>OX101817.2:68113359-68713359 GCA_944452925.2 Chrysolina oricalcia
ATGATCACACCTAGTGATAACATACGCGCTCACGGCTACTATGATTTTGATTTTTATAATGCAATTGTGGTTATAGAAACGTTAGTCAAAAAGTACTTCACTACGAAATATTCATATTGAAAATTGCACCAATTGTTCATTCACTTTCAACATTGAGAGTAAAAATAAAGTTTGAGCTAAATTGTTCGTAACGTATTAGTTCCTGTTTCAATGCAAATCGATATTAATAATAAAGTATTCAAGTTGCACTTTTCATTTTCCTACACCTAGTGCCGCACCTCAATAAATCATTTTTTGCTTTTTGCATGAACGTAGAAAAAATGTTGTATACAACTCGTGCAAAAATTGTTTATTGCACTCGACGTGTTGTCCAACTCGGCCTAACGGCCTCGTCGGACAATTTCACGTCGAGTGCAATAAACATTCACTTTTTGCACTTGTTGCATAAATAACTATTTATTGACGTTGAACTACTATGTCCAGTGACTTTAATTATTTGTTGTTCTTCGATTCCGGAACTTGCCAACTGACTGACAGCTGTAGATCTATAACAAATATTTATTTGATATTTCAAACATCCCGCTATTTCAGTACCAATCACAGAGCGCATCATTCGTAGTTTCGTCGTTGCATTTCTACTGCTTCTCGCTTAAGGTTATGTTTTGAAAACAGTTTGGTTCAGTGATTTGATTAATCAAATAGTATGGAAAATGTGACGGAAATTGTTAAGTTGATATCAATTAATTGTGAGTGCTTATTTGGTTTTGGTCAAAGTTTGGTGATGTGTCATTATGGCAGCTTGCTAGTGGTAAGTTTGTTTTTTGAAAAAACCAATCAGGAATAGAACTACAAAATCTAAAACATGATGTTTTCAATTATCAACAAAAAAATGTCATCCAATCAAAACTCGCCATTTAGCATAAGTGGAATAATCATAGAAATACTCCGATTCAAATCAGGTAAGTTGCAAAAAAGAAGAATATCAGCAACAGCACCTACATTCCACATTTTGCCCTTTTTTCCAACAACAACATCTCTCGAACAAACTATAATGAGTTAGAAAAAACATTTCAAAAACTCTTGTACTTAGCAAGAAAACAACTACTGAAATAAATATCTAGAAATCTTCTGTATAGACGTGACCATTACGGCGAGCCGACAAAAGTAACGAATAATCCTATTATTCCAAGAATTTATAAATAAGATTAATGTGCGGTAAAGCTCAAATTGGTTTTTCAACGAGCCTCTTCAGACTCTGAAGAATTGTCTCAAAAACGGGAAATAATAATGGAACTGAATGGTTGTGCTGGACTTTAAAAACAAGTAGGGCATGCATACATTCATTATTCCTCAGCGATTTCATAGAATCTCATTAGGGCCGACAAAAGAGTTTTTCTGCAACAAATTGTTGAAAGAGATTAAAAGGAAATAATTATTTTTCGAAAGAAAGCGCAGATATTTCTTATGATGAAAACACTGGAGAACATGATATTTTTCAAAAGGTTTCATTTTGAAACTGTTGTTCCTGGCTATTTTGCTTCAACAGTGAGCTGATCAGAACAAATCAATGATTTATGGATAATATGACTTTGTAAATTCGAGAACATAATGGAAAAACAACATTTTCTTGTACTAGTGTAAGTTTGAAATTCGAAAATCGCTTGAAAATCTTATTACTGTAAGGAATTTATTTGCAGGCGTAAAATGTTAGTTCATTAATACTGAGGTGGGTGTGGACGGTGTCCTGTTAACCTGGATCGTGTCATATTTATCCGGGAGAATCCAATGCGTATCTCTTCAAGGCTACACCTCTGAAGTCAGAAACATTACATCAGGGGTGCCACAAGGATCGCACTTGGGGTCTCTCATGTTTTTAATTTACATCAAAAACATATCTGTTAGCTTTGAGTACTGCAAATATCTAGCATATGCAGATGATTTTAAAATATTCCTATAAATAAGAAACGTTTCTGATTGCGCCAAATTGCAAAGTGATCTGAATAGGTTTGAGACTTACCGTAAGGAAAACAATTTATTCTTGAATTCTGACAAATGCCATTACATTACATTTACAAGAAATAAGAACGTATTTGATGGTCAATATACTCTAAATGGAGTTTTCTTGAAGCTATGCAGCCAGATAAGAGACTTAGTAGTCACGTATGATAACAAACTTATATTCGATATTCATATCAATAATGTAATAAAAAACTCTCCTAGGATGTTAGGTTATATCATTAGACAAACTAAATTTATATTTAACCCTCAGGCTATTTTAGCTCTATATTATTCAAACGTCTTTAGTAAGCTCAATTTTGCTTCTTCTATTTGGAATCCTCAGTATAATATTTACGTTGAACGACTCGAGAATGTCCATAATAAGTTTCTGAAATACTAGTCTTTCAAAACACACACACACACACACACACCTTCTACATCCCTCACCTCTCGTAACAGGTATGAAATACTATCGTTAGAAAATCGTAGAATTATGAACGATGTATTGAATCTGCATAAAATTCTGAATGAAAAAATTGATAGCTCGATATTTTGAATAAAATAAACTTGTCTGTGTCATTACGATCATTAAGAAATCCAAATTTGTTTGATAACCCTTTCAAAAACACGAACTCTGCAAATAACTCACCAATCTGCAGTATGACTAAAAATTTCAATGTATATTTCAATGAATATGACATATTCAGTACATCATTCACAATATTCAAAAAATGTATCAAATGGTTTTTTCTGAATGTTGATCCTAATGTGATATGAAACTTGTGAACTCTGTTAAGCTTATAGTTAATTGTTTGATCTTAAAAATTTTACTGTCTTTTGCAGTTAATTTATGAAGTGAAATGAATATTATTATCATGTCTAAAATTGATGTTTATTTAGAATGTGAAATCTGTAAATGAATATTAAGTGGATACTGTTTTGGGCTTTTGCCTATTGTATTGTAAATAAATAAATAAATAAATAAATAAATAAATAAATAAATAAATAAATAAATAAATAAATAAATAAATAAATAAATAAATAAATAAATAAATAAATAAATAAATAAATAAATAAATAAATAAATAAATAAATAAATAAATAAATAAATAAATAAATAAATAAATAAATAAATAAATAAATAAATAAATAAATAAATAAATAAATAAATAAATAAATAAATAAATAAATAAATAAATAAATAAATAAATAAATAAATAAATAAATAAATAAATAAATAAATAAATAAATAAATAAATAAATAAATAAATAAATAAATAAATAAATAAATAAATAAATAAATAAATAAATAAATAAATAAATAAATAAATAAATAAATAAATAAATAAATAAATAAATAAATAAATAAATAAATAAATAAATAAATAAATAAATAAATAAATAAATAAATAAATAAATAAATAAATAAATAAATAAATAAATAAATAAATAAATAAATAAATAAATAAATAAATAAATAAATAAATAAATAAATAAATAAATAAATAAATAAATAAATAAATAAATAAATAAATAAATAAATAAATAAATAAATAAATAAATAAATAAATAAATAAATAAATAAATAAATAAATAAATAAATAAATAAATAAATAAATAAATAAATAAATAAATCAATGAATGAATAAATAAATAAATAAATAAATGAATGAATGAATGAATGAATGAATGAATGAATAAATAAATAAATAAATAAATAAATAAATAAATAAATAAATAAATAAATAAATAAATAAATAAATAAATAAATAAATAAATAAATAAATAAATAAATAAATAAATAAATAAATAAATAAATAAATAAATAAATAAATAAATAAATAAATAAATAAATAAATAAATAAATAAATAAATAAATAAATAAATAAATAAATAAATAAATAAATAAATAAATAAATAAATAAATAAATAAATAAATAAATAAATAAATAAATAAATAAATAAATAAATAAATAAATAAATAAATAAATAAATAAATAAATAAATAAATAAATAAATAAATAAATAAATAAATAAATAAATAAATAAATAAATAAATAAATAAATAAATAAATAAATAAATAAATAAATAAATAAATAAATAAATAAATAAATAAATAAATAAATAAATAAATAAATAAATAAATAAATAAATAAATAAATAAATAAATAAATAAATAAATAAATAAATAAATAAATAAATAAATAAATAAATAAATAAATAAATAAATAAATAAATAAATAAATAAATAAATAAATAAATAAATAAATAAATAAATAAATAAATAAATAAATAAATAAATAAATAAATAAATAAATAAATAAATAAATAAATAAATAAATAAATAAATAAATAAATAAATAAATAAATAAATAAATAAATAAATAAATAAATAAATAAATAAATAAATAAATAAATAAATAAATAAATAAATAAATAAATAAATAAATAAATAAATAAATAAATAAATAAATAAATAAATAAATAAATAAATAAATAAATAAATAAATAAATAAATAAATAAATAAATAAATAAATAAATAAATAAATAAATAAATAAATAAATAAATAAATAAATAAATAAATAAATAAATAAATAAATAAATAAATAAATAAATAAATAAATAAATAAATAAATAAATAAATAAATAAATAAATAAATAAATAAATAAATAAATAAATAAATAAATAAATAAATAAATAAATAAATAAATAAATAAATAAATAAATAAATAAATAAATAAATAAATAAATAAATAAATAAATAAATAAATAAATAAATAAATAAATAAATAAATAAATAAATAAATAAATAAATAAATAAATAAATAAATAAATAAATAAATAAATAAATAAATAAATAAATAAATAAATAAATAAATAAATAAATAAATAAATAAATAAATAAATAAATAAATAAATAAATAAATAAATAAATAAATAAATAAATAAATAAATAAATAAATAAATAAATAAATAAATAAATAAATAAATAAATAAATAAATAAATAAATAAATAAATAAATAAATAAATAAATAAATAAATAAATAAATAAATAAATAAATAAATAAATAAATAAATAAATAAATAAATAAATAAATAAATAAATAAATAAATAAATAAATAAATAAATAAATAAATAAATAAATAAATAAATAAATAAATAAATAAATAAATAAATAAATAAATAAATAAATAAATAAATAAATAAATAAATAAATAAATAAATAAATAAATAAATAAATAAATAAATAAATAAATAAATAAATAAATAAATAAATAAATAAATAAATAAATAAATAAATAAATAAATAAATAAATAAATAAATAAATAAATAAATAAATAAATAAATAAATAAATAAATAAATAAATAAATAAATAAATAAATAAATAAATAAATAAATAAATAAATAAATAAATAAATAAATAAATAAATAAATAAATAAATAAATAAATAAATAAATAAATAAATAAATAAATAAATAAATAAATAAATAAATAAATAAATAAATAAATAAATAAATAAATCAATGAATGAATAAATAAATAAATAAATAAATGAATGAATGAATGAATGAATGAATGAATGAATAAATAAATAAATAAATAAATAAATAAATAAATAAATAAATAAATAAATAAATAAATAAATAAATAAATAAATAAATAAATAAATAAATAAATAAATAAATAAATAAATAAATAAATAAATAAATAAATAAATAAATAAATAAATAAATAAATAAATAAATAAATAAATAAATAAATAAATAAATAAATAAATAAATAAATAAATAAATAAATAAATAAATAAATAAATAAATAAATAAATAAATAAATAAATAAATAAATAAATAAATAAATAAATAAATAAATAAATAAATAAATAAATAAATAAATAAATAAATAAATAAATAAATAAATAAATAAATAAATAAATAAATAAATAAATAAATAAATAAATAAATAAATAAATAAATAAATAAATAAATAAATAAATAAATAAATAAATAAATAAATAAATAAATAAATAAATAAATAAATAAATAAATAAATAAATAAATAAATAAATAAATAAATAAATAAATAAATAAATAAATAAATAAATAAATAAATAAATAAATAAATAAATAAATAAATAAATAAATAAATAAATAAATAAATAAATAAATAAATAAATAAATAAATAAATAAATAAATAAATAAATAAATAAATAAATAAATAAATAAATAAATAAATAAATAAATAAATAAATAAATAAATAAATAAATAAATAAATAAATAAATAAATAAATAAATAAATAAATAAATAAATAAATAAATAAATAAATAAATAAATAAATAAATAAATAAATAAATAAATAAATAAATAAATAAATAAATAAATAAATAAATAAATAAATAAATAAATAAATAAATAAATAAATAAATAAATAAATAAATAAATAAATAAATAAATAAATAAATAAATAAATAAATAAATAAATAAATAAATAAATAAATAAATAAATAAATAAATAAATAAATAAATAAATAAATAAATAAATAAATAAATAAATAAATAAATAAATAAATAAATAAATAAATAAATAAATAAATAAATAAATAAATAAATAAATAAATAAATAAATAAATAAATAAATAAATAAATAAATAAATAAATAAATAAATAAATAAATAAATAAATAAATAAATAAATAAATAAATAAATAAATAAATAAATAAATAAATAAATAAATAAATAAATAAATAAATAAATAAATAAATAAATAAATAAATAAATAAATAAATAAATAAATAAATAAATAAATAAATAAATAAATAAATAAATAAATAAATAAATAAATAAATAAATAAATAAATAAATAAATAAATAAATAAATAAATAAATAAATAAATAAATAAATAAATAAATAAATAAATAAATAAATAAATAAATAAATAAATAAATAAATAAATAAATAAATAAATAAATAAATAAATAAATAAATAAATAAATAAATAAATAAATAAATAAATAAATAAATAAATAAATAAATAAATAAATAAATAAATAAATAAATAAATAAATAAATAAATAAATAAATAAATAAATAAATAAATAAATAAATAAATAAATAAATAAATAAATAAATAAATAAATAAATAAATAAATAAATAAATAAATAAATAAATAAATAAATAAATAAATAAATAAATAAATAAATAAATAAATAAATAAATAAATAAATAAATAAATAAATAAATAAATAAATAAATAAATAAATAAATAAATAAATAAATAAATAAATAAATAAATAAATAAATAAATAAATAAATAAATAAATAAATAAATAAATAAATAAATAAATAAATAAATAAATAAATAAATAAATAAATAAATAAATAATTTTTGAAAACGTGTCATCTTGTAGACGATACTTTTTGGATATTCGTACCGAAAACAATCTGCTGGCCACTCAATAGATCCGTTACGTCCAATCGATTTGCTAGCATAAACATCGTTCAGATATTGTCGAACAGCAGCAAAATAATGAAATGTAGCACCATCTTGTTGGAAATATATTTCACCAAGCTTTCGTAATCTTTTTTTGCTATCAGTGCTATCGAAACTATAGCGGTATCTATCATCTCGAGGTACATAGGACCAGTTACAGGGCAGATACAGAATTGTGGAAAATAAGTGAAATGAGGAAGAACTAATGAATTGCTTAATAAAATGTTCGTCCACCTTGTCAAATATGGCGCTCAACCAGATTAAAAATATATTTTAAATCATATCGTCTTTATAATGAAGTTGGCATCTCCTTTAAACTGTAATCCCCTGTCCACATGAACCCCGAGATAAATTGGTTGACCCGTTCCACATTATCAGGTCCTAGCATCATCTCAAAATTTTGGTTATAAAAGCTTCTAAATCGTTTTTCTGTACTTATTACCATGTACTTGGTCTTCTCAACATTGATCTTCAAATAATTAGCACAGCACCAACTGTAAATAGATTTTGAGGTTCTGTTGATGGTTTCTATCAGTTTCGTGTGATCATTACATGAGAAATAAATTAGTCTATCATCTGCAAAGACACGAACTGAGCTCTCACCTACTACCCCTGGTTTATCTTAAGCTTTTGTTTTCTGTTCTTCAGAAAGCTTTTCAACCATTTCAGGATTATTCCATCTTTTCCTACTGCTACTAACTTTTGTAATAATCTATCTCTGTGTATTGTCTCAAAAGCTCTTTGAAGATCCCAAAACACTGCAATAGTAGTCACATTTTTTCTAGGCTAATTTTCCAATCATCTAGTACACACTGAACTGCTGTTTCACAACTATGTTTATTTCTGAACCCTGATTGGTATTTACATAACAGTTTATTATTTTCAGGGGTAATATAATAAGTGGTATGATTATTACCAATAACTTTTTGGAATATTAATGAATTAAAAAAAAAATTGTTGTTTAAAATTGTTTTTTCCTTTAACCAGCTGTCGTTCCCTTACGAACGACAGCCCTCAAAAGTCGAAACTTGTGCGAGCCAAGGATTAACGAGGTCTTACCTTTTAACGTGCGATTCCTAGCACGATCCCAGGAGAATATCGAAAGGAGGTCCGTTGTCACCCATCCAAACCCTGGCCTCGCTTACCGTTGCTTGGCTTCGGATATCGGTGAACCGGCGCTCTCCGTTCGAGCTATCCCAAAGCTGAAAATACAACGAGTCCGCAGGACGAGTTGTATTTTCTTGCATTGGGATTGCCAATGAATTGATATTCCAAAAAATTATAGGTTATTAATCATACCACGAATTATATTTAGGACGACAATATATCGATTTGAAATAAAGAAAAATCGTGTCACCGTTTTAATTTGAAGTAATTCACAGAAATCAAAATCTAACAACGTGAACACTAAAGAGAAAAATTGGGGTCATTTTATTTTAATTAGTTACAGTTGAAGGTTTGAATAATGGAGGTACAATTTTCGAGAAGAACGCGTGGACCTGTCTTTGTTGTCACTTTGGTATTGGTAGTTGTAGCCATCACATTGTTTATGGAGTCAACCTTGTTTGTTCTATTACAGTCGAGACTAGTTTCTTCCATATTTCCTCTCATTTGTCATAGCCATTTTTTCCAACGATCGCTCATATTGATTAAGAAATATAACTAGTCACAACACAAAGATTTGACGTTTATAATTTAAATCATTATTTTCACTTGACAGCTAGTAAAACAAAAACTAAGCAGGTCCAATCACCGGGGGTAATACCACAAGTGCATTGAAAATTACCGATAATTCTGAAAAAAACGTGTTTTTTTCAAAAACTGAACGAGTTTATTTTTTTCGTTGTTTCAAAGCATAAATTGCCCTACTCCGAAGGAGGAGGGCAATTTTTTGAAACAACGAAAGAAATAACCGAGTGCGGTTTTTTATAAAAAAATACACGTTTTTTTCAGAATTATCTGGTTAATTTTCAATGCACGAGTGGTATTCGGTAGGAAATTTCACACCGCACTCTTATATGAACACTTGTAGGTAGATGACACATTTGAAGTCTCACTTCTGACATTAAAATCGCGCGACTTCACTTGAATTGACATCTAATGCGATAATTGCACTGCCGTGACGCGAAACGCGTCACTACAGTGCAATAATCGCTGTGAGCCAGCGGTAATTGCATTCCTCTTATGGGCGTTTTTACACGTGAGGGAAATTTCCGGGGGTAATACCACAAGTGCATTGAAAATTACCGATAATTCTGAAAAAAAAGGGGTTTTTTATAAAAAAAACACGTTTTTTTCAGAATTATCTGGTTAATTTTCAATGCACGAGTGGTATTCGGTAGGAAATTTCACACCTCACTCTTTTAGCTATGTCCGTAAGCTTCTCAGTTACTTCCGTAGCAATCGCGATATGAACACTTGTAGGTAGATGACACATTTGAAGTCTCACTTCTGACATTAAAATCGCGCGACTTCGCTTGAATTGACATCTAATGCGATAATTGCTCTGCCGTGACGCAAAACGCGTCACTACAGTGTAATTATCGCTGTGTGCCAGCGGTAATTGCATTCCTCTTATGGACGTTTTTACACGTGAGGGAAATTTCCGGGGGTAATACCACAAACAAGTGCATTGAAAATTACCGATAATTCTGAAAAAAACGTGTTTTTTTTTTAAACTGCACGAGTTTATTTTTTTCGTTGTTTCAAAGCATAAATTGCCCGACTCCGAAGGTGAGGGCAATTTTTTGAAACAACGAAAGAAATAACCGAGTGCGGTTTTTTATAAAAAAACACGTTTTTTTCAGAATTATCTGGTTAATTTTCAATGCACGAGTGGTATTCGGTAGAAAATTTCACACCTCACTCTTATATGAACATTTGTAGGTAGATGACACATTTGAAGTCTCACTTCTGACATTAAAATCGCGCGACTTCACTTGAATTGCCATCTAATGCGATAATTGCACTGCCGTGACGCGAAACGCGTCACTACAGTGCAATTATCGCTGTGAGCCAGCGGTAATTGCATTCCTCTTATGAACGTTTTTACACGTGAGGGAAATTTCCGGGGGTAATACCACAAGTGCATTGAAAATTACCGATAATTCTGAAAAAAACGTGTTTTTTATAAAAAAAACACGTTTTTTTTCAGAATTATCTGGTTAATTTTCAATGCACGAGTGGTATTCGGTAGGAAATTTCACACCTCACTCTTTTAGCTATGTCCGTAAGCTTCTCAGTTACTTCCGTAGCAATCGCGATATGAACACTTGTAGGTAGATGACACATTTGAAGTCTCACTTCTGACATTAAAATCGCGCGACTTCACTTGAATTGACATCTAATGCGATAATTGCACTGCCGTGACGCAAAACGCGTCACTACAGTGTAATTATCGCTGTGAGCCAGCGGTAATTGCATTCCTCTTATGGACGTTTTTACACGTGAGGGAAATTTCCGGGGGTAATACCACAAGTGAATTGAAAATTACCGATAATTCTGAAAAAAAAAACGTGTTTTTTTTAAAAACTGCACGAGTTTATTTTTTTCGTTGTTTCAAAGCATAAATTGGCCGACTCCGAAGGAGGAGGGCAATTTTTTGAAACAACGAAAAAAATAACCGAGTGCGGTTTTTTATAAAAAAAACATGTTTTTTTCAGACTTATCTGGTTAATTTTCAATGCACGAGTGGTATTCGGTAGGAAATTTCACACCTCACTCTTTAGGTAGATGACACATTTGAAGTCTCACTTCTGACATTAAAATCGCGCGACTTCACTTGAATTGACATCTAATGCGATAATTGCACTGCCGTGACGCGAAACGCGTCACTACAGTGCAATTATCGCTGTGAGCCAGCGGTAATTGCATTCCTCTTATGGACGTTTTACACGTGAGGGAAATTTCCGTGAAAATACAGCGACAAGCTATATTTTCACTGAAATTCCGATTCTATTGACTGAATTTCAAAATTTGAAATAGACTGATTGGTTGTTGAGCAAGGAGATATATTGTCAATATAATCTACTAATTGGTTATAGACTGCTTTTTCCATTATTTCTTCAATTCAGCTCAACATATTCACTGGTCTTAGATGTGGGGCTTTATTTCAGTTTGTTTTCATCGGAACAGAAATGATTGTAGAAATCTTCAGGTCATCAGGTACATCCCCTGTTAGTAATTATTGATTTTATTTATATATTCCTTTTTACACGCTTTGTTTGCTAGCTCTGTTTCCTCGTTTCTCCTCACCATTTCTAGTGTTGAATCCAGATAAAACAGACCTTATAAATTCCTCAAAAGAACGCTCTGATGATAGTTTTTGTTCTTGTATTATATATTTGAATGTTGGTAATGTCACGTATTATTTTTATATTGTAAATTCAGTATAACAAATACTTTTTGAGTTTGAGTGTTGAGGGTTGTCCCGGATTTTTCACGCTGGAGGTTGAGGGGTTCGAATCCTATAATAGCATTTCTTCCTTATTCTTTAATGAAATCTATTAGAGTAATGCTCGATTTTTATAATATCTTTCGATATTTGTGTGTTCAAATGACGGCATACATGTTTATGATAGAAACTATTATGGCAAAATAATATTACTAACTTTCTCATCATCAAGAGAAATGGTATTATTATTAGTGCTTGGTGACTACTGTGACTATCACTGCAAGGAGGTTGAAAGTAGGAATTAAATTTTGTCATTGCAGGATGGCATTTCATGATCTGAAATTGACGCCCAGCAAACATTAAACAAACGGCACTGTAATGGCAAGATCCCTGTTTTACTGGGCCAGAAACGGCTCCAGACAAAGGCCCGGCTAGCCCGCGTCCCGGCGGCCGATAGCTGGCCAAGGTATACAACCCCGGTGAATCCCTAATGCGCCCGGCACCGCGCCAGTTTTGGCACGTACCAAAGTCAGGCACTGGTCAGTGACTGGATCACTTGAGGTCAGTCAAAGGCAGACATGAAATAACCCGTAAATGGGTTACGCATGGAAAATGCACTTTTGCCGTTGTTACACCAGCACTGGTTTCTTTCATGGATAATGAAGGCACTCAAATTTTTGTTCTTATGAAATGATGCCGAGTGACACAAAATAATTCGCGCGATTTGGTAGACCTGTCAGACTTATTTGACAAATATAAAACAAAAAAGTGGCATTTGTCCTCGGAATTACCTGAACTGTTAAGAGGAAAATCTTTTTTTTAATTGACCCCTAATTTAATCTGACAAACTTTTTTTTGGGACAACAAAAACTGTTCTGTCAATTTCATAAAATCCTAGACATTATGCCGTTTTGGTGATACCCGCGATTAATTATGTATGTGTCATTCAGCATATTTTTTTAAGCAAGAACCAATGTTGAAGTAAAATTCCACACAAAATTCTACAAATTGATAATGTTAAAATTTATGATTTCGTGTCTGCTCCAAGTTTTTATCTGTCATAATAATTATTATTAATCTTAATTAATTAATTAAATCAGGTTCTTATTGGAAATGGAACATAATAATGAAAAATATTGAAATAATTATTTTATTATGAAAACATCCTACCTATACAAAAACAAATAGTTCGATTGTGACATATCTAAAACACATTGTTGATTCTTGGATCAGTTCACACATTACTTTTCAATGGAAAAAATACCTACATATCACAGTTAAAAAACGTCACAGTTCAGTTCGAATGTTAGTTTTATTTTCACTTGTCTTGGTTCGTCCTCCCTCTCTGTCTGGAGCATGGTGCAGCCAAACTTTTATGATGATGACTTCAACGGTTTTTTAACAATAACTAAAATGAAAATGAGAATTCCTTATTAAAACTAATAGAAATTGTTAATGAAATAATAAAGTTTTTTGTAATTTGTGACTCTAACAGATAAATAAAGCTATACCTGTAGGTACCTACAAAGGCGTAAAAGTGTCACATAATTTAAAAAAAAATAGTTTTACCAATTTCTTACTTCGAACATGGAATTTACTAAAATTCCAAGTTTAAAGTCAGAATTTAATAAAATTCCTAGTTTATAGTCGGAATTTCAATATAATTACGAATTTGATGTCGAAATTCAAAATATGGTAATCTCAACGTGTTATAAAATTCCGACTTCAAACTCCGAATTATACTGAATTCCGACTTTAAAGTCGGAATTTTATTCTGGCTCCATACTCGAAATTTTTTTAAAATTCCGACTTTAAACTCGGAATTTTATTAAATTCTGATTTTAAACTCGGAATTTCAATAAATTCTGATTTTAAACTCGGAATTTTATTAAATTCCGAGTTCAAAGTAGGAAAATAGTAGAGAATATTTCCAAAAAATTATATAGCCCTTCTACGCCTTCGTAGGTACCACATTTTCAACAATAGAAAAAATATCTAGTAAAAAAATATTCAATTTCCAGTGCTAATGTCATCTATTTTCACTCTTATTTTTGAAAAATAGGGGTATTTGATCTTCTAACACTCAAATTTTATATATACTCTTATACTTAGGGCAAATGGTAATTTCAAACGATAGGTTTTCGTTGGTTCAGAAATATGTACCAACTAAAAATTACCATGCCTGCATTTGAGTAATGCTACCAATAAAATTAAAAAAAGCCTCATGATCACACAGTTTTCTCTCCTCTATCATTTCTGAATGTTTTAACTTTCTATAAAAGTTTGATGTAACAGTCCTTATATTTAAAGTGAAACACACTGTATGTATTGATCTTACCGTGGATAATCTTGAATATAGGTATCATTGTTTCAAATCCAACTTTTTCATTACATCCACTCCAGTTCATCGAAAAGGTTAGTTTGTGACTACTTACTCAATAGTGCTAGTATTTTCCTCATGAAGATCTTCTCTTACACGTTGCAATTTTATGCACTAAAAATTAAAACGTGGATATTCCAAATATACCTGTACTAAAATAAAAAACCTTACAGCATTCACTAAGGTCTTTTCATCTGATAATTCGTCATTCAATTTGTATAAATCAGCTTCTTCATGTTATGGAAACTTCTCAAATGTATATCTGTACGTTTTAACTCTGACTAGGACTTGTTATCACTTCCATCAGTTTTAAAGTCATTATATTGTGTAGTTGACTTTTGTGCTTGATGAACAGCAATGATGAATTCGAGAGGCTAGACATAGAAATCTTTATTGATTCAAAAGTACATAAACCTAATTAAAAGCTTACCTTTTCGTAGTTGTTACCCAGCAGGAACAACACCTTATTTCTTTAAACTATTCAATCAATTATGAGATGGCAAACACATTTTATTCTCAAACTTGTTTCCCTAAGATGTTTTCTGAACTCATTCATAAGAAGAGAGCTTTCCACCATTTTGATATTAAACAGTAAACACACGAAACACCGACCGAACGAACAAGAACGTACAACAACGATCCGCTACAAAAATGCGGGTAATTTGAAATGGAATATCAATCGCTCGTTTCATGCGGCTAAATACCAGTCAATGTGTGGCGGGCCAGCTTTGCTAAGCCGGGGACGGTAAGTTAAAGTAAATACTGCCGTGGTCCTTTGCAAATTAGAATCCGCAACACCGTACAATGACCTTACCGTGAATGCCGTTACCGAATTTCAACAGGTCCAACATAGGCATGCCGATGCCATCAATTTGCCACGCTTTCCATCTGAAGGCCGATTGTTTACCGGCAGTTGATGTTTGCTGGGCGTGTTTCGTGATTTTTCATAAAAATGCACAATAACTGAAGTAACGTATTCATTCTATTTGGCTGTTCTACACTGTATAATATAAATGCGTTAGATTTTTTCTCTTTTCTAAACAAAAATACTAGGCAGTTATACACGGTAACACCCGGTGACGTTGGTATGTTAAGAGTATTCTAAAATGTTGAAGCTGGAGCGTTTCAATGTACATGGGACAAGACTACAAAATTTATCCATAGCACCCAAGATTTTTAATCCTTCCGTATAGATACCTTCACAAATCCATAGAATGCGAGACTTTCTTTGAAAAAATTTGACGTGCGAGGTTCTAAACTAACTCATAACACAATCCTTGTAAACCCTGCTTACGACCATAAGGCACCCACTGGCAAAGTGTTGGAACGTCGGAGCCCGAAATAAATTATTCGCTTATTCACGTTTACCTTCCGACGTCATACGCACTCCTGCTGCGTATGTGTGAGTATAGGTGCCGGCTCCTGCAATACCTTTTTCCTTCCTGCCGCTTTATCCTCGGCGGAGTGCTATGTCTGCTGTTTAATTGTTTCTTTTTAATTTATCGCCCCTAATATGTCTCGCTGCTAGGTGTTCCTTAAGGCTTGATTGTGGATGAAATATGTTGCTAGAGAAAACGAGCCATAGTGTTTTTATCATTGATTAGAACGAGGTTCTGAATATAATCAATATTGACTAATGTAATGTTTATATATCTCAAACCCTGAAACTTTCAAGCTGCTCTATTGAAACGCCACTAACATTTTCAATTAACAAAGTCATTAGATAAAGCCAATTTACTTAAATGGTAACAGAGATGGTACAATTAATTATAGATCCATATTAGTGAAATTGGAAAATAAGACAATATTTGAAAAAAATAATAACCAGTTTTCTTGAAACGCTGACAAGTGAGGAGACTTTGGCCGTACTGTTCGATTTGTGGAACGAATAGAGTATTTATGAACTTGTTTAATAATTCCTGAGCTCATGTACACCCTCAGGTGTTTCCCAACTAAAACTAGTCAATCAGAAATGGAAATTGATCACATTTTTACTACTGTTAATAATGGTATGATCTGTGTACATGACAATTGTGTTTCATATCACAAAACTATACTTTATGAATTAGATATTGCCTTGAATATCCCCAATATGTCTTTTCAAAAGAGGTGTTACCCAGACTATGCCATTCATAATTTTGTGAATGCGCTTAATAATGAAAATTGGATAAACATTTATCAATATAAAGATGTGAATATAGCGTTTACTCTATTTTGAGAAATGTTTCTCTATTATTTTGACGCATATTTTCCATTATATTTGAAACGCTTCTATAAAAATAACAAAACTTAGGTGAATATAGACTTTCGCGACTGAAGTTCCAAATTCAAAGACTATTATACTTTGGCTAGATTATTTCCAGAATTAAGATCTTCGTATATTGATGCTAACAAAGAACATGCAACAAGATTCAAAATATACTATTGACAGCTGAAAACAACATAATAGGGAATTAATTACTTATCACCAATATGTTCAACGAATATTTTCAGCAAGCACCTATTGAAGTCATAAACAAAATGAATAGAACGAATACAGAAGAGAACAAAATTAGAGTAGCTCAGCTAAACTCCGCCAGGAAAAATAAAGACCATTTATTATTATTATTATAAACTTGAACCTAAAATCGAAAAGAAACAACTTCTTCTTTGTCCTTACACACAAGAAGAATAGTATAACATTCTTTACAAAAAACTTAAAAATACCCCTTCTTCTGGGCACCAAAATTATTCTGTGAATCGTAAAGCCAATCACCTATTTAGTTAATTTGTCGTTTTTTAATGGACTTTTCGAGATAATCTAAAACTGGGTAAAATCATTTTGATGCATAGAATGGGCAATACATATACTATAGAGAATTACCAGTAACAGTAGAGTTCATGAATAGGTTAACAACGCGAACGTTTATGGAATTGTTACTAGTACTAAGAACTAAGAGTTCATAACTCCTATATTGTGACTACATAGTTCTTAGGTTTACTTCTTAGTTTTAAGTTTAGTTTTTAGAAAGGCGTGAAAGGATTAAAAAATCTTTTATATTCTTTGGAGTACTTCTCTTGTAACATTTTTGCTGAAGTGTTCCGAATTGTTTTGACTGCACTCTCTTTATAGTCTTCTCCATTGTTCTTCTTCATGTTGAATGCCCAGTCACATAAAAAAGAAGCTAACTCTTCAGTGGAAGTTTCTGCAAAGAGTTCATATTTTTTTCCAAACAAAACATCGCAAATTGTCGCCAAATTGACGTAGTTGAATTCACAGTATTGCGAGGCACATTATTATTGATGGCTTCTTCAATTTCTCCACTCGAAGACTGTCCAAATCGCAACATTTCCATAAATAAGATACTTTTCTGACAACGCAAGTTTGAGAAAAATTGAAATAACGTCATCAAAAATTTGTTTACAATGCTAGTTGTCATGCTTTCAAAAGTTAGGTTCCGCTTTGTCGCTGGAAAAGTTAGGGCAAACTTTTTTCGCTGTCATACTGACAAAACACCGCGACATATGACATTTGTAGTGCATGAATTAAATTGTCCCTGAAAAACTCGTTGACAATCAGTACTATCAGTACTACATGATTTTACATTAGAGTATAGGTTTGTTCGGGTTCTTTAATTGAAAACTGTTGGGAACCTGCGCAGAACTATCGACGCAATGACAAAAATTGGGAACGATTCAGAACTATTTCTAATTTAATAAAAACCAAAACGTACTCGTGTGAAGAGTGTGGCGGAACCTATTGGTGTAGTGGTGAACTGATATTACAACTGACATTAAATTTTCCATCTGTTTTCTGACTTCTACTGATGTGTTCCGTGGCTTTGTTTACTTTTAGATTTTCGGCGCACACCTTTGAAACCCAAAATTATTAACATAGCAAACTTGCTTAAAACGAAATACTTTTCTATTACGATATCCGGTAAGAACTGAAGTATGTGAAAATAATGAATCTGGCTCAATAAGCATACCACAAGAAAACTAAAATAATTTTATTTGGAGCAATCCTAGCATGTCCGGTTTCAATATTAGAATAAAACTCAGATCCCTCATGGGCATGAGAAAGAGATTCTAGTAGGTATACTTCTATCAACCCTAGCAAAAAAAGAACAATGATTCAAGAGAATAACATTCATTTAAATCTACCTAAAATGTTCTTTGAATTCTTTGTCAGTAAGCAGGTGTATAGTATTCTCAAAATAGTCCTCATTTTTAATGTGAGGAGTTTGCAATTCTTGAAAAATAACCCCCACTTCTTCATCCCCAGATGACGAACTCGATGACGAGCTTGACAATAGAAATACATTCATGATCACTAATTACAAATCAACAAATAATAGGAATATTTCTGTAATAAACACTAATCGGAACTTATTTTTATAACCTCAAATGGCTCAATGACATTATTGACAATGACAAATCACAAAATACGCATGTGTCAAATTATCGATTCCAAATAGTTCAAGCTTGACCGCAGGGACTAGTGAGAACGATTCGAATCGGTTTGGGATCGAATTCAAATTAAACCAAAACAAGCCGTAGCGAAATCCTGAACCGTTTGCGTCGAACTCGAACGCGAATTCCAAAAGACGCATGTTCCGAATAGGATAAAATGAGAACCCGAACAAACCTTATCATTACTTCTAAAGAACTGTTTCCGTAATACCTTATCAAACCTCGTCAAAACAATGTACTGGGTGAAAAGAGAAGTGTTAATTATTATGAAAATTAACTGGACATGGCACGCTCAGGAAAATGCTTCATTACAAAGTTCTCGAAATTACAAGAGGCACGGAACACATTTAACACAGTTTTTTCAAGTCTGATTTTTTCCACACCGTCCCTGGTTTTAGTGTAAATGAGTAAGGTATAAAATATGAGAAGAACCACTATGGTTAATATGCAATCATTTTTCTAAAACTTTCCTTTATTCTAATTTCTAATAGGCCAATAAACAGAGCAATTTTTTACATAAAAGTTCAACTTAAATTGCTTCGCCGATTTCTTTTTTGCAATTCGATCGTCACGGAGGATTGAATAATTAGCAATAAAGTTATCACCCCCTGGGGTGGTGCAACTCCCCCAAAATCGTAAAAACTTTTTCCTGGAAGGTATTTTCTTGACATTTCAGCTCTGGGCAATAAATTTGAGTGAAAATTGGGGCGAATTATTTTCAACAATTAAACCCCCTCCCTGGTCATCAACCCCTTCCCGAAATCGTGTTTTTTTTGGAGTATGTAAAATATGTAAAATATGTAAAATTGTCAGTCCTGAGTGATGAAACTGAGCGAAAATTTGTAAAAATAATAGGTATAAATTATTAGAAACGATTTTCCCTCCCCCGCATTCGGGGCATATCCCCCGCATCGCGGAAACATTGGGGTGAGAGGGAAGGGGGAGAATATTTGACAAAACTCTCAAACTACTACTCTTGGATATAAATGTTGGTAAATAATCGTTGAGAACTGTCGTTATTGAGATTCAGAAGTATTGTTATGAAAATGATTCGCAAATTCGAGAGAAGATCAACTTATTGTATAAATCAAACGCAGACCGGAGGTACCGAAATATGATAGTGTTTTTCAATGATATCGAGAAAGGGCATGGAGAAATGAATCCACAAGTAATCTCCATCAACAAATGTATAGGAAAATATATTTATTCACTCATACAACTCATCGTCTACTTCATCTTCAGTCTCCTCGTCTTCATCTTCACAATCCGGAACAATCACTGCCAAGTTTCTACAGATATCGGTGGTACATTTATTACAAACATAGGTACATTTTAGACCTTTCTCTTTGCGCGTGCACGAGTCTCTGATGCAGCCGGTCGTGCAGTTACAAAAAAACATTTCGATATTTTGAAACAGAGCTGAGTTATACATGAAACAAATATTTCAAAAATAAACTAACCATTTTCAATTAATAACAGTGACAAAGTACTAAGAGATGTTTCCTCGTCTCCGACTATCGATGTTACCCCAGTATCCAGTGTTTTCTGCACAGGAACTTTTACATTATCTGACGTTTACATAGAGCAACGTTGACTGCTTGCCCAATGCGCACCGACAGAACTGCGCCGCTGTAATACTACACAGCGGCGCGCTAGCTGCTGTATTGACAAGGTCCCAAGCCGATATTTTTCAGGTTTCAGAATCTCAATGAGTTTGAAGCAGGTACACTTAGGAACAGTTTCCTTTGGTGCACTGTCTTCCTCGGTCTCGAATCCCCATATTCTATCAAGGACTGATTTTATTTTTCTTTCCATAGAACAATAATGCGATCAAATGCCGAGTAACCTCTACTTTAAGTACTTAAAAGATTGACTGGATTGCATTTAAAATTTGTACAAGTAACCAAATTTGTATGAATATTTTCAATAAGAGCAGGGTTTTTTCTGCAAACTGGCTTTTCATTCATGTTCATACGTGCTTTTATCTCTGAGTTAGTAGCATTTGAATTTATAAACTCCCTCAAGATTTTGTAACCTAAAGTATGCGAAGAATTGAAAACACTCGTATTTAAAACCAACATTATTTGGACCGGTTATGCAATTTGACAATGAAGTATTCCTCAACTGTTCATTTTACTTGCTACAAATAATAAGACATTATTTCAGTAATCACAAGCATTATTTCACGAAATCAGGAACTTTAATATTATAAGATTTTCAATTGCAATTTTGCAGCTGGGAACTGCGCGTATAAATATAAATAATATCAGAATACAAAGCTGTGATCTTTATCTTCAAAATGATGTGACTCATCCGAATTGAACATTTATGTGAGGAGTTATAGAACTTTACTTCACACGCTGGTTGGAAAAATGCACGTTGGCGGGATCCGGCGCAACACCTGCCCTATTGCGAAAGCATATAACTTTAACAATTTTTTTCAAGAATACCCTGCTATTTCTCAAAATTTTAGTAGAGAGAGTTTTGTTGTAAAAATTTGTGCCCTTTCTGAATATCAAGTTATTTTTTGAGATATTTCGAAATTACCTTAAAAATTTATTTCAAAGCGTTTTTTAGGGGTGTTCCACCCCCCTGGATGTGATAATTTTTCTCAGAAGTAATTTGCACACTGTGTTCTACAATTTTAAAGAAAATTATCTGCGGAGCAATTTGAGTTGAGGTTGATAGCCCTGTTGATTGGCCTATAAAGATTTTTATAATACCTATAGTTTTAGTGACGAAATCACTAGTATATGAAATAAATTATACGGAGCGTTGTATACAAAACATGTCGAACGAAACATGTTTCAAATACATACCTACAAATTACTTCGTATAGGTATGTGATGGAACACGTAGGTCTCTAGAAATAAAACTCACCGGTGTACAATGACCATAATAAATCTTAAATTATACATAAAATATGGTGATTCTCTGCCGGCTTTGTGTTTATTATAAGGGCTTGTACATTAGATTAATGCACTTTTAAAACGATCAACAGTGAAATAATCGTATATTGAAATTGTTACAGTTCAAATAGACGAAATTGCCTATTGAAGAAAATAAATAGAAGAATAATTTAGCTCTAATAGTCCAGTAGTAGCTGGAAGCGATCAGATTCATCACGGAATTGATATCTTCATTATCAACAACAAAGAATACCGCTCAATTACGGGACATTCAGCTATATTTTGTTGGTATTTCGATACTGATTAGTCATGTCGTGATGGAAGGAATCTTTGTGAAAACTGTATGCAGGAAAGTGACGGGAAAACGTTAACGAAATTATCATATTTTTAAAACTAGCACTTTTTATACCAGACTGAAGTTTCAAAATTTATTCATTTGTTCTTTCCGTCATCCGGTTGATAGGGATGACGAAGGCCTTAACTTTTTACGTGTGATCCCAAGCACGATAAGCCCAGTACGAAGTGAAAGCCAGAATAAAAAAAAATAGTGAATAATAACGCGCTTCCATTGGCTTGAATCAATTTCATACCAATATGGCAGTCAAAAATTTAATTCTTAATATATTTATTAATTAAATTCTTGATGTAAAATACAGATATTGCAGTTATAAATATCCATACTTAATTTTTTACAATAGTCTACGTGTTGAGTTTAATAGGGCTTGTCCAATACAGAGGATCAAAATCAAAGAATGTATACTTCAATCGATATCGCAGTATATATAGAAAAATGAGTAAATTGGCAAAATATACTTCTTATAAGAAAAGGATATATCAAAAGAAAGTTAATGAATTCAGAGGAAAAATCAACAAAAACCATATAGAGTCATCTGTGTCCTGATACTCTGAATGACTATTATTGTTCGATTGCTGAGAAGTTGACAAATTCTATAGTTTCGGTGCATGGTCCTTCAAGTTATCTCCGAGGTGTTTGTGTCGAAAAACATCTGTTTCTGCGTGACACGGACATTTATGAGAAAATTGATGAAATAAGGAACATCAAAAATAAAAAACAAATAGATTACATGAAATTTCTCTAAACATTTTTCTAAATAACTATGGTACGTTTAGTGATCCAAAAAATTTGCTTCTATAGAAATTTTGTTGGGGTTGGGATCAGTAGACGCGAAGAAAAACTATTGTTTTTTTGCCAACGTTTCGAATTTCATTAAATTTTTCTAAATCTTCCTGAATCTGCTCTAAGTATTCTTGCTGTTTCAATAAATAATTCATTTCAGAATGGCAATTTTCCACCTTTCCTAAAAACGCCTCTCGTGATTCCTATATACAGTGCGACTTTCCCCTCTCCCCCTTTTGAACGGATTGACATACAAACATGGAACAAAAACCATGTTGAATGGTATTCTACTTTTTGAAAGAAATGACATTGTTGGAAGTTTGTGACAACATTTTACAGGCTTCGGATACACGAAAAGTTAGGGCCCTTGTGTTGCTGGATTTCTCAAAGACACTTGACAATATCAGTCACTATCTAATACTTTCCAAATTGAAATATTATGGAAACAGAAATGATAATGTTTGTTCCTCAATGACAGAAAACAAAGTCTGCATAAAGAATAAAAAATCTCAGTTTTACAATGTTACTGAAGGAGTACTATTATTATTTATTTTATACAACTTTTATTTAGTGTATATACGGAAGATATACAGGGCGGACCAGCGAAAACGAAACAAGGCCGACAATTCGTATTTATCGTTCGCAGAAAAATAAACGCTCGGACCCGTCGATTTTTATTGCGAGGGGGACATCTCGCATTTTCTCAACTTTGTCACTTCAAGCTCCTCGGAGGGATTAGCTCCAACCCTTAAATATTTAATGGGATTAGGTTTCACGTGATACCGCATTTTGAAGGTCATCAAATTCTCTATCCGATGCTTTTTAGAGGGGTACCACAAGGTTCCATTTTGGTCCCTGTCTTGTACATCAATGAACTTCCAAAAATAGTTGAAAAAGCTGTCACATTTTACTGTCAGCCTCTGCAACGGTCAATGAAAATTTGCAAAAGTTGAACGGCTAGTTTTCAGACAATTATCTTTTGTTAAACGTAGATAAGTCAGCCTGCTATGAGCAGCATAATCAATAAAATTTCTTGCAGCATTAGATAATATGCAGAATAAACTGATTCTGTTCTCCACTGCTCCACAGGAAGCACTTGCAATTGAGAAACAATGCATAAGTAACTAGTTGTGGTATTAGCCAGGGAAGTTATTTTCTGACAGATTTTTGACATAGCCTATGCTATAGGCAGATAGAAGTAAAACAAATGAGGCCTCAGTCATCAACAACTATCATTATTTCATGGCCTCCCCAGAAAACTTCCAGCTATGTATAATCAATGATGTACTTTTGGTAGTGATAGAAATCAAAATACCCATCTAGGGATCAAGTTAAAAAGTGTTCCATATAAACACCAAAACCTTGGTAATATTGCATGGTATTTTCCTATTAATATCAAACTTTTCAAACAGCTGTCATAAAATATTTTGAATAATTGAGGTGGAAAAATTTCATAACCTATAGGCATTTTAAGAAGTCATTCAGTCAACAATGTTTCCCAGGTCCAAAAATAATGATAATTTAGTAAGCAAAGGTTGAGAAAACTGAAAATTGGTCATCTAGAATGCTCAAGCTCTCTTGATTTAATAAAATAAAATTCAGAAAAATATAATGGCAGTATTTCATTAATTATTGCATGCATTAAGTGAGAAAATGATCGACATAAATAAATGAAATCATTTGAGTTTCATCAATTATAAATTTAAAACATTTGTATAAACCATGCTCACATAACAGCTCAGCTTATATTTGCTACAGCCCATAGAACTCCATCATTCGCTACCTACTGATTAGACCCAATTATACATAAAATTATTCAATGATAAATAAATTAAAACCCTTCATAGAAACTCTTCCATGTTTATCCTTTTCCGTTTCTTGTGATTAACAACCATATTGGCTGCTTCTAATAATGCACCTGAATCCACCAACCAAGCATTCAATTTCGTTCTTGCTCTATATGCATCATGGAAAATTCTTCTCTCCAAGGTATCCAAACGTTCCTCGACAGAGGGATCTGATATGGAATTCAGCCAGATAAAACACTAATCCTGCATTTTGATAGACAAACCAACAAACATCACATAGTGTAGATGCAGTAGATGAATCATCCAGCAATATATCTTTTTGGGAGTTTAAAGATTGTCTTTAAAAAATTTTTCACCTAACTTTATTTCAACAACATTCTGTGTTGCCTGGTAGTACACGTACTTTGTATAGAAAAAAACCTCCAAGTGAGAACAAGACGGCAAATACTTATCCTGCAGTTGGAACAAATAGTAGAATATTCGCGGAGTTGGTATGTGTATTAACCTCG
This sequence comes from Chrysolina oricalcia, assembly GCA_944452925.2. Taxonomy (NCBI): domain Eukaryota; kingdom Metazoa; phylum Arthropoda; class Insecta; order Coleoptera; family Chrysomelidae; genus Chrysolina; species Chrysolina oricalcia. The sequence goes on from OX101817.2 coordinate 68,138,448, forward strand.
GTTTACGAAATTTTCATTAGATTTAGTATCGTCAGAAGAGTCCATGAAAATATTATATTTTCAGCATTCACATAATACGCCGTATTCAAAATTTATCCTTCTTGTAGCGTGAATATTCAAGCACCACTTGTGTGAAACTTGCATACCTAGCAAATAATATTATTTCAACTGAAATCACGTTATTCGCAACAGGGTTGGATTATGGTCATATATTTCTTTTTAAATTCCTACGAATTTTCGTATTTTAAGGCTGGTCTTTCTTATGGACTTTGACACTTTGAACATGCAGGCTTAACCCTTTCGCTCACCGTGTCCCCAAATGAGGACAACCTATTCAAATATTATTTATGTTGAGCCCTGTTTGTTTTCACTGCAATCTTCTATCGCACTCTGATTAGGATGGTATATTATTTCAAAAGAACATATGTACAGCCATCTGAAGAATATAGTAAGAAAGTGGAATTAAAAAAAAAAAACGTTTCTAGAACTATGCGAATATGACCGTGTAGAGCTTTGTTCTGTAATTCTTCTTGGTGACATTCGAATCGTGGCAAATGCCAAATAAAGTATATTGTGGAGAAAACTTGTTGAAATTCGGTTGTTAATCAGTGTATCATTCGTTTTTCGTTTATTTTGAACTCTAACAGCCGTATGCATAGTCAATTACAGCGACTCGCCGGAGTTTCGCCGCTTGCTACACAAGAACTATAATACACAGTCGAGCTCCAAAAAAGTGGTACATCGCCTGCGTTTCGCCAAAATATGACTTATCGCGTAGTTGTCACTTTTTTGGAGCTCGACTGTGCATTATAATCCTTGTGTAGCGAACGGCGAAACTCTGGCGAGTCGCTGGCGATTGACTATGCATACGGCTGTAAGAATTTCATAGTGTGGTGTACTGTTTTATGGATATTGTGAGCCAACGGTAACCTTCTTATATATCACTCTAATATATTTTAGTGCATAAAAAATGGCCAGGAGACCTCTCATTGAATGAAATTAGACTTGATATAATGAATCATCTCTCTTCCACTGATGATAAAGAAAATTCGTCGAGGTGCAAATTCCCTCAGTGTACGTGAAAACAAGAATATTTCGTAGCAAGGGCAATGTTTAGGTTTGACGTTAATTATCATGGGAATTGTTAATAAAATATCATTGTATCTTATTTTCATATAATAGGGTTCATAGAATTTTTACGCCGTTGGCTCACACTGTCCTCATTTGGGGACATGCCCTAGGGCCAAAAATTTTTGAAAAAATTATATATACATCAAAAAATTGCAAAAAAATCATGGATACTGTAGAAAAACATTCAGATTTTTATCTTCAAAATTCATAATTCGTGAGCGAGAGGGTTAAGATGACGCGGCGATAAAACAGAATGCAAATGTTTACTGGTAGCTGTCAAATTTTTATTTAAGCAGTGATTTTTATTGAATTTACAAACACATTTGCAATGAATTATGAGAATTATAAAGAATGGGATATGATATAAAAACTGGAGAAAATTTAGAGACAGCAAGCAATTTGTAACACAAGAGATATTCTGAGAGAAGACAACCTTTTGGAGACACTTTCAAAATATTGCGACGGAACCTAATTGATGGTCAATTTGAAATGAAAAGGCCAAAATTAAATGCATCAAATAGGGAGTTGGAAAAATTGGTAGTTGATTTAGGAGCTGTTGAAAATAGTTCCAAAACGTCAACGCCAAATATGGAAATATCAACAGGCCTACCAAGAACTGAAGTTAATTAAGCGGATTTTGAAAAGGCATAAATTCAAGCCATGCATGCAAGACCAGAAGAGTACATCAACTAAGACCAGGGTATTTTGAATGCTTCATGGATTTTTGCCAGAGGTTCCTGAAAAATTGTAACAAAGTTCGTGACATTTCGTTAAATCGTATTCGGACAGACGAAGCTTATGCCGGCATTTTCAACCGCTACAATTCTCACACTGGGCACAACAAAATCCTCATTCTATTGTGGAGCAGAAAAATCGAGGACGATTTGATTTTACTATGAGGGCAAGTGTTTTTAGGGGTCCGTTCATTTATAATGGCACTCTCACATCTCAGAGGTATATAAAAGTTTTGAGATTGGATAGCCCACCAAGGACCCAACCGTTGGCCGGCCAGGTCACCGGACCTAACGCCTATAGACTTTTTCTTCTGGAAAAAGTTGAAAGACCTTACTTTTAAATTGCCAACCAACTCTAGACACTAATTGGAAGTGTCAGTGATGCAAAGTTTTGCTTCTCTCACTCCCATTGAACTAACTATTTCGACAAGAAATGTTTAGAAGAGTTTCTGCCTGTATGTAGGAGAAGCTGGTAGACATTTCGAACACTTCCACTGAAGAAATAATCTGTTCTTGTTTGTTCTTTATCATTATTATTATTATTGGAATCACTTTTTTATCCTTTTTTTTTCTGATTGATTCGGCCGTTATTTGATGAAGATCCATAGTAATTGTATAAACTAAAGACGATTTGATCTTCACAAACATTTATTTCACCACGACATGTTTCGCTATCACAGTAGCTTCTTCAAGTGATTAATCACTTGAAGAAGCTACTGTGATAGCGAAACATGTCGTGGTGAAATAAAAGTTTGTGAAGATCAAATCGTCTTTAGTTTATACAATTACTTTTTTATCCTTTCGTCATATACATGAATAGGAATTGTTAAAATAATTATTGGAAGATTGTGAAAAAAATTAGGTGCTAATGAAGAAATGTTCAATTATGTTCGAGTACATGGATGTCTTTTTTGTCTTGTATTATGTTTGTGAATATTCATATTCAAGAAGAATTCACATTTGTTTTGGAAAACATATAGGCATAATTCAAATATATGAAATATAATATGTCAAAATATGAAATTACTTGAAAATATTTTTGAAAGTACCCATACGTAGGTATTTGGAAAATATTATTAATAATAATAATAATTACTGCCTTTATTAACCACAGCAATTACACGGCTAAAAAAATATAAAGTACAAAATAATAATGATGTGGTGAAAGGGCGAAGTTCGGTTGAAGCTCCTAAGGGAAGCTTCACGTCAATACACCTCAAAATTCGGTTCTGATCGATGAACACATCAAAAGCGAGTGTGGAATTGCCCCAGAAGCAAATGCCATATTTCATTCAGATTCAATTTGAGTATAGTATAGATTCAAAACCTCATGTTCATACGTAGATTGAAGAACATGTATTTCAGTGAACGAAACCTTGAAATCAGTTGTTAGCACTGAGGTTTCCTACTTAAAAATTCATCGAGAGAAATTCCTGAAATATTCAATGGTTCGTGTGAATTGAAGAGAAATGTGTTCTCTAGTGGAATAAGCAAATTCTCCTAAACTCTTTGTCGAAGCCGCATCCTAATCATTTGTTTTTTATCTGCACTGAAAAAAAGATCGCGTCAATTGAATAATTTTGCTACTTTCTCAATGATGTTTTTACATTTTGCTTCCAATTTTTGACTATCCGTATCGGATATGACCAATGAGAATTCATTTGCATAATCAGTACTTTACTGATGACGTGATCCGTATGACGTATAGAATAAATAGAATGGGTCCCAATACCGATCCTTGTGGGACACCTCTAATCAAGTTTCCAGTATCTGACTGAATGATTTTTGTTTTTTCCTCCAATTTGAAATATAAGCTTACTATTTGTTTTCGATTCTCTAAGAAATATGAGATCCATTCAAGAGCCAGACCTTGCAAATCATATGTTTTTAATAACAATAATAGTATTTTTATGGTTAACAGTCGAACGTCCCACTCAAATCCCAAAATATTGCACCAGGGTACTCGACTATATCAATAATTTGTATTATTTTATGATAGAATTAAGACATTCCCGAACGAAATCCATGTTAGTTTTTGCTTAGAACTTCATACCTTTCTAGGAATGGTAACAACTCATGGAGGAAGGCATATTCAAAAGTTTTTGAATAGCTATTCGGTACTGTTACTGGTAGGTTATTTTACAGCATAGTTGAGTCTTTTTTCTTGAAAATAGGATCACCTTTCTTGTATTTATTTTCTAATATGAAGATAGGAATATAGTGTTATTGTTGAACTCATATTTAGGTATCAACAATTCACTGTCAGCTATTTTTTCTATCAAATAAATTGGAGTCTCTGTGAAACAATCACTGAACTCTTTTGCTATAATATCCGGATCTTCTACTATATGACCATCAGTATTGAGGGATATTTTTTTGGATATTTTTTTTGTCAGTTCATTTATGATCTGCCACAAAGCATGCGTGCTGTATTCTGGATTTTGAATGCGTTTTTTGAAATGTGTTTCATGTTTTCCTTCTAAGAGAGCAAATATTTTATTTACGGACGAGGCAAATTTTTCACGAAATGCTATTATGAACTTTCATAATAACCATTTTTTGGGCCGAGGAAGATCCCCACGCTATTAGGAAAAATCATTTTTAGAATCAATTTTCGCTGAACGTTTGGATAGGAATTATTGGTGACTACCTAATTAGCTAATTTTTTAACAGAAATATTAACAGGTGAATCCTGAACGGATTTTTGCGAGGTCATTTACCCATTTTATTAGAAGAAGTACCCACACTTGTAAGAGGCAACATGTGGTTTACGCACGAAGGGGCTCCAGCTCATTTTAGTGTTCTTGCTCGTCAGCATCTCGACATCACCTATCCTAATCGCTGGATTGGACGTGCAGGACCTTAACATTGGCCAGCTCGCAGTACTGACATTAATCTTCTTGATTCATATTTATGGGTTCATCTGAAGGCTCTTGTTTATAAAACTCCTGTACTAGATGTGAATGACTTGAGGAATCGAATAATTGACAATTCGCTATTTTCCTAAAACTCCAAAATCGAAATGAATGTTATTTTTTGAAACCATTTTGCATTAGCTCCCCACCTTGTGAAAGATTCAACTCAAAATTCAGTTAAAATTAGAGCCTTTGAAACACAGAAAAAATTAGAATATGTATACTCTTGTGACGTAGAATGTCTTCACTAGATTCAAGTATTTTTTGTTGATCTAAGTTGATGGTACTGATATGAATCTGACAACAATGGAACCGCTGACATATGCTGACATTGATGATGTTCTTGTCGTGAAGTTGTTTAAGGAAGATTACTTTTACAATTTGTGAAAATGGAGAAAAACTTTTTCAAAACTAGCAGTGAAAATTTGCCACCCGTAAATTACATAATGATTCACGCATTTTTATCTCTCAATCCAAACTATTCGAGAGTGGAAATGAAAGGTATGAAAAAGATGAGAAAGTTCTGGTTATTCGGAATTCATTCTGATGGCATGAATATCCTTTATAGGGCTGCTTGATTAGGCTATGATTATGATGCTGTGGTTTATATGCACCTGAAAAGGTAGGGTTCTATTTGAATCAAGTGCCGAATAGTTCCTGAGCACAAAGTACGAATCACAAAAACTATGGTGTCCCACTGTAGTTTCTGAACTTCGCCTTTGTATTTTTTATACTCAATAAAGACCCTCTTATTATTAAACAAACCATACTTTGCTGTAGCTACTATTGACGACACTAATGATGAAATAAAAAATTGTGACTTGAATGTTGTGTAGCATCCCAAGGCAAGTTTCGGATTATTACCGTTTTCGAGCATACAACATAGATTTTGTTATTTTTTGCTGCCACTTTTTTATACTGGTTGCTCCATAGAACTGATAAAAAGAGTCCCATATCGGTGAACGGTTATTCAAGAATCTATAGTAAATATAATATCAGCAATGGCGTTTTCATCAACAGTAAGAGCTCTGACAGATGACAACTAAATGCGTATGCACGGAGGTACGGAAATCGGAGGTATCCACCTCATCCGGTGGGCTACTCTCCGCACACAGCATCGTCGCAATCCAGCAACTCCGGAACTCTTACTGGATCAGACAGGAACAGTACGAATTCTTTTTAAATGTTGTTGGTGTTAACCAACGACGCTTCATCTATCTAAGCCAGGCCGTAGATTTCTAGAGGAAGCTATGACCTGGCCAGAAATACTAATGACACCAGAGCCATCCGGGCTACCACTCGGTAGGACAACTACGCGAAGGTCTGTGGCTCCCGGACGACTGCCTAAAACACCACCACCACCATGCACCCCCTAAGGTTGAGGCCCGGAAGGATGAACGCCCCAGCACTCGTGTACTCGAAAGTTCACCCCCCCTATCCACCACCCCCGCTCGTTAAAGCGGTTCCTCATCCTGATGATTGGCGATCAGCAGAATAAAATCTGATCGTTTGATATGGAGTGCTCGGCCAATTCTCGGCCTGAAACTCTCTTATATCTGACATGAGTTTAATTTGATTTTACAATGACTTTACTTAATGTGCATGGTGCCCCCCTGAAACTGGCTGAAGGCCTGAAAAACACTTGGCTGAGGGCCAAGTGTTGTGTATTGAATTTACTGAGTTTACCACTTGGTCGGTTCTTCTTGGAATCTGAAACATAAAAGCATGATTATCGAAATTTTAAGCCTGTTGAAGTAGACGTTGGCGTCGCCGAAGGTTTCGCTTCCGTCTTAATTCTTCAGGGGTGTCGTTGTCTCCCTGGTTCACTGGTCGTCTGTATTTGTCTCTGTCTCTATCGTCTTGCTCACGTCTGTTCTCGAGGAGCTCCGTGAGCAACGGGTTCGTGTGGGTCTCTACTCTGTCTAGAGTAGTCCCCACGTGATTCCTGATCAGTCTGTCAATGTAGTCCGGATGGATGTCTAAGTCTCGATATATAAACCTGTTTGGCATATATCGTGGTGCGTCTGTTGCCATTCTCAGGCAGACATTGAAGAAGGCCTGCATCCTCTGCCTGTAACTGTTCGCGCATTGCCCCCAAGCAGTAGACGCGTACATCATGATTGGCAGAAGGATTGTCCTGATGAGGCGTAGTTTCAACTCGAGTGCCATGTTGCTCCTACGCCCGATGAGTGGATACAGCTTATGCCTCGCGGCTTTCGCTATAGCCAATCTGTGGGAGACGTGCTTCTGAAACGTGAGTTTCTTGTCCAGGGTTACTCCTAGGTAAACGGCTTCGTCTACCCATGGAATTCTCTCATCGTTCATAGTAACATGGCCCTCGGGTGTCCTACGTCGCCTCGTGAACAGTATGGCCTTGCTTTTGTCTGCATTGATTCCGATCTTCCAACGATTGAACCACGGTTCCAGCTTGTTTATCTGATGTTGCAGCTTCGATGTTACTCCTCTCTCATGGGATGACTCAGCAAAGATTGCCGTGTCATCTGCATAGAGAGCAAGTTTGGTCATGGGGTTGTCCGACATAGGCATGTCTGCAGTGTAGATCGAAAACAGGTGTGGCGACAGTACTGCCCCCTGTGGTACTCCTGCTTCTAGCCTCCTTCGTGAAGAGAGAGCATTTCCGACTTTGCATCGGTAATGTCGACCTCTTAGGAAGGAGTCTATCAGCTTGACCATTGGTGTGGAGTATCCGGCATCAACCAGTTTTGCGATCAGCCCATCGTGCCAAACTCTATCGACGGCCTTGGAGACGTCAAGGAAGACTGCTCCTATAAGATGTCCTCTTCTCGTGCGGTTCCAGCTCTGGATGGTGGCGTCCACTATCCGGGTGACCTGGAGTTCTGTTGAGTGTTCCTGTCTGAAGCCGAATTGCTCATCTGGTAGGATGTTCAATTCTTCAGACATTGTCTCAAGTCGAGTCCTGATCACCCTTTCTGCGACCTTACTCATGGCAGGTGTTAGGCTGATGGGGCGGTGGTTTTGCGGGAACGTGTGGTTCTTGTTGGGCTTCGGAATCATGATGACCGTAGCTTCTTTCCAGCTGGGTGGAAAGTGTCTAAGTCTGAGTACAGCGTTTATGATGTTTGTCAGGGCTGCTAGTCCTTTCCTAGGTAAGGATTTTAGTGCCCTGACTGGTATGTCGTCTGGGCCCGGTGCTTTCCTGGTCTTGGCGTGTCTAAGTATGGCCTTGATTTCCTCTGGAGATGTCTGCTCTAGAAGAATGTCTGAGTCGTCAGTCCTTCTGAGCCGTCGGATCGTCTGGTCTACGTGCGTTTCCGTGTCCTCGACCTCATCGGTGCCTAAAACAGCCGAAAAGGAGCTCTTAAATAGATAAAGTGTACATTTACTTCGGCCAATGCCGAAGCAAAGTCATGGTGGGCGGAGCCTATCGGAACTCCGCTCCGAGATATACTCTCAAAGTAAAATTTTTATTTTAGTATTTCTGGCCGAGGTTCACACAGATCGTACATAAATGACATTAGTGACTTGACAATAGTCAATCGACAAATGCCTCCATGATTCCAACGTTGTCGGATTGTGTCAGTGACGTAGAATGTCTGTGGGAGAACACTTCTGAAATCCTAATTTTCATAACTTAATACAGGCGAAAAACGATATGTGAAAATTAAACAAATATATATTTCGATATATTTGAGATATGAAGATTTCAATGACACATATTTTGAAATTTAGGAAATCAGCGAATTGCAAGTAAACAGGAATTTTTTAATGTGTCAGACAATCAATGGCAAATCGAGTGCATTCGTGTAAAATAAGGTGGATATTTTGCTAATTTACTGTAATATCGCAATTGTTAATATTTTAATTTTTGGTTTTTTATTTCGTTTCTTGTTTTTTTTTTCTCGAAAATGAAGCTAGATCTGAAGAAAATACAAGAGACCAAAATGTAGTTAGTAGTTTTAGTTGCTCAATCTAGAAAAATTAAGATTTCTCGATGTTCAAAATCCACAGTTACCTACTACCCGTCGTTTGTCCATAAAATCTTATTGAGGAATTCGAAAATTGAGGAACAAGTCATACTAAAACAGAAAAGAATCGACTTCAGTTCATTTCAGTTGCCTTTATAATGTCAAATACTTTTTCTTCTTCCGCAGCAATCAAAATATACCTTTCGCACATATTGTGCTAGCCAGCTATAAATAATGATAGGTAAATAACAAAGCCCAGCCCTGAACGCGGATCGCAGTGATTATGTTGTTAAAGTGAATACAAGTAATTATGTATTTAGCAATGAGTATACAAGATCCACCAGGAATTTAAACATGGTTTTATTAAACTGCAAAATCTGCAAATCTGCATTATTTCCTCGACTCGATAACAAGATTACAGACTTGTTTTCGTTCGATGTTCTTCCGTCGAAATGTTTCATTTCAGCGGATGCTGATGGTTCTTGTTTGTTTTTCGATACTTTTTATATTTCACAGGGTTGAGCAATTTACTCATATGTACGCTGATGAGAAACAAGATGAACAAGAAAACGGAAATATTAATATCTAATTATTAATTATAAAATGTCAAAAATTTCCACAACCAAATTAAAGCTAATAAAAATTACTATACGTGATCTTTCATTAATTTTGTCACTATTTCTGATAATTTCTTAGATTTGCGCCAGCGAAAATAACATATTTTGTGAGAAAAAAAAATCACCCAACGGTATTCGTCAAACTTTTGTATGTAGCAGCTCAGATTTTCATTTTACAGCAAAGAATATTGAATTTTCTTCAAAATTATGTCAATTTTAATAGTATATTGTTTATCGGGTAGGAAAAGCCTAACATTCCTGGGAGACTGTGAAGATTGCTAAGTCCAGACGCAAGCCGAGACTTAACATCACAGAGTTCAGAAATGTGGCTTTTCCTACGAAGTAAACATACTATTTTCCGCAAATCGCTATGAAATTCGACAGATATTAATGAATTTTGAAAAAATCGCGAATATTTTTATTCACAAATAAATGGTGCTTTGAAATTCGTAATAAAATTATAATTGCTGGTGTTCTCGAAAGTAAAATGATAAGTGATGAGTGATAAAAATTTTCTCACCACTACTCAGTTTACTTGGAATACTTGAAAATATTTCTTCATCAATTGTTATCCAATTTCTGAGTTTGAAACCTCCTTTTTCGTGTATCATGATAACTTCTTCAATTTTTTCGCCTCATCTCTAGTTTCCACACTATCCAAATAATCGTCCATATAATGACGTTTGATGTTAACGATATGTTCTGCTTCTAGTGAAGACGATCCAGAAAGCTTAACGCCCAATCATTTCCTCATTGGAACGTCCAGTATAGTGAAATCCCCAAGACTTTTCGAACCGAAAGTGTGTTTGAAAAAACAATGGCAAACATCACAGCAACTAGCAGATCAATTTTGGAAGCGTTGGGTTCGAGAGTATTTGCCAACTCTGAGCAGTGGCGGATTTACCAGCAGGCTGAGTAGGCTGGAGCCTAGGGCGGCAAATTTTAAGGGGCGGCAAATTTAGTTCATAAATTTATTATTTCGGTTTACAAATTAAAAAAAAAATCATTATACACACACATAATACGAATTTCGAAAATTGGAGAGAAATTGAAATATTTAACAAAAATCGAAATATTCTCATATACAGTGCTAATTAATAAATATTTCAACATCTCTGCATGAACAATTCCTAAACGCTTTACTAATTATACATTAATGATTATGAACTTTTAGAATATCGCGATTCGATATTATAATCGAAATTTAGTAATTTTTACATATATTCTTCACTGATAACTGCTATAATTTTTTCTCCTTGTACCTAATAATTATGAGATCTGCTTACCCAATTCAATCGATATAATATCGATGGTCTAATAAAAATACTGACTAAAATTGACTAATTTTTATTAAATAAAAAACTAGTTCAATATCTTATAGAGATCATATTAATCAAATAACTGATAGTTAAACGACTGTGACTTGACAATAAAAAAATTCCCTCCACAAAATATGAAGTGAGACAATTTGCTCATTAGAAAATTGATACATTTTATCAGTTAATTATTTTATTTGCAGTAAGAAAAATCGGAATGAATTAATTATAATAAGATAAAACAATACTCAGCTGCAATTTTTTATTCAACGGCTTCTCTCCAGTTAAACAAGTATATTGAAAAAAAATTGAAGTGTCAGAGCAGATAAGAGCAGAGAAGAGTCAGAGCTAATGAACAAGATTTCGTACGACGATATAATAAATGATTTTGCGAATTCAAAGTCTCGCAAAAAAGTATTGTAATGCTTTTATAATTTAACTTAAATCATAATGCTAACAAATAATAAAGAAAAGATATATTTATTGTATTGTTTTTAAACTGTGAGTGTAATTATAAATGTTAATCAACGTTCGCCAAATATATGTTTTTTACGTAAGCTTAATTCATATTTTGTAAGTATTGTAAAGTTTTAAGACATACCTTACCTTACTTTAAAAGTGGTATACGATTGAGATATTTTTTCCTTAAAATAATGTTTTTTGATAATTCTTTGCTGTAAAAATAATCAAGGATCTAACACGGTACCATAGTTCTCAATAATAATAACTATATGGGAAAAGTTGATGTAACGAGGATGATGGAGCGCAAATTATAAAGTTGGAATTTTATTGATAGAAAATTGATATGATTGTGGACTAAGATATCAAAATTTAGAGGCGGCAAAAATTGAATAGCCTACAGGCGGCAAATCTATAAATCCGCCACTGTCTGAGCAAAAGAACGAAATGGTTCTTGGCAGAATTGTTGCAGTTTATCCTGGCAAGAATGAAATTGTCCGTATAGTCGATGTCAAGGCGAAGTGTGGAACATACAATGCAACGCTAAATTATGGAACAAATTCATTATTTCTGAATATAAAGATATTTCGGAAAAATTTTTGGACAGGTCGATTTTCTTTTCCGATGGGCCAATTTTTGAACACCACCCAAAATATATAGGGTTATCCGCATTTGAGGAAAAGCGACTTTGGTGATATTTTTGAATGGAACACCCAGTATATTTGTCCATATTTGGTTAGGGATCGTCATTACGAATCCAGTGATACCAAGTTTGATGGTATTACGTCAAACGGCTGCGGAGATATGGCCAAAAAACTTCCTCGTATGTCTAATGAGTATGACTGCGAGACTCCACACGATTCAGAAGGTTAAAAGTCTCTGTCGCACTCATTGGGTATATGGAGAAGTGTTTTGTCCATACCTCCGCAGCCGTTTGACATAATCCCATCAAACTTGGTATCACTGGATTTGTAATGACGATCCCTAACCAAATATGGACAAATATACTGGGTGTCCCATTTAAAAATGTCACCGAAGTCGCTTTTCCTCAAATGCGGATAACCCTATATATTTTGAGTGAGGTTCAAAAATTGGCCCATCGAAAAAGAAAATCGACCTGTCCGAGGATTTTTCCGATACTTATATCTTTATATTCAGAAATAATGAATTTGTTCCATAATTTAGCGTCGCACTGTACAGAAGAGCAGTGAACAAACTTTGCCACGTAGATCTTCTAGAAGAGAGTAACTTCTTCTGAAGAAGAGCTACTGGGAAGAGAAATGTTGGAGTCACTTCAAGATGTTTAAATTTTGAGACTGTATATATTTTTTCTTTTCTGTTTGTCATTGTCGTATTTGATAATACCTTTGTCAATGTCAGTTAGATAATTTTTTGTGAAAAAAGTGATTGGTGGTTGTGGGAGTGATATGTAATCAGAGAAAAAAGAAAAAAGAGATTTGAGATTTGGGAAAAGAGGAAATATAAGATATTCAATCAAATAAGACTTTTTACTTTAAAGCCAAACAACAAAAGAAATTTGAACATTGTGCTGGCCCTTCTTGTTGGATATATTTATAGAAGTATCCTTTATAGGTTCGTATTTGAACACCACCCAAACACCCACAGTTCAATGTTCAACATTAAAAATTATAACAAACTCTTTAATCTTGCTATTATTATATTCATTTATGGTGAAACATAAGCACACACACCAAAATGTATTATTTAAGATTATATTTCACAATGAAACGATAATTTACAGTATTAAAGTTATAGAATATTCCAAATTATTAAAAAGTCAGTCAGACACACTTAGACAAAATACATTATTATTCACAGAAATATTTATTGTACGTACATCTCTGAAAAAAACTGATACCAAAAAATCCAACCTAACCTAACCTTACGTAGTTATATGAGTACAGGGCCAGGTAGCCGAGTGGTTAAAGCGACATTGTTTCAATCTCTTTTGGCTGCCAGTCAAAGGTTCAAACCGTGGCGACTGCAGAATTTTTTCTGATGGCCCAAGAAAGTGCTGGGAATCGCACGTAAAAGGGTAAGACCTCGTCAATCCTTGGCTCGCACAAGTTTCGACTTCTGAGGGCTTCCGTTCGTAAGGGAACGACAGCTGGTTAACGGAAAAAACAATTTTAACAATTTTTTTTAACATAGAAATTAAACATAAAAAATGTATTTATCAATAATTGGATAACCCAACCACAAACTGGGCACAACAAAATTATCCATGAAGTCAACATTACCGAACTGGAAATTATATCAGACTACATCCCAAGTAGCACACGTATATTGGTGAAATATTGGTTCAATATTGTGAACATATTGGCGAAATATTTGAAATACAATATTGGCGAGAAAAAAAATGTGAACATTCGGCGATATTGGTCCAATATTACTTGAACAATATTGGCGAAATATTCTCGAATCAATATTGGTCTCAAAATATTCGGCGATATTGGTATAATATCGCTGGTACAATATTCTGACAATATTGGTACTATATTTAAACGTTATATTGTCGAGAAGTAAAATGTGAACATTTTGCGATATTGCTCGAATACTGTTTAGGCATTCTAAAAATAGTATTGGTGAGATATTCTTGAAGCAATAATGGCCTCAAAACATTTATCGATATTGGTTCAATATCATTTGAATATACCTATTGGTGGAAGTGAATATACCTTGGTGACACCAGACTGTGCCTTTTGATCGCAATAACCACTGAGTAAGCTGTCTTGAAAACAAGTTATGGGAAGTATTTAATATATCTTTGTAAGTTTCAGTAGACCTTCTACATGTAGAGCCATCTAGCAAATTTTTATCCTGGTTTTATCATGATATAATTTTAACATGTTTCATTGAATATTCAGCCAATATTCAAAATTCATCCTAATCTAGATATAGGAAACAATATGGAGACAATATTGTTTTAACGATATCGGTAGATATTATTGAACCAATATAGACCCAATATTGATTGATGAGACTTTTTGAATATTGGCGAAATAATATTCAACCAATGTGTGATCACACTTAGATATACAATATAGTTTTTATTCCTATAATCGATATGAAGGGAATAATGGGATTGCAATATTTATTTTAGATGTTGAAAACAATGTGAAGACAATAATGTTTTATCGATATTGGCAAATATCATTGAACCAAAATATTGACCCAATATGAGTTATTACAATTTGTTAAATAAAGTTGAAATGATATTCAACCAATCTGCTGTCAATCTTGGAAAAACAATATAGTTTTATCCCTAGAATCGATATGACTGGAATATTGGTATTGAAATATTTATTCTATATGTGGAAAACAATAGTACGATGCAAATGTATAGAATAAATTCATTATTTCAGAATATAAACATATTTTGGGAAATTCCTCGAACACGTCGATTTTTTTTCCGTTTTTTTAACCCCACCCTGAATATATAGAGTTATCCGCATTCGATTGAAAATTACTTAAGTGATATTTTTAAATGGGACACCCAGTGTATTTTTCCATATTTGGTTAGGGATCGTCATTACAAATCCTGTGATACCAGGTTTGATGGTATTATGTCAAACGGCTGCGGATATATGGGCAAAAAACTTCCTCGTATGTCCAATGAGTATGACTGAGAGACTCCACACGATTCGGAAGGTCAAAAGTCTCTGTCGCACTCATTGGGCATATGGAGAAGTTTTTTGTTCATATCTCTGCAACCGTTTGACATAATCCCATCAATCCTGGTATGACTGGATTTGTAACGAAGACCCCTAAACAAATATGGAAAAATACACTGGGTGACCCATTTAAAAATATCACAAAAGTAATTTTTACTCGAATGCGGATAACCCTTTATATTTAGGGTGGGGTTCAAAAATTGGCCAATTGGAAAAGAAAATCGACGTATTCGAGGAATTTTCCAAAATATGTTTATATTCAGAAATAATGAATTTATTCCATACATTTGCATCGTACTGTATAGACAATATTGTATTATCGATATTGGTAGAAATTATTCATCCAATATTGGCCCAATATTACATGTGACAATCTACATTCAAAACAGGTTCAACCAATATTCCATCAATATTTTTAATATAATATTGCTTTTTGAATATTCACCCATATTGGATCAATATTATTTTTTCAGATACAATATATCTATATTGGCCCAATATGGAACCAAGATTCAGCCGATATGATGTGCTACCTGGGATGCTATACTCGTACGAAAAAACATTCAATACACTCGGTAGTAGAATCACTATGATCTGGAGACATAATCTGGTATACAGCTGGTTCTAAAACAGATGTAGGAACAGGAGCAGGAACATATGAGATGAGGCCAAAAACGAACGTAATAGTCCCAGTTGGCAACAACGCCACAGTATTCCAAGCTGAAACACATGCCATAAGGACTTGTATACAGATGAATCTAGACCTTGGGTATAAAAAAAAACTCATCTGCATTCTAACTTGAAGCTAGAGCGCAATAAAAGCTCCGAATTCAATACAGATAAAGTCGTCAAAGCAAGTTTGGAAATGCCTCCAGAGCCTCAATGAACTGTCAAAACACAACAAACTTTCAAGGATGTCCGGGCGTAGGGGAATTAAAGGCAATGAAAAAGCAGACCAACTTGCGATACAAGCATCTGAATGATAGACCGGGGGATAGTGACAGATTTTGGGACAAGATTTTATTCAGTATGCCTTTTGGAGGACAGTTTTGTCCGTATATCCTCATGATAATGATGCATGAATGAAAGAGTCGTCGTAGAAAAATTATGTGTTTCGGTACGATTCCAATCAAGCTGCCATGTGTTTTGTTATAAGATAATAGACGTGAAATACTCGAAAAACCATTGGCATATCATTAGGATAGGCGAAGAATTCCTTTTTTCAAATACAATTTCACGTGACAATACCAGCCATTCGGACCCACCCTAACGGCCTGCCAATGATTTTTCGAATATTTTAGTTTTAGTATATCATCACGAAACACATGGCAGCCTGATTAAAATCGTACCCGAATAATAATAATAATTATAATTATTTTTATTATTTTTCAATATGAAGAACCTACGACGACCCTTTGATTCATGCATTATTATCATGGGGATATACGGACAATACTGTCGTACAAAAGGCATACTGAGTAAAATCGTGTCCCAAAATCTGTCACTATCCCCCGGTCTATGACTATTCACAGGCCTAGAACCAGCGTTTGGAATTAGCAAAACCCGATGCGAAAACCTAATCAATGAGTGGAATAAATCAAAACACCAAACATGTTGGGACCAAATCGAAGGGCATCGACACAGCACGGCCAGAATGAGGCACCTGAGGAAATACTGACGGCTGACACCCTCAACTTCAACAAATCTACGATACGCACAATCACCGGCTAACTAACCGGATCCTGCGACCTTAGAAAACTTCCACACACCTAGGGAATAAATAGACAAACCGTGAAGTGTAGACTCTGTGGTGACGTGGAGAAAACAGCCTCTCACATCATCTTCTAAATTTCCAGTTGGGGATTTTTCTTCCTGATGGTGCAAGGGATTTTTTTCCGGGAGGTTAATTTCTGGGGATTTATGATCCTGGATTATTTTTCTAGTTGCTTTTTTCTTCTAGCCATTTTATAGCTATTAGTTGTTCTTTTATATTTTGTTCGTTACAGTGTGAAATAATTGGTTTTACAGACATAAATATTTGTCCACGTTATAGACGCACAGTTGTTGTGAATGTATGACAATAATAATGATTATAGTGAATATCCATTGGGATGCTTTTACTGTCGTCGAGTGGAGAGACTATGAATAGAAACCATCCTCGCACCCTCCGAAGCAGTCGTTAACCCTTTCCCGGCGCCACCACTGCTCTGAGCGACGGGGATCCGTAGCGGCCGGGAAAGAAGACCGATGTGCGCCAAGAATAAGAATACGTGCATTAAAAACGAACATCAATACTTCCCTTATTAAAACTCCCTTATAATGACAATCAAGACGGCCGCGGAGCTGCGAGCGTGTGTGAGAGAGGCGGAGTGTGGTGGGGGGCGGGCGGGCGGTCCGGGGGGGATGAAAGGCGAAAGGAGAGATTCTTCGTTTATGCACGGTCGTCCGCGATAACGATTTTTTTGTTAATTATCAAGTCGCGTATGAGACAGTGAGGGTGGGATGGGGACGGAGGTGCGGGAGGGAGGGGGGAAACTCCCGCGAATTTCATACGCTCGGGAATTCGTTAAAACTTGTCGTAAGTCTTGGAGTGTGCAGCTCGGAAGAGAGATAAATTAATGTTTAGAAAACACCGAAAGACCGAAAGAAGGTATCCATTGTTTTTCTGATGTACCGAGTGATTGGATTATTCTGAGGATTGAAGAGTCGTAGATCAGGGGGGTGTAGGGTAACAGCGGATTTCGTCAAAGTCATCATGATTCAAATCAAATTGTAAATACACTCCCAGGCAAAAATATTGTATGTTTTATTTTTGGTCTGTTTTCTTTTGTCCAAAATATGTGATTTGTACTGGTATATATTGTTCACTAGAGTATTCCAAGTGTTAATAACAATTAATCAAATACATTCATTCCCAACATAAATAATTAGGGAATTATGTGGGAAAGTTGTGAAGAATCTTATAAGGATTCCAAAAATGATATAATATACGATGTGTTCCATTTGAAATAACAAAGTAGCTACTACTTTCTGATAAAAGCGGCAACACTGTATTGATGAAAATATTTTAGACGGATAGAGCAAGTATGATTATCCACGCCCAAAAATTTTCGAAATGTCTTTCTGTTCTCCAGATACTTCTAATGTTCCATCCACTGTGAAACACCCGGTATAAAAATTGACATGTTTCAGGATATTTCATTTGCATTCATAATAACGTTGAAATTCAATGTATCCATTACTTTAGGACCTCACTGTATAATGATGATGATATAAAAAGGGTTGAGGCAAATATAACAGACCTGTGTAGTTTGATATAACTTAGCTTACTTCTAACACTGAAGATCTGAAAGAATTATTCAAATAAAAAAATTTGAACATGAACAGCTTTTTGGAAACAAGTCAATGATCAAATAGGTAGAGAAAGGAAAAAACATCAAAGAAACTCTGTTTGCTGAAAAGTTTAATGATTATTTTCTAAATTATATTTCAGATTCAGACACTCCCCATGCCATCCTATTTGAGAGGAAGTAGAAATAACAACAGTATTTTTATATCCTACGACAGAAAAAGAAGTTTCAGATTGTATCAAATCGTTCAATAATTCTAGATCTATTGACACTAACAATCATTTAGTATATACTACTACAATGGTAATCTTTAATCGCTGGCACAACCAATTGCTCATATTATCAATATTATTCTAACGAAGGGTATATTTCCAGACAAACTGAAAATTGCTAAAATTATACTTGTATATAAATCATTGAGAGCTTGTTACCCCTAATTGTTCGAGGTCTGTAAGATCACTTCAGGAACTATCCCGAACTACTCGGAGCTACTCCTGGAGACAATCGGAAAGCGACAGTCAGAACTCCTAGAGATTCAGTGTTGACAACTGAACCAAGGCGACAATCTGCGGAAAGCGTTCCATCTTTGTTTATTATTGGAACCAAACACCAAGGTCAAATAATCGAAAGTGATGTACCTCAATGGTACAAATAGAGATAGTTGAAGTGAATTCAAAGGACAATATAACGATTGGAAAATTATGCTGGTTTACACAATAAGCGAGAAGAAATGTCACGATTCTGTGTTCTAACCACGAACCAATAGAGTTGTAACCAAAAGTATGTTTACTAAATATCGCTGTCATGCCGCAAAATAGTTCTACTAATAACTGTCATCTGCGAAATGCGGCTTGGATAAATTATTGGAACTTGAGCATACAGTGTGTCCCACTTTGAGTAACCACACCCTCATATGTCATCGAGAATAAACTAATTTGATTTTTTTTATAGTACACAGTTTGCCATGGAAAAGTAATATCTGGTTAGTTTTCGCAGTATTAATTGAAATATTTTCATGAATTTTGAGAAAAGTGAAGGAATTTTTAAAATTAGGCAAATATGACTGATGAAAAAGAGTTAATTATATTGCCAGCTATTATCAATTGATTCAAGCATTGAGACCTGGGGGTGTTGGGGTATTCTGAAACAGAATTTGATGTTAACTTTGTGATGACAATTTAATTCATGCACTAAAAATACCGTATGTCACGGTGTTTTGTCATTATGACAGCGAAAAAAGTTTGCCCTAACTTTTCCAGCAACAAAATGAAACATAACTTTTGAAAGCATGACATCCAGCATTGCAAACAAAGGTTTGATGACGTTATGACAATTTTTCTCAAACTTGCGTTGTCAGCAAAATATCTTATTTCTGGAAATGTCGCGATTTGGACAGTCTTCGAGTGGAGAAATTGAAGAAGCCCTCAATAGTAATGTGCCTCGCAATACTGTGAATTCAACTACGTCAATTTGGCGACAATTTGAGAAGCAGAAGCAGAAATTGTAAGGTTTTAAAATCGAGACAGACAACCGTGGAAGAGAAATCGGAAGAGTTGAATATAACCCAGTGTTTTCGAAGACAGTACAAGGTGGAAATCAGAAGTTGGCCGACAGTAAATGGTTGGTAGCAAACACTGAAGAAGATTGTGTATGTCCAGTAAAATTGTTTAAACAAACTATGGGAAGACGGGTAAACCATATCACATGTGAAATTTTTTTTTACTCCAAATCCTTTTTGGCAAAAAACAAATTCGAAAGGATGGTGTAAGAATTCTCCTATTGGAATAAATGAAATATCTAAATGGACCAAACCTCGGCGAAAAATATTGGACTTGATGTCAAGCGGGTGAAAATTACGAACCATTCTAATCGAGCTGCCGCCGTAACTGAATTGCCCAAGAGTGGTATAGGTGAACCAAAACTTGTGAAAATTACGGGACATAGCAACCCATCGTCATTAAAACCGTACCTTCAGTTAGACGAAGAACATCATAACAAAATCATTGGTTCCATTCGTACTACAAAAGACAAGAAAGTTCTGAAAATCAAGCTTTTTTTAATAATTGTGTTTTTAACAATTGTACTTTTCCGTTAAATTAAATAAACTAATTTACATCTTATTTTTTAATTTATTGATTCACATATTCATTAAATTGTCTTACCGAATTACACTCTAGCTTTTTTTGTCGAAGTAAACTTGGCATTTATAATTCGAATTTTGTTGCCATTAGGCAATTCAACTCAAAATACTGCCAGAAAAAATTACTCGTCCTACGGACTCGTAATTTTTCAGGGGCAATTTTTTTTCATTAAATTGCCAGGCAACAAAATTCTCACTATTACATGTCAAGTTTACTTCGAAAAAAAAAGATCTCGTGTAATTATAAGTGAAAAAATCCATAATATGATTTCCCCACTTCCTCACTTTTCAATTGGTCATAGTTTATTCTCAATAGTAATACCACAAGTGATTGAATTTTTGCGATAAGTCTGTCGATTCATTTCTGAACGAAACTTAATTTGCAACGATACAATTCAATTGAGTTCAGAAATAAAAGGCAGACTTTTATGAGATAAATTCAATCATGAGTGGAATTTTATTAGACTATTTCACGAAGCATTACAAGTATGTATTATGAACATGAACAATCAATTCATCATAACCATAATCAAGTAACTATAATAAAAAAAAATGTATTATACCTATCAATAATTTATTATATAGTTACCATTTTGACGTTTTCGCCTAAAATTCTGATCTGTCAAAATGTCAAACCTTGCTTTGTCATCTATGGTTACATCGTTGAAAACACCAACGCTGACAGACCAATCAGAATTGAGAGACAGCTGGTGTTTTCGCGATAATACAAGTTGTCTTTGATTTGTGATACGATTGTGATATGTGAATATCTTGAGAAGAGTGGAATAGTCAATGAAACATGAGGGTGTTGCTGCTCTAAATGGGACACACTGTATATTATTATTTATTTAATGTTAGTTCCTATCTGCTCGAATTAGTAGGGCAAATGTAAGTACCAATTCATATAATGTTGATTATTATCAGCATCACAAAATTAAGCATTCTATCTAATAATGAAGAAAAAAAATATTGAAGTTGTTATCAGCCTTAGAAAATAGAGCATACTATAGTTATTAGTATCTCTGAATTAAACAGAAAACTTAAATCGATAGAAGTGTTGCAGAACGAAGTATACTATATATATCAAGGCAATAAAATTGTTAGAATCACAAATTATGCATATTATTTAGTATCGCGTGCCTCCTGTAGAGAATTAAATTAAAGTGGATCTGGTAAGCATCAAAAATAATATATTTGCGTAAATTTTCCCTGCGTATTCCGAGACCCCAAGGGCCATGTGTGTCTCTGCGTACACAGACGACTTGATAAACGACCCGGTTCACTTTTGCCAGTTTTATGTCATTCTCTTTGAATCACTTCTCGGGATAATCTTGACGGGCACGAATAGGAGAAGCATAAGTTACCGTGGGAGTCGTAGATCAATTGATCGATTTCGATGTTTATGACAACTACCTCAAGAGATGATATTGTCTTGGCTATTACTTTTTTGAAATATACCGGGTGTCCTCAGAAAGTGGCTCGCCTCCATAACTTTGAAGATAGTGGAATGAAATTCAGGGGATCTGAATAAGACTCAAAACTGCATCGTTTGACAAGTAACTCAGCTTCATGCAACTTCCAGTTTCACAACAAGTGACACAAACTTTCGATTTTCCAATGAAACACCCGATATATGTTCACTTCTTATTTCTCCACATAATTTAATGAATACAACTATGTGTTACTTGTCACTTTTGTAAACGAATTTTATTTTCATTTTGGAATCTATTTTTTATTCTAGAGTGCTATCGATATCTTCAAATCACTAATTTCAGTCCAAACATTTTGAGAATAAATACAACTTACTGTTTCTGATCAATATGTACCTGCTATGCAAAATTTCATTTTCAACTATAACAATTTTTTTTTTCATATGGCAGTGTAGTGGCTGGTCGGATTAAAAAAAAGAGCATTTGAATACGAATAATTTGAAACTGCGTATTATTGGGTTTCAAACAAACTTCCGTTGAAAAACTTCAAAAGATTACATTACAAAGGACCCCGCAAACTCCATATGGAATTTGGGTCCCGGTGAATTTTCTTGAATTTTTGGTATGATGTAGACCATGTAATTCTCAACCAATGTTACCAAAGCGCTAACCCAAAAAAATTAACAGTTTTGCTGCTAGGGGGCGTTGAAATCACCTCTTGCGCAGATTTAACTATTTATTTTTGATAAATGAAGAGGGTTTTTTTATATAAAGTGTATAATTTCTTAAATAATAATAATAATAATAATATTTATTCACACACCTGCATGGTACAATACAATTAAATATTAATAATTAACTGTGAATAAATGAATACTCGATAAGTGTGAAACACTTGTTTCGAGAAGAAAACCTAATAAACAATTACATGACAAAATGTGTAAACATAAAAATTTCTAAATTCAATCTAAATATAAAATGTAAAATTATAGTCATCATATTGACTCATAAAAACAAACATATATATATATACAAATATACACATACAGACACTTTCACGCATACATACATACATACACATATACACACATAAACTATATAAAAAGTACAAACATATATTATAAAAAAATTTAAAAAGTATATAAAGTTTGATATAAGGAATGAAATGTATGAAAACAAGATCATTTCAAAATACCAAGTGGATAATACAGCAAAGGTAGGTAACTTTTTTTATTTTTTTGTTTCCTTATCTACTCGAATATTCTAATTTAATCGTGTTTACCTTAGTGTCGAATATTCTATGTAGTTCAATTCTCTTACTTCGAAGTATATGTTTTTTTAGTTCTTTTTTGAAGCGATTGATATTTTGTAATGATTTTATTGTTTCAGGTATACTATTATAAAGTTTGGGAGCGAAGTAAGAGTATGATCTTTGGGCAGCGACCCTAACCATCAGGGGTGTTACATAATGATCTTTTTGGCGAGTGTTATATTGATGAAGGGGGAGCAGTGCTGTGTGCTTATTTGCGTGATAGTTAATACAAGAACATAGAAAATACAATTGTCTTATGTCCAGAATTTGAGTCTCAGAGTACAAAGCATCAGAGGAATATCTACTGTTTTTAGAAAATATCAATTTCAGAAAACGTCTTTGCATTACTTCGATAGGGTGGATATGAGTTTTCAAAGTTCCCCCCCACACTGCTATTCCTTAACGAATGTGACTTTCAACTAAAGAGTAATACAATGTTTTAAGGTGCTTCAGTGGTAGTAATTCTTTGAGTTTCCTGAATTTGTATAATATGGTTCTCAATTTGTTTACAGTATATTTTATTTGCAAATCCCATTTCATATGAATATCAATTATTATCCCAAGATATTTTATTTTGTTTTCGGGCAGAATGTGGAAGGGGTTTTCTGTCCTGATTACCAATTGATCAAATGGAGGTGTTCCAGCTGAATTACAACAAAATGGTAAGTAATGTGTTTTATCTATGTTAACTGTTAATAGTTTCATATCCAACCAACATTTTATCACAGAAAACTCGGTTTCAACCATAGCTTTCAATGAGTTCCAGTCATCTGCTTTATAGAAGATGGCTGTATCATCCGCAAATCCAATAATGTCTCCGTTGTTACTCAATGAGAAGAGTCCGTTTATGTAAATATTAATTAGTGTTGGTCCCAGCACGGAACCTTGAGGTACTCCACAATCAATCACCTTTTCACTGCTCAGTACATCATCTATTCTTACCGCCTGGTATCTTCCTGTTAGATAACTTTCGAATAATTTCAAAGTGTTACCTCGCATTCCAATATCTTCCAACGACTGAAGAAGAAGGTGATGACTGACAGTGTCGAAGGCCTTGGACAGGTCTGCAGGTATGCAAAGCTCTTTCGACTTTCGTCATCTTCAGTGCTTCAAGACAGGTAACAGGAAGAATTACAATTTTTTAAGTAATCTTATATGTATTTTATAAAATTTCTGGCTTTAATTCCATGTGGGTATCTCAAGTATTTTTTAATGATCTTTCAAAAATACTTGACATACCCACATGGCCTTCAATTTCTAACAAGATTTTCGTTAGAATTGAAGCCAGAAATTTTATAAAATACAAATAAGATGACTCCAAAAAATGTAATTCTTCCTATTACCTTACTTAAAGCACTGAAGATGACGAAAGCCGAAAGCGCGTTAACGCGCGTTAAGAAATTATACACTTTATACAAAAAAACCCCACTTCATTTACTCTACGCAAGTGTATTCAGCTTCCCAAATCAATTTATTTTTTAATCCGGTAACAATATTTTCACTTGTTTCATTGTTACTAATGTTGCATAATATTGAGCTGTTTTATACAAAAAATGCTTACACCCCCCTCCTTCCCCCAACTCCTTCCCCCAACTCCTTTTACGAAACGCAAAAAAAATTTTTTGGGTGCCTTTAAATGTATCGTCGAATGTTTGAATATAACTGAATAAGGGAAATTGCAGTTTTTTATGATTATCCCCCCTACCCCCAAAGGGCACAAATTTGAATAGAAATTAATTGGGTGACAAACCTCAAAAATGAACAGTTTTGATGCTAAGGGCGTTGAAATCATACCTTGCTCAGAATAGATTATTCATTATTATAGACCGAGTGTTGCAGGTGGCTAAAGGGTTAAAATGAAGGCGTAATCTTGTAAGGAAAAGGATTTTAACATATTTTTCCACACAAGCCCATCGAAACTTTGAAAACTTACATCGTCATTAGACCAAAAAACATAATGGCTTGAGTGGCGCGAATGGATAAGTAGATTCTGTCGTCGGAAAATTTAATGGAAATTCTTTTTGATTTTTCCATATATTCTCCCCAGGAGCCATTCGTAAATTTCCCTCCATATTACTTAACATCGATGTACTTTTCAATCCTATTCGAGGCTTGTATACGAAAATGGGGCACCTAAATCTGTCACTATCTGGCCTATAAGATTTAAATGCATGAGCAACCTGTAGTCGACACAACTGGTAAAACAAAATCAATGTTCTAATTTACTTTTTCAGAAGCTAAGTAAAATAAGAGGTGGACCTTCTTAATTATTTTGTTTCATCAGTTGTGTTTGTCAAAGGGTACTTGATGCATTTAAATCCTATTTTAATACCAAAGATGCTCCATTTTATGAAACTTCTAAAGCAGTTTTTTAGGTTTTTTTAAAGGAATTTTGCTTGAAGCCTATAAATCTGCGGTATCAATTTAATCGTAATAAAATGGTATTTTCCCTATGGTCTTTTTCCCGGCTGAAAAAAAAAATTGATTTCAATTTTAAAATAAAATTTTACACTGCTCATACATTTTTATCGAAAAGAATTTTTTTAGGGCTGTAATTAGTGATTTGAACGTATCCCTAGCCAGATTAAACCATAAAATGCAAAATTATAAAAAGAAATGGTTACAAAAAGTGACAAAAAGTGAAAATATACTGGGTGTCCCATTCAAAAATCTAAAGTTAAAGTCACTTCTGGTGTAACAAGAAGTGAACTTGAGTTTTAGGTCAAAAAACGCAGTTTTACGACAGGTCCTCCAAATTTTATTACATTATCTTCAAAAACAAAAAAGTTATAGCAGCAGGCCACCTTCCACGAACACCCAGAATAGATGGATCTTTATTCCAATTAGGAATCGTAATATACAGGGTGTTTCATAAATTGATGCTAATCCTAAAGGTCGATGATCCTTGAATGACTTTGAGAGAAATTGTTCATATGAACATAGGTCCGCAACATCTTTACTTCTCAGTTGCAGGATGTTGAAATTTAACAAAAAAAATCAGTTCTTCTCCAATATCTCTGAAACCAATTTGATTTTTTTTCAATTTTGTTTAAAGAACGCATAAAAATAGGTTTTTTCCGTATTAAAGGATTTCTTAATTTTCATCAGTGGCGTCCCTATTAACAAACCTTGTTATATTTTTGATCTAAATAATGATTCGCCACTGCCTTTTTCCCAAATAAATATCACTTTTGTAATTGTCCTATATCTTCTCATAAAAATGGTCTCTTGCCTTTTTTCTCGTCCGGCGACCGTTTTATGATTTAGAAAATAAAATACATTAATTTGCTATTCGCTATTTGATTTTTTCTTTCAGTCTTAATTTCACAATTGTGGTAACCAAGAATCTAGGTAAAATTTTGAGAAATTGATGGTAACAATTATTTAGATTTTGTAATGAGTACGCATAAAAACAACCTCATGCGATTTCACACTAAAATAGAAACATCTTCCACCAGAATTTGCAAATTATCTTCAAGAAATCGTCGATAATTATGTCCATTTAATCTGCGTGGTGAAAAGAAGGTCCAATTAGATAATCTCCAATCATTCCAGTACAGAAATTTGATGAGAACTGCTCCTGGTGATGAGATTCCACGATTATTATGAAAATTTCTGATCCTGTTTTTAGTAAAACTAGCTTCGTCCGTGAATATAATTTTCCTGTTGAATAAAGGATTTTCGGCAGCTTTTTGAAAAAATTATTGGTAAAATCTCACTCGCAATGGAAAGTCTCGAGGAAGTGGAGCCTGAACCCGTTGAATGTGATGGGTAATCATGAGGATTCCTTCATACTAGAAAATGGGCGATATTCAAATTATTGGAAACTTGCCTCGTACTTAATTCAGGATTTCCGTCAACTGAATTTGAAACAGCTACCTCCTTACAGTCCGATGTGATCCTTTCAAGAAATGATTTGGATCCAAACTTCCTGTTTTAGATAACCTTCTGTGCTATTATATGTTCTGTTTTTGTAAAATTGTTACATTCAATTCCAGCATCTTCAATCGTTAAACAAATCAATAAAATCTTCTCGAATCAATATGAATGTCATTTAAATATCCATCAGAAAAATTAATGAAAATGTCTCGAATTCTATCCTAGCTTTCCTAAAATTCCCAATACACAATTTCTAATGAATTCTCATTACGGCCGTAGCAGTATAAATATCCGAAGTTCAATGCAAGGAACTCGCATTTTCTTAATCACGGTGCTATACCATTATAACGCTGAACAGATAAGACGTGGGGAGAGAGAAAAGAAGGAACTCTGCCTCGCAGTTCCGCACTTTGGAAGAATATATGCATAAATTAAAAACGTAAAACATCAATACTTTCTTATTAAACATCCCCACCCTCCTAATGACAATCAAGCGAGACGGGAACGTGTGTGGAGAAAGGGGAGAAAAATAAAACCGCCTCGACAGTGACGTTCGTCTGACTTGGGGAATAAAAATTTATGGTTCGATGAATGAAATTATGGCAGATGTTTGGTTGAGCTGTTACTGAAATTAACTTTGTCAGTCTTCGGATGAGCAGAGGTCTTGTAATTGTAAGCGGATATAGGCGTAATCATAATGAATTTTTTAACCATCTACCTTAGTTCTCTAAAAAATGAAGTAGTGATATTTTTTATTTTGAAACTAGTTTGCATTCTTTGAAACACTCCCTAAATTTTCTCGAGAGCAAGTAGAGAATCTTACCGTACATAGTAGGTACCTTAATATAATCTGTATTACATTTCTACTTGTGAATGCATATCAGATTTTTTTTCTAACACTTTCAATATTGACTTTTCTTCTCCTGCTTTAGAATTGAATGTAGCACTTTTCCTCCCCAGGAAGGAAAAGTTTTTTTTACATCCTTCTCTGAAAAAAATGTCTTCACGTTTTTTCCAGGAATTATTTCAAAAGAACGGAAAATTGAGATAATTACCGTCTTAATGAAACAAATGAAAATGTTGAAATTTATTACATATTTACAAGCCTCATTGATATTTCCAAACCATTTTTCTCCAACTCGATTGAAAAGTGGAAAAAAGTTAAAAAAATGGAAAATTATTTATAAAACTCAAAAACTCGAAAACGAAACAAGATATCGACAATATGTATATGAACAGTTTCAATGTCTTTGTAGGAAGGCGTAAAAGGGCCAAATAATAATAGATATTTGATAAAATTTCGAGTTTAAAGTCGAAATTTAATAAAATTCCTGGTTTAAAAGCGGAATTTCATAAAATTCCGACTGAAACACTATATTCTTTAACCTGTGGTAGAAGTCCATTATATCTCAAAGTGGAGTGGTATGGATATACAAATCAGTAAAACGCAAAGTTGTATCTTCATCGCTTATAAGTTGGTGTACAATCAGTAAAACGCAAAGTTGTATCTTCATTGCTTATAAGTTGGTGTACAATAGCTGTTCTGTCTGCTCTGTGGTGTGGGTTGTTCTACTTCTGTTCGTTCGCGGACGACGGACGTTCCTTCGTGGAGTGTACTGTAGCAGCGGGTTTGTCTCTGTCCCACTGGTCCTTCATTTCGACACAAGTGCTATCACACTTTCTGTGTGGTCATGAGGGATTTGTTCGATAGTACTAAACCCGATTTGTCTACTTCTGTGAGGATGTTCGACCTTCGTGTGACGATTGGTAGGTGGGTTTCTCACTCCATGGTGTGGATTAGAGTAGCTATTCTGTGGTAATTCTTTCAGTTCCTTAATTTTCCATTGTATGGATTCTCCTCTTGTTATTGCTACAGTCGGTTGGCTTGAGATCCTCTTGCTTGGAATAGTATCGTTGGAATTTTCCTTCTCTTGTTCTGTGAGTGATGGTCTCGTTCCACTGTTCTGTGTCAATTTTGACATGGGAGCATTCATGACAGTGGTTCCGGCTGTGCTGTCAGCTGTCACTTGCCGTTCTGTTTAGTCAATAACAATAATCACGTGTATTGATTTTATAATTTTGATCGATGATTAAGTCATTTATTTCCCCTATAGGATTAAGGGGGCCCAAGGCCTTACAGCCTTCCCTACCTATACTTAGTTTTGTTTTGTTGTTTTCGTCAAAACAATTTTGGTGGTTCTAACACCACAAATAATTAACCATGTGGTTATTTAACTATATTTAATACTCATAATTTTTTAAACAATTAGATATATACTTATTTCACAACATTAATTTTCTTCTCCATGTAAGTAATCTTATATTGACCTTGTTTGTCTTTAGTACATAGTCTTTCTTCTATTGTAGAATTCTCTTGAATAGCTGATGATGGTCCTATATAGGATCGAAACATGTACTACTTCTACTTTTGGATGGCTATCTGATTGATAGCGGTCAGTCACCGTTTTACCATCCTATTGAACTAGATGGGAAATTAAATTGTGGAGACGACTTTGCGTTTTACTGATTTGTATACTATATTCTTTGTTATTAATTAGCGGTTTTATGATGGAGGAGTTGGAAAAATTATAATATGTTTTACACTGGAGTGAAGTGTCTTTTCCTCCCTTTGCGATTGGAAAGCAACCTCGCATGCGTGGGAGGAAGAGTGACACTTCCCTCCCTAGTTAAACAAATGGCTATTTTACTGGGTAGGTAAAAAACTTACAGTCGAACTCCATCAAATAAAATCTTTATTGATAGTGTGGGTGTAGTCAGATCAATAAAGATTTTATTTGGTGGAGTTCGACTGTAAGTTTTTTACCTACCCAGTAAGATCTCACCTCCACTGTATGCTATGGATCGGTAGAAAGCTATTTCCTTCCCTTGTTGTTGCTTCGGAAATGTCACTTTTCTGTCCCGTCTGCTATTTTCTACTGTTCCCTCCACGAGTTTTGTGTGGCAACAACTCTGATGGAGAAGCCAAATTTGCAACCTCTGAAAGTCCTGTAGGTGACAACTGTTCATGATCAGAATCCATTCCAACTATAATAAAAAAACTGATTAGTCAAATAATGAACAAAACTTCCTTCACGTCACCACTGATTATTTATTTATCTTATGTTGACGTTTATCAGATCTTCAACTAGGAAGAAAATGCGATCACCACATATATTTAAAACACTCGGATCGGAAATACTTATTTTTTTCCCTTGATAAATAAATAGCTGTTATATTATAGTCCAGTAGGTGGGTACCGAATAGGGGTGTTTGAATGCAAAAGGTGGGGTAGTAGCGATTTTTTAGTATGTGTTTCAGCTTGGGGCCTTCGTGAAAATTCCAAGTATTCGACCTCGAGGCGCATACGCTCGAGCCGCCATCTTGGATTTTAGGTACAAAATTTTGGTTTTTTGATAATGGGAAAGTAGCACTTCCCGGCCTAGTCCGGCAAGTACGTACTCGAATTTTAATACAAATATTAATATAAATAAGAATTAGAATGTTTCTGTTGGTACCTATATTGTGTTCGAATTTCAATATACAGGGTGTCAATTTGAAAACTTCCCACCCTTAATATCTTCCTTCCAGTAAACAATATGAGTAATCGAAAAAACAGGTCAATTTTATTGTCAAGGGGGACACTTTCACGGACTATTTGTAGCCCTCGTGGTTCAACCCCCTAGGAGGGGTAGATGTTACCCTTAGAATTTTAAATGGGAAGGGGGGTCAAGTGGCACATCATTTTGATGGGCGTTCAATTCTTGTTCCAATGGTACCCTGACTTATTATTTTGTGATGAGCATTTTCCGAAAAATTGCGTTCTAAACTAACAGAAGTAATTATTAGAACGCCTATACTGAGATGCATTATTGTATTGACTCCCTTTAATAAAAATGGTTAGAAGAGTAGGTGGCACCGCTCCAACCCTTGAGTGACAGGAATAAATTTATTATGCATGGGATTTTTTATTTGGTGGTTATTTTCCTTCTACACAATAAAATTTAATTTGCGAGAAAGACATTTCCAACATAAAATCTACTTACGCTTATCTTATTAGCTGTTCGAAATGTTGTCCATTTTGCTCTAAACAGTAATACAGTCTGTTTTCGAACTACCCTCTAACATTACGGAAAACTTCACTAGGAATTGACAGGCATGCTGCTGTAATTCGTCTTTTAAGTTCGTCAATATCAGAAGGTTTTGTTTTATAAACAACGGATTTAAGATGCCCCCAAAGAAAGAAATCTAAAGGGTGTTAAATCCGGTGATCTCGGAGGCCATTCAACTGCTCCCCTTCTGCCAATCCATCTACCCGGATATCTCTCATTTAACCACTGTCGGACGGGAAGAAAATAATGAGGTGGAGCACCGTCCCGCTGGAAATGTAACAGATCCTCCTGCAAAAGTTCATTACCTTCTGCATCAAATTGAGTTTCTAGCTCGTGAGTTATAAGAGGATCGATAGTCTCTTCAAGCATATCAAGGTACAGATTGCCAGTCAAGTTTTCTTCCAGAAATAATGGACCAAGAATGGCATTTCCAAGAATACCAGCCCAAACATTAACTTTTTGTGGGTGTTGTGTATGCCCTTCCCGAAAAATATGTGGGTTTTCGTCACTCCAATAGCGACAATTTTGTCTATTAACATTGCCATTCAGAAAAAATGAACACTCATCGCTGAAACAGATGTTTAACAGAAGATTAGGGATGGTATTGACTCGATGAGACATGATTTCACAAAACTCTATTCTTCTATCATAATCATCCTCGTGGAACTCTTGAAGAATATGCATTTTATATGGATGAAATTTATGCATTTTCAATGCTTTTCTTGTAGTCTCGCGTGACATTCCCGTCTGTTCTGATACTGATCGTAAGGAGCCCGTGGGCTCTGCAGCAAATGTTCCCAAAACTTCAATTTGAGCTGCTTCATTTAGTACTCTGGGGTTATTTCTTTTTTTATTTGTCACTGAACCAGTTTCGTAAAACTTATTCACCAAATAGTTCAAATTTGCTAACCAATTTTTTGCCGGAAAACAGAAACTTTTTACAGCAGAAGTAGCAAAAAAGGAAGGCTATCTGTACAATTTCTGCGATGACACTTAAAAATTCAGCATTTAATAAACACAACTTTACTACCATCTACGTTTTACTATTAGACTCCTTTTTTATGTAAAGTGTTTGGAGCTAATGGCTAATGCTACCCCTAATAAAGGATTGGAACGGTACCACCTAATATTCTAACCAGTTCTGGCCAAACCATGCATCTCAGTATAGGCGTTCTAATAATTACTTCTGTTAGTTTAGAACGCAATTTTTCGGAAAATGCTCATCAAAAAATAATAAGTCAGGGTACCATTGGAACAAGAATTGAACGCCCATCAAAATGATGTGCCACTTGACCCCCCTTCCCATTTAAAATTCTAAGGGTAACATCTACCCCTCCTAGGGGGTTGAACCACGAGGGCTACAAATAGTCCTTGAAAGTGTCCCCCTTGACAATAAAATTGACCTGTTTTTTCGATTACTCATATTGTTTACTGGAAGGAAGATATTAAGGGTGGGAAGTTTTCAAATTGACACCCTGTATAATACAAATAAGAACTGAAATGTTCGAAATATCCAAATTTGGAATCGTTTCACCCGGTTAACAGATGGGTGAAAGTCGACCTCTCTTCGTCTCATTGATTTGTTATTCTACATGGTTGCCGAAAAAATAGTGTACGCAACACATCCGAAAACAGTTTTTTTGGACTCGCAGACTTCCAGGACTCGCTATCGCTCGTCCTAGAATTTGGTCTACTCGTCCAAAAAACAGTATTTTCCGGACTTGTTACGTAAATTACTATTTCCTTGATCTGAAAAAGTTCCATGGTGCCTTTTTTTCGTGTTCCTGATTTATAAAAAAATCATAATTGCCATCTGCGGTTTATGATCTTCCATTTCAAGAAAAAATATGCTCATTTCTAAATTTCTCGTAAACAAAATGAAAAAATTCCCGACATTCAATGGATTTTTCTGAGTATTTGATGAAATATCACACACCTTGAGCCAATCAAATCCTAAAATTTTGATTTTGTGTCAAGGTAAAAAATTTAATTGCATGAAATCCGCCATACCAATTCATACGGAATAGTTGATGGCAAATTCGTTGTTTACCTAACACACTAGACTGGTGTCTAAAATTTTTGTATAAAAGAAAAAAGTAACAGGCAACAACCAGGTGGAAAATGTTGTTCGAGGAAAAAAATATTTAAACACGAAAACACTCAAAATAGTGAAATGGAGACGCAGCATGGAAAAAGCATGATTTCTTCACAATTCATAAGGTCTAGTTTTTGAGTTATGTTCATTTCGTAAAAATATCCTTATGTTCCACGAACACTTGTCTTGATATTTTTTTGTATTTCGAATGTCTATAAGTGAACATTTTAATTGTTGAAATGTCAACTTTGAAATGGTCCATGTAACTTGGTGGTTTATTGGTCGCTTAAGATTGACAAAAAAAAGTATCTCTGAATCATCATGATTTTCTCAATGTTTTCAATAATTTACGACTTTCTTCATAATTTTTATAATAAAAAGTAGTTTATATTAAATTATTTATAATAAAATATTTGAATACATGATTACACTACAAAATTAGTTTATTGATATCGTTTTATTTTTTTACAACTATTGAATATCATACAAAAAAATATAAAGACAATTCGTATTGGTGGAAGATAACGGTATTTTTTTTCGAAAAATGTACAAAACTCGAAAACTAGTCTTTGCTGAATTGCGAAAAAATCTTGCTTATTTGGCACCAAAAAGGACATATTTCGACAAATTTTCATGTAAATTAAAATATTTATAAGCAAGAAAAAAATTAAATACTGAAAAATCGGTTTTTCGCCATTTTGACGGTTGATAAGAAGTTATGTACAAAAACGTTTAAAAAATAGTTTTTGATATCTTCATTATCTACAACTTTTGTATCGAACATTTTCTGCTATGAGGTCACGTTTCACCGCAAAGCGCAAAAAACCGTTTCAACCCCTAAACTGCATCCCCACTTTACCATTTTGAGTGTTTTCGCATTTAAATATGTTTTTGCCTTCAATAACATTTTCCATCTGGTCTATTGGAATCATCTGCTACTGAAAGACAAACTTTAGTCGCTATTTTACATCGTTCAAGATAACCTCTCTTGAAAGAGATTCACGTAGAGAAGGGAAACAGTCTCAATTGAAAATGGAACCAAAAATAACTCCTCTGGAAATGGAAAAACCTTCGATACATTGAAGTTACTTTTTTGTAATGTCTAACAGAAAACAACTACTTCCCCAGATGAAGGCTGGACATTGAACTACATCTGATAAAAGAGTCATTTTTGGTTGAATATTCAATTGCGAATGTTTCCTTTTTTAACAAGTAGTTTTGTATAGATGATCTGACTATATTATGCGAAATAGGTCGTTTGCCAAAGCCTGCTTCATTCTCAGATTCCATAAAATATTTCGATACCCTTAATTGTATAATAAATAGACACAAAACGTAGACACTCGACTGAAGAATGCCTACCTGTCTTAATTCGCCAAACCAAGACAGAAACCGTTCACAAAGGTAAAATTATACCTGTTCCAAAAGTACGTACATGTCATGTGGGTTTTTTCTATTATGCTATTCCATACGAAAAAGTCAGCAACCCAAAGTTGGCGTCAAACGGCAGGTAGTTTCACGATATAATCTCAACTGTATGACAACTTAAACCTTTATATTATTATTGTTTTCAAATTACTCGAACATTTTTCAGGGTAGTTTCCTGCCATAAATATATGTTGTGTCATAAAAGTGCCCTCACCTTTCTATTCGTATGGCCATTACTATCTTCTTAGTTCGAGCACGTATTCCCATATTTACCTGAGTCTTTTTGTATGGTCATTCGAGGTATTGTTTTCTTGTAGAAAGTAGACAGAATATTTGCAATCGCCCAAAATTATGCATGAACAAAATATTCAAGATATTTAACATTTGAAATTATTTTATTTTGATGTAATATTGATATCTTACTTACTCCGTTAATGTTGCACACACTGTAAAATGTTTGGTAGGTATTTTTTCTGAAAAAAGATATGCAAGGTTTTATTATTATGACTATATATCACATCTTCTTAACCCTCCATCGGTCGCGTTGTTAGGAAAAGATGAGTTTTTTCCTGTTTTTTTCCTAGGGATGTTTATTCCGGTGGGTTTTATTTCCGGGTTTTTTTTCCAGTAATTTTTCCGGGGGTACTTTTACCGTTTACCCCAATTTATATTTTCCTCTAAATTTTTTATCAGTGCTTGTTTGACAATTATAACGTTTTATTTGGCAGCCCCATTTGATTTGGGGTGATGAGGTGGAGTAAATAAATGTTTAAATCCTGTTCAATTTTGAAAATTATTTCATTTCCTCAGAGTCAAATTTTGAAGCAATATAGGTAACCCTAACCTAAAAAATGTTTCGCTTAGTTTCATCATATCGGCCTTGGTGCTGATCTCAGATCAATAAGTAAACATATTGATCTGAGGTGCTGATCGTATTCATATTAAAAACTTCTAGCTATTTCAAATTTTCACAAAATATCTATGTCGAATTTAAGCCATCAGCACCTTTCATTTTCAATATTCCTAAGTGAGTGGAATGTAAATCACATAAATCGCTTTATTTCAGTATTTCTGGAATTATTACTGTATTATTCCGAATCAAACAACCACTTTGAAATTTTTCACAAGAAATGGTTCGAATTTGGGAATTTTTCATATTATTGTGTGCCAATGCCCAGCTCATAACATTTCTATAACAATATTTTGAGTATCATTTTTCTGAAGGTATTGGACGTTTTCAAATTTTTTATCAAAAAGAAACTGTTTCAAATTATCTCATTACTATTAATCAATAGAAATAATAATACTCCATCATAAACACTCGTAGAGTGTAGCCAATGCCATAACCTGTGCGGGTAGAGGACGAACATTATTATTATTTGCCGCGGCGCTCTGGGGCGACTTACTGATTTTTGAAGGCTTTCACTTTGTGTAGCTCCGTTTTCTGATTACATTAGCACAGTCATTACAATCCCAAATGATTGTTTTTATTACAGATGGAGGTCAGTTTATTTATATTTTCTGGAAGTACCTCAAACCCCCCCAAGCTGCCTAATTTGAATCACCCTGTACAATTTGCCATAGTTTTGTTAATATCAATTGATTAATTAATATTAATGTATGAAATATATGATTTTTTTAAGGATTCATATGGATTGATTTATATCGTTCCCTTCTACTAGATTCATGGCGAAATAACACTCTGTAAAGATTTATTCGCATGGCTATAAGAAACAACAGAAGATAGAAAGAAAAGCGAAGAAAAAGGATGTGAACTTTATTCAGTAGTTTAACTGATTTTTTTGTTCAACCTACAACTTCAAAAATATAAATTAGCCTACGGCCAGGGGACCAAAAAAATTTAGAACCCATTGCAAAAGTAGGAAAATATAACGAAAATAAAAGGAAAAATAATGTACGGGCGATTTAAGCTCGGGAATTGGAAGGGGTGAGATTTTAGGGGTGGAAAATGGTTTATCATGATTTCCGGCAAAACTACGAGTCCTATCAAAAAAAGTTGAATTGCAAAGTTGTAGGTAATGAAAAGATTCACAACTTTTTCATCCACTTTTTTCTTACATAACCTCAAAATTTCTTCGAAAAATCCAGAAAATCGACTTTTTGGTTTTTTATTTTTATCTCCCTCAATTTTTTTTTCACTTTCTGATGGCATTGAAAAATATAAATCATGCAAATTTTTCTCAGAAAATGCAAAAAAACGAAAAAACTCGAATTCAACAATTTTTTTTTAAATCATGTAAAATTTTGAGATATTTATTGAAACTTACACTTAAAAAAATAAGTTTCCATGTTATATTGAAAAAATTGCAAATCCACGAAACATAGAGATTGAAAAAACATGCGACAAAAGTTAAGTAAAGAAGTGGTTTTACGTCTGCAGTTAAATTAAATTCGAAAATAAGTTTACAGCATAAAAACTGTCGAATTCGAGTTTTTTCGTTTTTTACATTTTCTGATGAAATTTGCTATAGTAATGTATTTTGTTATAACAGCAGTAAGTAGAGATTTCAAAAAACAAAAAGCACACCGATTTTTTTCAAAAAGCAGATATTTTGACGTGAAAATTAGGATGCCTTTTCGATATTAAATCAAAATATAGGGAAACAATAAATATTTTGACTAAAAAAATTACAGTGTTTTTGCGTCATGAAAAAATAAGTTTTCATCGAATTTCGCGGGAAAAAATAATTTTTGTAGGAAATAAAAATAAACCAAAACGTCGTTTTTTGGATTTTTCGATTAAATTTTAGGGTTATGTAAAAAAAGAGTGACAACAAAAGTTGTGAATCTTTTGTCACCTACAACTTTGCCGTTCAATTTTTTCGCTAGGACTAGTAGTTTTGCCTGAAATCGCGATAAACCGTTCTCCACCCTTAAAATCTTACCCCTTCCACTTATCGAGCTCAAATCGCCCGTAAATTATTTTTATTTTTGTTAAATTTTCTTACTTCATCAATTGCTGTGGCCCTGTTCTAGTTTTTTGTACTTTTTACAATTTTCAAAGGCTTTGGCCCTGGTCTATATGACTAAATATGGGTTTAATATAATATTTGTAATTTTGTGGAAATTCATGATCACTTTAATGAAATGAATAAAAAAATACTTTTTCTACAAACGTCAAAAAATGACAAGGTTCGCTCATTGACAACAGTATGCGAAGTGGCACTTTTTTTCATTTTCATTCGTTACCATGACACCGTGCGCGAAGTAATGTGCGAAATATATTTCGCACACTGCATGTAAACTATATGGGATTTTCATATTCTAACCTATATGGTCCTCAACTCCTCAATCAAGCAAAAAACAAGAAATCGTTTATTTATTAATGTAGAACAATAATTAAGGCTTTCAAATTGTGAGAGATATTTTTCTGGCTTTATTTGCTTCACACCACTCTTTAAATTGCTGATATGCATTTTCATACTGCCGCCTCGATTTCTCCGGTAAAAGGTTGGAAATTACGGAATTGGCCGCATCTATCAAGTTAGGTGGGGTACTGCTTAGTTCATCGTCGCTCGAAATTTCCATTCTTTTACAATAATAAATATCACGCACGAAATTGACGCGAATAAAAAGTCACTCCAAAATAATTATCAAGAACTGTCACTTTGAAATAATTGTCAACAAATGCCATTTTATTTCCATAGTTACAGTAATTACTTGATTTGGAAAAATTATTTAAGCCAGTTCAATACTATTTTTCATAGTTATTACTTATTTTAGAAAAATATTTTTGAAGTTTGTAGAAAAAATGTTGTTTGCATCTCATGCGCGAAATACTTTGGTAATATCGACTATTTTTTTTAACTCGGCTGCGCCTCGTTAAAAAAAATCAGTTCTCGATCACCAAAGTAGCATTTCGCGCACTAGATACAAAAATAACTATTGTCTAATTTCCACTAGTTATTTTATTTTTACGACCAGTTTCGGGTTTTATCCCATTATTTATCCCACGTAAATATTTTTTCCTCCCTAGGGAGGAAAAGTACGACTTTGCTCCCTACAATGAGGCCAGGAAATGTATACTTTGGATAGAGGTAGACCGAAAAAGTGTTTTTTCATTTCATATAACATTGCTTTAAAAATAGTATGAAATGAATAATTTTTTAAAGGACCCAACTTGATTGATTTATATCGTCACCTTCCACCATCAGATTCACGGCGAAATAACACTCTGTGAAGCTTTCGTTGCGCGGCCATAAGAAATAACAGAAGAGAGAAAGAAACAGCCAAGAAAAAGGGCGCAGTTTAAAACACGCTCGCATCGATTAAAAATTCCTTTCGATTAATAATTGAGAATCTTCTTTGGAGAGTGTACACCGAAGGGGTTGATGGTGATGAGGGAGGCTGGGGGTAGCTCAAGGAAACGAGGGGTGGGATGAAGAAGACTGATTGTAGTTAGTGTGTGTCGGAGTAAAAACAGTAAGAGAGTGCGGGCGAAATGAGATGAAGCGTCCCTCGCCCCCCGCGCCCTGACCCCTTTCTTGCTCGAAAAGCCCCCGCGAGCATTTGCGTGCGGCCTTTACTTTATTTCTCTCTTAAAATTGGCTTCGCGTAATTTACATGCGTTACATGTTTTATTGTTTCTGGCTTTTGCAAGGATTAGTAATTCATTTCGGCTGTTAAAATAAATTAATTCTTTGATTCGACTATAAATAATTTGGAAGGAGGTTGTTAATTTCGATATAACATAAAACATATAAATTAACTTCGAAAAGTACAGAGCATAGTGAATAAAAATCCTAACAATCGCGATAATATTTCCTGAGTCAAACTTTGGGCGTCGCAAAATTATACAGTGTCCGGCATAAAGTTCGCAGCATATGGAAAACTTTTTTATTATTAAGTTCTCAAAAAAAATTATTCCTGATGAAAACCTCTGCTTCATCCCAAACCAAAATTGAATTTTATACTACCATTGTTTAAATAGAACATAGTTAGTCAATGCCTGTGGAAAAGGTATTGGACACAAACTCGAGTGTCATCTAGCGTGATTAGTTACAAACATGAATATTTGACGTCATTTTAATGCAGGTTTCTTCAAAAAACCCTGATTTTAATGCTTTTCCATTGTTTTAATCAAGTTAAGACATGACTTGGAGGCCAGATCACTGAAGTTACGACATGACTTGGATGCGAGATCACTATCGCCATCTACATGTCGCATCCATTTTGATCCAATTATAATCCCATCTAACTATCTTCTATATAAACAATGATACTACCATATACGAGCGATATTGAAAAACAACTCAGTTTTATTTACTATTTGCAGCAAGATTTTGTAAAATTTCGTCACATATTTCAATTAACGTGATTTTCCGATGGGAGGGAGAAAGGAGGGAACATCCAGAGAGTGATATGATCATATATGTACAGTATTATGTACAGTACTAATTAAATATGTTTCAGCATACATAATTAATAATTCCTTAAATTTTGGCATTTTTCCTTCGCAACTCAAGCTTTCAGTTATTAGACCATTACACATAAAAGGGGATACAGATTGTATTGAAAATTACAGACCCATAAGCTTACTCCCAAGCTTCCCCAAATCATTTGAAACTGCAATGTGCAATAACGTTATACAATTTTTTCATGAGTTTAATATTTTCAGTGATAATCAACATAGCTTCTTTCGAAATAAATCAACACAAACGGCAATCTTTCAATACACACAGAACATCATTAATCTAATGGAAAAATCGGTATTTAGCTTTGGGTATGTTTCTTGACCTGTCAAAAGCATTCGACTGCCTGGATCACAATATCCTGTTATTAAAATTAGAAAAATATGGAATAAGAGGGAATGCTCTGAAATGGTTACATTCATATTTAGCAAACAGACAACAGAGAGTAAGTATCACTAAAGACTCGAAAAATTTTAAATCTGATATTATAACAACATCTATAGGTATACCGCAAGGAAGTGTAACGGGCCCACTGTTGTTTGTTATATTTATGAATGATTTATGCAAATCTAAATTAGCAGAGAATCAATTTATAACAATATATGCTGATGATACAAGCCTACTGGCAGGGGGAGACACATATCCGGAGATGATGGCAAACTGTAATAACATTTTTCAGAAAACTAAAGATTGGTTGAAAACAAATAAGTTAGTATTGAATGAATCTAAAACTAAAGCGATAATGTTTGCGAACTATCTAACAGCAGATTAAAAACCAAAAGATATATCATTTACTAATATAACTTTTCAGTTATTGCATGAAACCAAGTTTCTGGGTGTTCATATCGATGAATGGCTGAACTGTTCACAACACAGAGGAAATCTCTTCGAATCTTGGAATAGAGTCCTATGGACTACGAATAATCAGCAAACATTTAGAAAAGCAAGCAGCTTTGTCTCTTTATATTGCAAGTTTTGAATCTGTCATAAGATATGGAATAATTTTTTGGGGCTCCAATAAGAATACAGAAAGGGTATTTGTTATTCAAAAAAGAGTAATGAGAATAATCAATGGCTTACGTTATAAGGACTCTTGTCGAACAGTTTTTAAGAAAAATAACATAATGACTGTTTATGCTCTGTACATTTTCGAATGTTTGATGTACTTGTTTAAAAATCGTGAACTTTTTAATCTAAATGCCACAGATCACGAATATAACTCTAGGAGGCACGACCTCACGTATCCATATCATACATTAAGACAAATTTTACAACAAATTACCAGTACTCGTAAGACATTCTGCTAGTAACAACCAATTTAAAAGAAACATAAAAAAAATACTTGTAGATTTAGAACCCTATTGTGTTGATGTTTTTTTTTAAAACATCAGTTTTGAAATAACATTGTGTGTTACGTCATTTTATTACATGTTGTAATTGTTTTTATACAAATAATTGTAGCATTTTTTAAAATAAACATCATTATTATTATTATTATCTAACAATAAACCATCCATTTAGCATAGTTTTCCTCATATCGTACAGGGCGATGAGGAGAAAATTGGAAAAAAAGTGGAAAAATTAAATTGATCATAGGTGGCTGTGATTCGAATTTCTGAATCAACATTCGATTCTGAACAATATTTTCCACATACTTTTAATTCTACCGTGAAAAATATAGTGATGGGATCAAATTTTTTTGAAAACATTGCATGTTTTTCAATATCGCTCGTATATGGTAGTATAAAATTCAATTTTGGTATTTGCAATTTAGGTTTGGGATGAAGCAGAGCTTTTCATCAAGAATAATTTTTTTGAGAAATCAATAATAAAAAAGTTTTCCATATGCTGCGAACTTTATGCCGGACACTGTATATACATATATCCGATTATTTAGTTTAAAAATCTAATAAACCATCAGATAATGACAGATTTTGGTTGCTGATTTTCTCTTTTATGGGATTTTAACCTCTGAAAATTATGTCATTGTTTAATACATTGTACATACAAAATAAAAATATGTCAAAACAGCACCACTTCACCTTTTTCAATAAAAACAATCAACAATGCACATTTGTTAAAGAAAATATATAATATATTATAAATCAGGATGAATTTAGCGAGGGGCAATATATGAAAATATAAGTAGAAAAGTTATTGGGTGAAACCCTCAAAATGTTGTGCAACCGTTGTCACGTGTTTCGAGCTTAAGCTCTCATCAGCACGGTAAAATCAAGTGCGAAGATGTACAACACTTGGATGTACAAATAGAAACAAAGGAAGACAGCAACAGGAAGCCGACCACACATTTGTGGCATCAGTTAGAAGACCTTGTACAAGGCCTTTTCTACTTATATTTCTACTTATATTTTTATATACTGCCCCTCGCTGAATTCATATCTTCCTGGGTAGGATTGTCACGCTGGTAGCTATAGCTGCCTCCGTGGCGACGTCAGTTGTTGCCCTGTGAGTACAAGGTCTTCCATCCGATGCCACAAATGTGTGGTTGGCTTCCTGTTGTTGACTGCCTTTGTTTCTATTTGTACATCCAAGTGTTGTACATCTTCGCACTTGATTTTACCGTACTGACGAGAGCTTTGGCTCGAAACACGTGTCTACGGTTGCACAACAATTTGAGGGTCATACCCAATAACTTTTCTACTAATTTATTAATAAAATAATAAATAAAAATATTGCTGCTGTGTATAAAGATATTAAATTATTTCACAAAATATATTAGGAATTGCTTCCTTCAAAAAAATGTTTTTCACAGTAAGTTTGAAAGAATTGAGAGAGCGTGCAATTTTTATTTCAGATGGTAACTCGTTGAATGCTCTTAAGCCCGTGATAAAAATAGAGTTTTGAGTAAATCTTTTTTGGAATTGAGGAATACCGAAATCTCTTCTAGCTCTTGCTTCAAAATGGTGATAGTCAAAATTATAGTTTACCTTATCTTTCAAGTAGTCTGGTACACTTCCGTTTCTTATTTTAAATAAAAAAAATGAGTTCCTGATACAATAAAAATTATTTTATTGACAACCACTCTAGTCTGCTCAACATTGATGTGATAGAAGTACGTCTACTGCACGAGATAATTTTGAGCATTGATCGGTTTTACTATTTTTGAAATCTATATATTTGAGATTTTGATTCAGTAAATGCAAAATAGTTGAGCAGTAACTGACATGGGGAAGTATAAAAGTATTGTTATAATCCTTTCGGCCCAATTATTTGAAAACATATTGTTTTTATTAAATAGTCTGCACGTTCCTTGAAAGTTAGTCTATAATTAACTATAATGCCAAGATATTTGAATTTTTTTATCAGCTCGATTATTTCATTGCCAATTTTCACTTTATGATTCTTTATTAAAAAAATTGTTATACTTTCTTTCATTAGCAATGAGCATGAAATTAGTTTTATTACCATTAATTCTTAACAGAATTCCACAGTACCGTTCTTGTATTTGATATATCGAATTGTTGAGAGCTTGTACAAATAGCACTGGAAATGGATTTTACAATTTCCTACTGCTTCAACAATATCATCAATATATATCAAGAACAGTAATGGCCCAAGAACACTTCCCTGTGGAACCCCACAGCCATTATCTATTTTCTGAGAGAGTTTGTCATTAAACCTTAGTTTCTATTTTCTGTTATCCGGATAATTAGCTAGCCACCAACACATCTTAACTTTTCAAGCAAGAAAGCCCTATGAGGGTCAACAAATATCGCACCAGTCATTTGATTTTCTCCTTGATTTTTTTCCAGTCATCCAGAACACATTGGGAGGCTGTTTCACAGCTATACTTACTTCGAAAACCTGATTATGCCTTATGAAGAAGGAAGTATTAATATTTATCCCATGACAATTCAACATGAATGTTTAGTTGCGCCTCACTATCTCATAAGAGTATAAAATTTCAAATCTAAAAGCGACGAGGCTAATACCTACATAGAATAACCTTCACAAAAAAAAACAGTAATTGTAATATTCTTAATGGAATTTGTGGAAATTAAAGTATTCTTGTAGAAAACTTTGCCAATAAGCTAACAGATATAATTCAACGGCCGTAGAGGGCAGTAGTTGTTTTCTGTTAGAAACTTGTCGACGAATACACTATAATCCATTTTTCATAATTAAAAATACTATACCTTTATGATCTGCTTCAAGGCAATCGTTCATCTCTTCATTGAATACCTAATACATAATCAACAACTCTATCATGTATTTCGACATAACAGAGACTTTAGCAAGAAAAACAATCTCACTGAAATAGTTAAATGGCCCAGTGAATATTGAACGAACTAACCCTCCCTCCTCAAATTTGTGTCAATAAATCAATAAAGTTATGTCCACAACGGGCCAATTAAAGTCCCACTAGGATAATTTTTTATTGAATGAAAAATCTAGTGCGTCAATTGGAATATTATCACTTGATGCAATAAGTCACAAGAGCATTGAATAAATGAATGTTAGAACCGTAGGTTACTGAAAATGTGCAAAATATGCAGTGTGATTTGAAATAGGAAGTGAAAGTTCTACAAAACTATAAAATAATGATGCACTAAGTTTTTGATCTTCATATATTCTATATCGTTACAGTTTATTAGGAATAAGGTCCCTCTGATCAAACTTAAATGGACATTGATGAAAAACAACATGCCACAAATGAACACAACAAAATTAAGAAGAATAAATAGACACTACTTCGAAAGAAAAAAAATAATTCGGGGGTTAATGTATACAAAATGTGTATAATGATCACTAGAAATAGTTATTTTTGTATCTAGTGCGCGAAATGCTACTTTGGTGATCGAGAACTGATTTTTTTTAACGAGGCGCAGCCGAGTTAAAAAAAATAGTCGAGATTACCAAAGTATTTCGCGCATGAGTTTTTTATCGGTAT
The DNA here is from genome assembly GCA_944452925.2 of Chrysolina oricalcia. Classification (NCBI taxonomy): domain Eukaryota; kingdom Metazoa; phylum Arthropoda; class Insecta; order Coleoptera; family Chrysomelidae; genus Chrysolina; species Chrysolina oricalcia. Next base: position 68,183,349 of record OX101817.2, read on the forward strand.
ATGCTATCATCCCATCCTATTCCAGTCCTCCAGATTTCTGAATTACCAATGCCGCAGTCGTCCATCCAAACTATAACCACTCCAACGGTTTCTTGACTTTCTAATTGAAAGCACAGATTTTGTTGAATCATAGAATAACACTTTTTATTCATTTTCATATTACCTACTTCTTATCAACTCCCAGACATTTAACTGACATGTCACGCGCAGTTGCTATGTTGTCCTCCTCTATTCACAGATTTCGGACGCTAAACTTTCTCTCTCGCGCATTTTTGCTTGCTCCGATTTTCAAACTTCTAATTCTAGCAATACTATTTCATGAACGGTTTATTGCAGGATGAACCATCGGGTTTATCCTTGAAGTATCTTCTTCTGAAATATATTTCGATTGGTAAACAGATCTTCAATGAAGTTACCTATATTTACCTGTTCATACCCGAAGATTGCCAGGAAGTCATGACCAGAAATGAGTAGGTATACTACCTAGGCATATTCTTTACGAGGATGTATTTTCCTCGTTATCTAGTTAGCCTAGACCAGTTCCCTGCATAAACAAAATATTGCGTCACCATAGCAACGAACAATAACTTATTAGAAGTGTCAGTGTAAAGTTTGACGTCAAAAAAGTAAATCAGAGTTACGCAATGAATTAAAAGAAAAAATATGTCCACCGCAATTGTGAAAACCGAAAAATTGGAGTATCGAGCCATCATCAAGTACCTGTATTTAAAAGGATTAAGAGGTAAGCAGATTTTCGAAGATATGCTTAATACCCTTGGTGATCAGTGTCCTTCGTATGCGACCGTGAAAAATTGGACTGCAAGCTTCAAAAGAGGTAAATTTTCCATTGAAGATGATGAACGATCAGGAAGGCCAGTTTCTGATCAGGTTCGCTGTAATAAATGTATCCAATTAAGAGGAGAATATGTTGAGAAATAAAATATTTTGACATCGAAATTTTGTTTGGTTCTACAGTAGGCAAAGAATTTTTCAATATATCCTCGTATATGGTAAACATCGGTTAAAACAAAATTCGGTTGATTAACAAAAAAATAAAGCACAGAAAGGAAATAATTGAAATTAATTAAAGATAGCCAATACAACATTTTGATAGGTGTATTCGTCTATATACGGAACTTGATGAAAAATGAATTTCATCCAGTTGACAGATGGGTGCAGGTCGACCTCTATTCGGCTCCTATATTATTACATTACTCCTAGTAAAGAATGGAGGAGCTGTTTATTAGGGCAATAAACCGCCACCTGTCCAAAGTAGTCTTTCACTATCGAAGAGCTCTATTTCTTCCTGATGCCTATCGTTCAGCAGTGCATGAGCCAACCTGCCAAACCCCCACCGGTATCATAATGGGCTGAGAGCTGCGACTTCCCTGAGTCTTTAAGTTTTGAACGCCACCAGTACAAGACACTGCATAAGAGGACTAAGTCAGCAAACTTTGGCAGAGAATGGACTACATACATGAAGGAGTCCGTTTGAAAATTCAAAGTGTCAATGAAAGAATGAAGGAGACCTACGATATCAATGCAGAAGCTGGAGGATTTCCAACTGGTGACCCATCAGCTGTACACTCCGGAGCGTCGTCGTGGTTCGTCACTGAAGTTGCGGAACAAGTAGGAAGGTTCGTGTACATGATCATCAAGAGGATAAACGACCTGAGGTAAACCCTGGGCCGTTCGTTTCAATAGGTTGGCATCTCACGCTGAAAATCACTACCAAATCCGTACCCTCAGACCAACGGAGGATTAGATGACGATCCAGAATTCCATTACGGGAAAACATCCAGAAGATGGAAGGGTACTACTGTTGAAAAAGGGCCAGAATCTTGTGGAATTGACGGCTTAATTGGAGAGTCAGTCACCGTTTTACCATCCTATTGAACTAGATGGGAAATTAAATTGTGGAGACGACTTTGCGTTTTACTGATTTGTATATCCATACCACTCCACTTTGAGATATAATGGACTTCTACCACAGGTTATAAGAAGCATGTTGCAGGTGATATTTAGATCCAGCGACGTCAATATTTTGGTCTTCCTCAACCTAACATTAGGACTGTGGAGTCTCACTTCCATAGAACTTTATGGTGCAGACATCGAGATTCTTGCAGATGTCGACACATTCCAAAGATGGAATTTCATGACAAAATAAGTGTTTTCAAGGAGCGGTCAATGTAACGAGTTGGAGCCCGTCCTGTCTGGCCTGATTTCATCAGCTCGTGGAATACAGGCCAGACCAGAGGCGAGCCGCCTCACAGTGCCTCAATGTCTCTAAAAGCTGACATTAATTCAAAAACTAAAGTGCATTGATACTACTGTAGACAGCACCTTGGCTCATAACAAATCCCATATCTCAGGGGGAGTAACGTCACAATATTATGTCTTTAAAACGAATAAACTATGTATTCTCAGCTACGTTGTCATGGTTTCGAGAATTAAACATTAAAAACCCTATCAGAGATGTTTCTTGTTGCTCAGTGGATCGCTATCTGATCGACACTCGGTATCAAAAGAAGGACCATTCTAGAAGAACGAATAAAACCCCAATAACGTTCTAATAAAGAATGGAGGAAGCCCTTAATTAATCCGCGCTGTTTGAGGAATAATTTGCTAATAACTCCCAATATAATTTCGCCACAATGAAGTTGTAATGACAAAGGTGTAGATGTGGAAGAAAGCCGAAGGCGGTCCCAAATTTATTCCTCGCCAGATCCTCCAAAATACGTATTCTCCGGAATCCTTACGATACACGTAGCATATTTAAGAAAAGACATTGTAAGAGAAACTACCTCTCCTGTATGTGTGTAATGAAAGACTCTGCACGGGTGTACAAAATTTCGTTTTCGCAAGGGGAAGTTTAATTTCGTCTCGGGCTGACGTCACATTTCCATACGGGAGCGAGCGAGACGAACATTCGCGCCGGAGAACGGTTGGAAAAGGACGCTTGATTACTAATTAAGAATCTGAAAGAAAGGGGCCGATGTTTAAAATGCGTGAGCCGAGAAAGTATATACGTATATATGAGACAAAGGAATAAGACTGCTCCAAGACGAGAATTGAGTTAGAAAATGGCGGATTGTACATTCTCGGTAAGAATTTGCATGTAATTAATGTATAAGGAAAAATCAGAGCGCACAGATGTACAATATAGCAAGTCGGGAACTGATTACATTAATTTCTCATCTGCAGTGATAGGAAGTTTTAAAATGTTGATGAAGACCATTTTGCTTGGGATCTGACGGCTTCATACTTATTTCCATTTATTTTTCATGCTTGGATGATATATCACAGGGAAAGAAGGACGTTTGATGAAGAACTGTTAATAAGGATTCGGTTGGAAAAACGGGATATGTCGGATTTTCAATTATATTTCTCAGTAACTTTGGAAGATAACATAAGTTATTGAAAATATAGTGGTCATTATAGCACCCGTGAAAAGTCAAAATTTATACCGAGAGAAAAAAGAGGAAGAAACGTTTTATTTAAACATCGTGGATTTCTTACAACTGATAATATTTTCACAGATATTTTCTGGTTTTCCTAAGCTTGGTGTCTATAATTCTTCAGGGAGCTTTCGGTTCTATTTTTTAACCACATCGTATCTAATGTTGGCGCAGTAGGTTTATTGTGGTTTCTCCTTGTATTTAGGATTTTTTCATCGCTCATTAGTCCTGAGCAGTTACTCGTTCTTACTAGAAAATAGTAATATGAAGATATCTATTATTGGTAATTTATTAAATGATGTACATTATTGGATCTTTTTACATACGTCGTCATTTTATAATCAAAGATGTCACACTCTCTCTATGTAACATATCTTTCTATCAGCTGCTATGACCGAATCAAGGAAATGAAACCCCCGAAAAAAAAACGTAAAAAATTCCCCCGGAAATTCCCCCAGAAAAAACATTAGGAAAAAAACCCAAACATTTTGATAATACATCTGGTGAGGAGAATTTCTTCATATTTCAGAACGAACTAACCTTACGTAGACATTGGAGTTCTGGGAAATTGATAGAATAGGTAGATTTTGAACCATTTTTCCTAGTGAAAAAACATTTTGTGGGGAGTAATTTTTTAGTATAATCTAACCAGAAAGAGCTAACCTTACGTATACATTTGAGTGCATGGAAATAAGGGCGGTTTTGCACCATTTTTTAAATATTCCCAGGTAGCACATCATATCGGCTGAATCTTGGTTCCATATTGGGCCAATATAGATATATTGGAAATGAAAAATCAATATTGGTCCAATATGGGTGAATATTCAAAAAACAATATTGGTGGAATATTGGTTGAACTAGTTTTGAATGTAGATTATCACACGAAATATTGGGTCAATATTGGTTGAATAATTTCTACCAATATCGATAATACATAATAATGGTTATATATTGTTTTCCACATCTAGAATAAATATTGCAATCCAAATATTCCAGTCATATCGATTATAGGGGAAAAAAACTATATTGTATTTCCAAGTTTGTTAGAATATTGGTTGAATATCATTTCCACTTTATTTGACAAATTGTAATAACTCATATTGAGTCAATATTGGTTGAATGATATTTACCAATATCGATAAAACTATATTGTCTTCACATCGTTTTTAACATCTAGAATAAATATCGCAATCCCAATATTCCCCTAATATCGATTCTAGCAATAAAAACTATATTGTATCTCCAAGTGTGATTACACATTGGTTGAATATCATTTCGCCAATATTCAACAAATCTTATTAATTGATATTGGGTCAATATTGGTTCAATAATATTTATCGATATCGTTAAAACAATATTGTTTTCATATTGTTTCCCACATCTAGATTGAGATGAAATTTGAATATTGGCCGAATATTCAATATTGAAATTATATCATGATCAAACCTGGATAATAATGCGCTAGGTGGCTCTACATATAGAACGTCTTCTAAAACCTACGAAAGTATATTAAATACTTCCGTAACTTGTTTTCAAGACAGCTCACTCTGACACTCAGTGGTTATGGCGATCAAAAGGCAGACTGTGGTGTCACCTTCATCAACTAAAAGACCTTTAGTAATTTGCCAAAGTATATTGACATCCACCAATATATCCAAATGATATTGTACCAATATCGATAAATATTGTACCAATATCGATAAATATTTTGAGGACATTACTGCTTCAAGAATATTTCATCAAAACTATTTCTAAAATATTCAAACAATATTCGACCAATATCGCAAAATGTTCACATTTTACTTCTCGACAATATAACTTTTAATATTGTGCCAATATTGTCAGAATATTGTATCAGCGATATTGTAACAATATCGCCAAATATTTTGAGGCCAATATTACTTCAAGAATATTTCGCCAATATTATTCAAGTAATATTGGACCAATATCGCCGAATGTTCACATTTTTTTTTCGCCAATATTGCATTTCAAATATTTCGCCAATATGTTCACAATATTGTATCAATATTTTACCAATATAGGTGTGCTACTTGGGTTGGGTTCCTTTCCTAGGGTGACGTCAACGGCACACTTTCAAATGTGATATTTTTTTAAAATGAAAGAAAAATAATGGAACTTTTTGTTAAATGGACTTTTCATACTAACAACAATCGATTTAAACGAGTTTTGTAATTTATTTTCCGTAAATGTAAAGGTCCATTATGAAAATTTAATGATAATGATAATAATGATAATGACGTGAATTTTTTATTCAATATCCACCCACTTCTAATCATCCGAAAATTTTAAAATTTGGCATACTTACCAAGGACCGACGATAATATAAGAATTTTATTAAATTAATGTTTTATTAATAATAATAATAATGAGAAATTTTAAACTCAATTTCCACCCACTTCCAATCCTCTGAATAATCCTAAATTTAGCACACAAATCAAGAACTGACGACAAAACAAGAATTCCATGATATCAATGTGATAATAATAATAATGATGAGAATTTTCAAATGCTGCTTTACATCAGTACTCGCACTTTAACACTGCAAGGGCTCTAAACGATTTCGAAGGGCACACACAATATGTCTGAAATGGTCGCAGTGTAAAGGCTTTTACCGCGGAAGCCAAAAATGAATCTAAGCTAATCTAATCTAGTCTAGTAATCTAAGATATCTTCAAGCAACACAACTTGATGCCATGCAGATACCTTTAAGCAAAGGAACACAACAAGGCCTTCATTGACTGCAGAACATTGCAGATCACGGCTTGATTTTGCTCGTGCACACCCTCATTGGCGGGAAGCTGAATATTCTGTTCCATGACCAATAAGATACGAATGCGGGTCTACAGATGTTTAGGAGAACGCTACAATCAATTTAACACTCTGTAAATCATTGTTTTTGGCGGAAGATCGGTAATGATTTGGAGTTGTATGAATTTGGAGGCACGTATGAAACTGGTAGTCATTTATGAAGCGAATTTGACAACAGTATGTATCCGAAATTCCTGAACCCCATGTTATCTGTTCTTTTGCTCCATTCATTAGTGAAGAATTCATATGATTGCACGACCATACGACACCACACGGCCCGCCAGTATTTCCAGGCGATCTTGCCCGCGAGAAGTCCTGATACGAACCCCATCGAACATATATATGATATTCTTGGGAGATGAATTAGAGCCCTGCAGACAGTTTAGTGAATTTGGAAGACATAATTGAATAATAATTCTGATACTGAGTTTAACAGGCGGTTATCATTGCTAGAGGAGGGAACTCAAGAAATTAGCAAATCGAAGAATAGAAAACAAATTCTTCATTTTTATTTTATTGTTGTTTTTGTGAAACTCTGTACGTACTTGATTTTTGATATCTTCTAGAAAAAACTGTTAGTTTGATTGTCTGTATTGTGAATTTTTTTTGCATATTGTCGCAAATACATCATAATATGCGCTGAAAATTTCTTTGGAATATTTATTCTTCACGATATTTATTTATTTTAATATGTATAAGAACATGTATTTATTGAATATATAAATTACCATTTTCTAGTAAATGCATTTTTATTCTTTTTTTTCAGTCGACTGTCTCTAGCTTTCCATTAATTGAAAACGAAAGTCTTAAAAGTCTTTTTTTTTTTAATATTTGTGAACCTAATTTTCTAAGGATCGATACTATCCGAGTCAATGAAGTTTTTATGACATCAGGCATGTCAAATGAGTTTTTCTATCTCACGAAGTCCCATCGGATATATATTCTAACACTTTCCTTGATATTTTCATCATTATTTCAAATTCAGCATTTTTTTCTTGTGATTGAACCCTATTTTCAGCAAATGCGTGCGCTCCTGTCTGTTGTGGGAAGGTCACAGTCTATCGCTACCTTCTCTCTTCCCCGCAACCCGCGCGCCTGAAAACAGAGCGACTTCAAATCACTCCGTGTCGTAGGTATGGCAATGCTGAGTCCATCTGTATTTATACGATATTATACGTCCATGGTACAATACAACATAATTGAAATGTGTTAAGGCGAACGTTTTCCAGATATTTTTGAATGAGTAATTCTCACCTAGGCATTGAGGTGCCTGTATTGCGTTGTATTAGCCATTCAGACAACGGTTTTATTTATTTTATGGAAATAAGATTATGATCCTACAATGTGTTATATTGTTACAAATTATTAAGAAATACAAAACTCGTGGAGGAAACAAAGACGGGTAGGTCTAAGTTATGTATATGTTTGTATGAGAGAAGATACAGATGGTATAGGAGCGGTTATTAATTTTTTTTTCAGTATATGTCAAAAAAATTTGAATTTTTGGTTATATATGGCTTGAGGGAATCTTTATAATTATTTACTAGAAGTGAATCTGTACACTTTGAACTTGTCAGTCCACTCGTGAACTCGTGATAATTGAAAGGCAAACATTTTTTTAATGTCCTGCATGGTTATCTAGTTTGTTAGTCGCCATTTAGGATGTCATCACTATCATGCACGCCAGAATAAATCAATGAAGCCAAAATAGGCATAAGTAGTAGAACGAGTCGTAGATATTAAAATAGAAAGTCTTCCGTGCCTAGACAAATTAAATAAAAATTAACATGCGCCCAATCAATAACGTAGTTACATAAGTCACATATAACTTTTTGAATATATCGCTCGTAGGAGAGAGGTTCGCTAGTGCACGAAGGTGCCAGGCCTCCCCTAGCACCGGTCACGATAATTGCATGCTTTAAACAAATTTAGTCGGCAGGTTAATTTGTACGAGACGTAAACTGATCCACTCATCTGACTATTGTTAAACCGCATCTTCCCTCTTTTTCCAGCCCAAAGGCGAAGCGGCAGAAGTGGGATAGTTGCCGAAACTACCGTGAATTCCTTGACTGAGTTTGAGTAGTTTAGTGCAGTCGATCGGGAACGTTCCCTAAATGTTTTAACTGCTAATAACGTTACTTTGATAATGACGTTCATACGCCATAAAACTGCATTCGATGAGAGTACAGGTGATTATTGGCTATAGGCCAATCGCTTCAGCCAAAATTGATAAATGTAGGTATATTTCAAAAGTTAGTACATATACGTATAGTGAATAAAAGATTCAAAATCAATTAGAGCAAAAAAAAGATCAATTTGTGGTATCACAAATGGTATCACAAATGTTCCCAGGACACTAATTGCGTTCCCCCTCTGAACCACTGGCTCTCCTTTATATTTCCTTTAGACTCTACTTCGATGAATTTATTTGCATTTGGTCCAAATGGTCCCAAGGTTTCTGCAGCGATTGGAATAAAATGGTAATCACTCGGAAGAGCGTAGTACTTCCTCTTCTTATTCATTTCAGCTTTTTCAGTTCCAGATCCTGCAGAAACTGCCGAACATGTGATGGTGCAACCGTATCAACAGTGGTAAAATCCTAAACAAGGCACTTTCCACATGAAAACGGCACTATAGACAAACCATCAGGACGCTTTCCATCAGTGCGAGCATTCAATCCAGGTGGTTCTAATACTGGGTGGAGGTCGACAGAAGCTTCCCTGTGTCTAGATTGGTGACCGTTACAGGTACAGACAAGATAAGCCATGAGTCCCAGACTGATCAACAATTTTTCCGCAACGGCAGATGTGTGGCTCGGTTATTTTGGAACCAAGTCTCAGACAAATTGTAGTTCTAATCATATCTCTATTCAGCAATGTCCCCAAGCTAGAGACAGGTAAAGCGTTCAACTAAAGATTGGAAACAGCTTTCAATCTAGCTATATCTTTCACATCGGTAGCGTGTGCAAAAAGTTGGTTTGAGGCTACTTCAGTGATAGCTTTGTCCCACTCTTTTTGTTTGATAGATGCATAGGAGGGTTAGCAATGTTTGTTTGTTTTTTCCAGGATTCAACTGCAATATCTAAACCGTGAATTTTTACTGGATGTGTTGACTTTATAATTTCTTCAACGAGTGATTCAGAACTTTTACTCGAATAAATGAAACTTGGCAGAGCAATGTCATTTGATCGTCGAATACCCAAGCCTCCAAGTCTCGTGGGCAATGAAGCTCGTAACCATTCGTTTTCGGAAAAATAAATTCATACCATTTGTAATAAAATCGAACGGAGTGTCATATCAAAAACAGTCAAAAGGCGAGGCATAGCAAAACAATTTCTTAATGAATAGAATGCTTGATGAGGTTCCAGCATACATAGACGCGTCCCCATGAGCAAAATCGAGAAAAAATAGCAAAACAATGCAAACTTTCACAAAAGTTCTATTTTTGTGATCAATGAACCGAAAAAAAATTGCGCCATCGTATGAGGTCGGCAACATTGTTAAAAATATAAATTTTAAACAATTCTGGTTATTTTGTGGAGAAAAAATGCCAAATGACGAAAACTAAGAAAATATTGATCGTTCCCCAATTTTGCGACCATTTCTAAGTTTGGCTTCCGAGTAAATAAATTATTTATTCATACTTTTGTTAATAACCCCCCAAGTGGCACACCTATATTGGTAGAATATTGGTACAATATTGTGAACATATGGGCAAAATATTTCAAATGCCACATTGGCGAGAAAAAAATGTGAGCATTCGACGATATTGGCCCAATATTTTTTTAATAATATTGGCGAAATATTCTCGAAGCAATATTGGCCTGAAAATATTCAGCTGGTACAATATTCTGAAATTATTGGATAAATATTCAATATTCAACATTGTGGTTAGAACACTGAACCGTAACATCTCTTCTCGCTTATTGTGTAAACCAGCTTACTTGTCCTTGTTTTGTCCTTTGAATCCACTTCAACTACCTCTATTTGTACCATTGAGCTGGGTACATCACTTTCCAATACTAGACCTTGGTGCTTGGTTCCAATAATAAACAAAGATGAAGATGAAAATTTTAAAATTCCTTTTTACGAAACTCCCAAGCTTTCGGAGAAAACCCCTCAAAAGCAGAGCTTGTGCGAGCAAGGGAGATCCAGGACCTACAGTTTGAATAAAAGTGGAATCCGAACCACTTCAGTGACACGCGACCGGAGATCGAATCCGGACCGCCTGGGTGGAAGCTAAACACCACGACCACTTCGCCTAGTGGAACTTGCCCTGAAGTATATATTGGCCAAACTGATAGAATATTAAAAACTCGCACACATGAACATCATATGAGTTATGTGAACAAGAAAAATGATTCAAAATATTCTTCTTCTTTAGAAAAAAAATCATGATTTTGATGAAGAATTTAAAATTTTACAAATAGAAAATGAAGGATTATGAAAACTTCTCGCATGTGCAAAATGAGTTGCTGATATCCTTGTTTTATAAATAACTATCATCTAGTGAAGTGTTCAAGATGTTTCAACTTGTTCGATATGTTTCTCACAATTATTTTTGTGGTCTTTCCCTGTACACAAGTTGTTGAGTACTTTTCATCATTGTCAAATGTTCCGTACAGGGTAATACTGATATTTTTGGAAGAAGAGGATGTTCAATAATATTGATCACAAGCGTTATCCCTGTTGTCCAAAATAGTTGCTAGATGAAGCAAAACTGTTTCGAATAACCTTAGGACCTTGAAACATTTAATGTATCTGTGAACCTCAACAATATCATCCCACTTTTCCTTTAATGTTATCTCGTGTTTTATATTTATATAAGGTGCACATAATGTATGTTACAGTTGATATTTCGAGTAGGTATACTGGCCCGTGTAAAAAAATATGATTAGAAATTTTGTGATGGTATACCGGGTGGCTACGGAAGTATTGCCTACGGAATATCTCAGTTATTGTATGAAGTAGGTTTGTGAAATTTGGAGCGTCGATATAATGACATAAGAGCTAGAATTTGAGCATATTGACATGTCGAAGTTAACTTCCGGTCTGACGGAAGTAACATCAACTTTCTTATTTTGAATGGAAACCCTATTTTTTTTTCCTTTAGCTTTATTCAGCATTCAATTCCCTTTCTAATGACATATCACAAGTTGGTATCTAACCAGAAACTAGATCAGAAAAAAATTATTATTGAAATTCACCGAGTAGGCCGTGGAAGCAAAATGAAAGCCAAAAATTGAAAAGTTGGCTATGGAAACCATACGTCACTTGATAACAGTTGCTACTACTGTGATATTTTATTTTTATTCGTCGGCGTTATAAAAAGCCGCCAAAAAAAATATTGGAAAAATTGGGAAAAAAACAATACTCTGTAGGTCCATAACTTAAATTGGAATATACAACTTTTTCTTGCCTGTACTATTCAGCATAACCATTCCTTTCTAATGATATAATAGAAAGTAATTTCTTGAAATGAAATACCAAAAAATCCAATTATTATTCTGCAAATAACGGAAAAACAGATTTATCGAAAAAAAAAAATTCAAATTGATAAGATTAAAGATAAAATAAATTCAAAACAAATGTTCGAAATGCATTCCCTCAGCGTCAATACATTTATTGACTCTGGTGATATTTTCATGTAAAACGTTTCTCAACATTTGGGGCATGATATCTTGGAAAGCTCTACGAATTTTTACTTCTAGCTCATATAGAGCTGTAGGTTGTGAGGAATACACCATATTTTTAAGATGCCCCCATAGAAAAAAGTCGCACGGAGTAAGATCAGGTGACTTTGGTGGCCACCTGACTGGACCATGGGTTGTTATAAGTCTCTCTTGAAAGCGATTTTGAAGATAATTTCTCGCTACTCTTGAATTATGCGGAATGGCGCCATCTTGCTGGAAGTACATTCTCTCAGTTATTTCCGCTGGTAGGTTGTTAATGAATTCCGAAATTTCATTCGTTAAAAAATTAAAGTATCTCTCTCCGGTTAGTTGGCCTTGAAAAAGAATGGGGCCAACAATATGAGTTCCAACTATTCCTGCCCAAACATTCACACCAAATCTCTCCTGGAAGCCGCCTTGTCGAAACCGGTGCTCGTTTGCTATCGCCCAGTACCTGGAACAAAAGACCGTTCACACTTTTAGCACTTTACACTTCGACTATCGACAATAATCCAAATAAAGTACAGTACCTACCTTGTATTATTCCTGTTTAATAATCCATTGTTGGTAAATCTTGACTCGTCCGTAAACAAGATATAATAGTTAAATAGGTGATTCTCAGCATTTTGTCGAAGAAACCAATTACAATATACCAGGCGCCTTTCACCGTCATTTTCATACAAATGTTGAAGCAACTGATACTTGAAGGATTTCAATCGATGTTTTTTCAAAATTTTCCTAGCAGAGTCCTTACTTATAGCTAATTCGGCGCCAATCTGCCTTGAGGAAATTGTACTAAAGCTAATACATTAATTTCAGTTTCCTCATTAATAACAAATGCTTCTTGGTCTTCGTGAACATCAGGCTCAGTACTTAATTTTTCTTCAAGCCACTGGAAATACCTTCTTGACGGTTGCTGCCTCCCTGGATATCGCTCTAAATACAATCGTTCAGCGGCATAAGAATTTTTTAAACATTCACCATAAATGAGAAGCATGTCAATTTGTTCGGTTCGTGAATAACGGGGCATATTTTGAATATTCCACTAACTGATTTCGATTTCCAAACCCTTTTAAAATGGCAGAATCAAAAACACTACTTAGAACGTCAAAATAATATGGATAGCAGCATTCGTGACAGCTCTCATTTCTTTTTTGTTTCATTCCAAAATACATCTTAATCAGCCTACTTGTTGATATTTTGGTTCGAATGATTATTGCAATGGAATGATTATTCTGAATAGCACAAACATCGTCCATAGGTAGATATTAGAATATCTATGGACGATGGCACAGACCAAGTACGTTTATGTTCCTATTTAACCTAGAACCTATAGGATATAATTCATCATTCCGCCTTATTTTTAATTTTATTTTTGCGTATGGCGATAATCTGTTTTGTTATTTGAAGAATAATAATTGGATTTTTCGGTATCTCAGTTCAAAAAATTATTGTCTATTATATCATTAGAAAGGAATGGTTATGCTGAATAGTACAGGCAAGAAAAAGTTGTATGTTCTTATTTAAGTTATGGACCTACAGAGTATTGTTTTTTTCCCAATTTTCCCAACATTTTTTTTGGCGGCTTTTCATATCGCCGACGAATGAAAATAAAATATCACAGTAGTAGCAACTGTTATCAATTTTTGGCTTTCAATTTGCTTCCACGGCCTACTCGGTGAATTTCAATAATAATTTTTTTCTGATCTAGTTTCTGGTTAGATACCAACTTGTGATATGTCATTAGAAAGGGAATTGAATGCTGAATAAAGCGAAAAGAAGAAAAATAGGGTTTCCGTTTAAAATAAGAAAGTTGATGTTACTTCCGGTCAGACCAGAAGTTAACTTCGACATGTCAATATGCTCAAATTCTAGCTCTTATGTCATTATATCGACGCTTCAAATTTCACAAACCTACTTCATACAATAACTGATATATTCCGTAGGCAATACTTCCGTAGCCACCCGGTATATTATTGTAGAATTAGCATTTTTAATATAACTAGGAATTCCTATTATTAAGTTGAACAACCTCACCAATTGACCTGATTATTATGTATTGTAACATGTAAGCAATATCGATACATTCATCATTAGACATCAAAACCGAACGCATGTGTTTTATTCAGATAAACTAAATCAAGTAACTCCAAGTTTGTCACAATTTAAACAAAGGAGCCGTGGCCCTCGGATCATTCTAAAACAATACTCGTAATCTTAGCCCGTAGTTTCTATAGAACATATCCATATCTTCCTGATATATTTTTATCTTTTTTCAGGTGAGGAGGAATGATATACCTTCAACAAGGAACTGCATCCAATTCGAATGGACGTGAAAAAGGCGGAAGACATCGCATTCCTGCAATAGGTATCTGTCTAATTTATTACGTACCATGTTTATGCATGGATAATATTCATTGATTTAGTATTCGACAACATAAAACGAGAAGTAGCAAAATTTAAGTAGAAATATAGCATGTTACTATTTTCAGTGCACACTTTTTGCTTGAGTGGATGTTTGACTGCCTTGTTTGTTTGATTCTATGTAGAAATTAGTTGAACTCAAAAAGCAATGGATACCTTCAGTAGTGTATTTATTTATCACAAGCCAAAGACGACTCATTGATACTGAAGTGGTGAAAACATTCTCAATTCGTGGATTTTTAAATTCTAAAAGTTTGAAGGTGACGGAAAGAGAGATACAGTTTATTTATGTTCATACACAAAGACATGTTTATTTTAGTGAGATTAAAAAACATTAAACAAAATATAGACTGGTGCCTATAATTTTTATTAAAAAGAAAAAATGTAACAGGCGAGGAGCAGGTGGAAAATATTGTTGATGTTCCAAGTTTGAGGAAAAATACTATATTCAATTATAAGTGGAAAAAAATATTTCAAACACTCGCGATTTAGAGCAAGTGTTTGAAAGACCAGTTATCCACGAATACTTTACGCGATTTTATTATTGGTAGACTTTAAAATCATAAATACTCACAAAAATCTAATGATAGGTACGTATAAAAAGAATATGACAAATGGATGGAAAAGGTAACCAGATATAATGCTGTCTTCAATTTGTTGGTAATATTTTATTTGGCGTTAAAAGGTACTCCTGTCAGATATACAGGGTGTCAATTTGAAAACTTCCCACCCTTAATATCTTCCTTCCAGTAAACAATATGAGTAATCGAAAAAACAGGTCAATTTTATTGTCAAGGGGGACACTTTCACGGACTATTTGTAGCCCTCGTGGTTCAACCCCCTAGGAGGGGTAGATGTTACCCTTAGAATTTTAAATGGGAAGGGGGGTCAAGTGGCACATCATTTTGATGGGCGTTCAATTCTTGTTCCAATGGTACCCTGACTTATTATTTTGTGATGAGCATTTTCCGAAAAATTGCGTTCTAAACTAACAGAAGTAATTATTAGAACGCCTATACTGAGATGCATTATTGTATTGACTCCCTTTAATAAAAATGGTTAGAAGAGTAGGTGGCACCGCTCCAACCCTTGAATGACAGGAATAAATTTATTACGCATGGGATTTTTTATTTGGTGGTTATTTTCCTTCTACACAATAAAATTTAATTTGCGAGAAAGACATTTCCAACATAAAATCTACTTACGCTTATCTTATTAGCTGTTCGAAATGTTGTCCATTTTGCTCTAAACAGTAATACAGTCTGTTTTCGAACTCCCCTCTAACATTACGGAAAACTTCACTAGGAATTGACCGGCATGCTGCTGTAATTCGTCTTTTAAGTTCGTCAATATCAGAAGGTTGTGTTTTATAAACAACGGATTTAAGATGCCCCCAAAGAAAGAAATCTAAGGGTGTTAAATCCGGTGATCTCGGAGGCCATTCAACTGCTCCCCTTCTGCCAATCCATCTACCCGGAAATCTCTCGTTTAACCACTGTCGGACGGGAAGAAAATAATGAGGTGGAGCACCGTCCTGCTGGAAATGTAACAGATCCTCCTGCAAAAGTTCATTACCTTCTGCATCAATTTGAGTTTCTAGCTCGTGAGTTATAAGAGGATCGATAGTCTCTTCAAGCATATCAAGGTACAGATTGTCAGTCAAGTTTTCTTCCAGAAATAATGGACCAAGAATGGCATTTCCAAGAATACCAGCCCAAACATTAACTTTTTGTGGGTGTTGTGTATGCCCTTCCCGAAAAATATGTGGGTTTTCGTCACTCCAATAGCGACAATTTTGTCTATTAACATTGCCATTCAGAAAAAATGAACACTCATCGCTGAAACAGATGTTTAACAGAAGATTAGGGATGGTATTGACTCGATGAGACATGATTTCACAAAACTCTATTCTTCTATCATAATCATCCTCGTGGAGCTCTTGAAGAATCTGCATTTTATATGGATGAAATTTATGCATTTTCAATGCTTTTCTTATAGTCTCGCGTGACATTCCCGTCTGTTCTGATACTGATCGTAAGGAGCTCGTGGGCTCTGCAGCAAATGTTCCCAAAACTTCAATTTGAGCTGCTTCATTTAGTACTCTGGGGTTATTTCTTTTTTTATTTGTCACTGAACCAGTTTCGTAAAACTTATTCACCAAATCAAGCACATACCGGTGACTTACATTACAATTTGGATGTCTTTCGTTAAAAAGTCATGCCGCCCTTCGTGCGCACTTTCCAACTTCGCCATAAATTACAATCATTTCAATTCTGTCTTGAAGAATGTAAACCATTTTTACACTTTTATACACTTATTAAAGTAATTCCTAAACAGCCCAACAGGTACAACGGTATTCACAATACTACCACATAGTTCAAATTTGCTAACCAATTTTTTGCCGGAAAACAGAAACTTTTTACAGCAGAAGTAGCAAAAAAGGAAGGCTATCTGTACAATTTCTGCGATGACACTTAAAAATTCAGCATTTAATAAACACAACTTTACTACCATCTACGTTTTACTATTAGACTACTTTTTTATGTAAAGTGTTTGGAGCTAATGGCTAATGTTACCCCTAATAAAGGGTTGGAACGGTACCACCTAATATTCTAACCAGTTCTGGCCAAACCATGCATCTCAGTATAGGCGTTCTAATAATTACTTCTGTTAGTTTAGAACGCAATTTTTCGGAAAATGCTCATCAAAAAATAATAAGTCAGGGTACCATTCATTGGAACAAGAATTGAACGCCCATCAAAATGATGTGCCACTTGACCCCCCTTCCCATTTAAAATTCTAAGGGTAACATCTACCCCTCCTAGGGGGTTGAACCACGAGGGCTACAAATAGTCCTTGAAAGTGTCCCAGTTGACAATAAAATTGACCTGTTTTTTCGATTACTCATATTGTTTACTGGAAGGAAGATATTAAGGGTGGGATGTTTTCAAATTGACACCCTGTATAATCAAATAATTGTCATTCAGACGTATCCACGTTTCTCGAGTTGTTTATGTTGCCATGGTAACATTAAAAAACGAAACCTTTTGTATTCAATACTTTTTGACATAACCTCGAATTCAAATTAACGTCAAAATGGCAGAAAACCAATTTTTTCAGTTTTTATTATTTTTCTCGCGTATATTGATTTAAATCAGATGAAAATTTCTTGAAATATGCCTTTCTTAGTGTCAAATGAGCATGATTTTTTTGCAATTCAGAAGACTAATAGTTTTTGAGTTATGTACATTTTTCGAACAAAATACCCTTATTTTCCACGAACAATTATTGTCTTGATTTTTTTTTGTATTTCGAAGGTCTATTATAACTAAACTATTATTATTAAATCTCTTTGCTAGATTTTCGAAACAGTCAATTTTGGGATGTCTTCTTTGTTGGATATCGTTGGGCATGCACTCTACTTGCCAAATGACAGTTTTTTCACACTCACCCAAAATGTACATTTTTATCATTTCTTCGTTTGAATTCAGAAGACGACTAGTTTTCGAGCTATGTATGCACTTTATATCAGTTGCAATCTATAACAACGTTCAACATTTACCCACCATTATCATACTGTATAGATTATCATTCTAAACGCTACTTAGAAATGAAATTATTATTTATATGCTTTGTAGGCTTCTAGAGCATTTCACTTTGCTCTGTTTTTGAACTGGTGATTTGAGAAACTGGAAGTTGAGATATGTTACAAAAGAAGATGTATGCGGAGATTAAGTTCTGTCTGAAGTTAACAATTGTGACAAAGCGCGGCTGTACGTTAGGGGAAACAGTAGGGTTAGGAATTTTAAATAACGCGAATTTAAATGTTGATGTCGGAATATTCAATTTGACAGTAAGATGGTAGTTATCTTTGTATGGAAACTAGAGCTTCACAGTGGCCCAAAAATTTATTTATACCACTAAAGATGACATTTCAGCAATGTCTGAAAAACAGTAACGTTTCCTTCTCTATATTTACGTTTTGTGCCTAATATATTGGTGCTCAGTCTACGTTTATTATTTTTCCTTATTTAGATTCTGTCGTCTGTGTATTTTTTAAATATGTCAAAATAACTAGTTCTTTCTTGGGCGATTTTCCTGAATAGTATTTTCAATATCACTGGAAAATGATCAGTTCTGCAGGTTATGAGAACTATGGGGAGACATTCAACGTTGCCTTGTATGTGATCTATACATGAGTTTGAATTGTTACATATTGTTGTGTGGGAATTTACCATGGATATAAAATTAAATTAATTCAAATGATCAAGGTATTCATTTGTAATATCGTTGTCGAGTATTATATAAATAATGATGTCGCCAACAAATAAATTGTAGTCAAAATACTTAGTTCTATATTGGTGATTATTTTTCGACATATCTTGCAACCAATAAAAACCATCAATTTAAAGCTATGATGTACTTTCAAACCAATCACAACATTATTATAGTGGGAACTTTCTACTTAGAATTTTTCCTCGGGAATATTTGTGGTATTTTGTTTTTATTGTGTGACAACAACTGATACTTTTGATTTGACGTCTGTCATCAGTTTGCATCCAAATTGAAAAATGAATTTAGATAACCGTATTGAATAAAAATGTTATATAGAGAATGTGTCTATGATTGGGGCATCAAAAAATAATCTATCGAATACCACACGAGAGTTCGATAAAGTAGAAAATAATTCTCCACGTTGCCATTTGGCAACAAGTTTTCGAAAAATCTGTCGAATTATTTTCACTTTATTATCACTCTCTTGTGGTATTACAACTGAGTATAATTCCTTAAACCATTCAAGAAATTTATTGTAGGAATAAAAGGTGGCTTATTCATATGTAAATGTTTCAAAAAAGATTTCAAAAATTATTACCAGATCTAACCTCACCAAACCTAATCTTACCGAACCTAACTTGATCCAAAAACATCAAAATTTGAAAAACTTTTTGTAGGTCTTTTTGTTCATTTTTATTTTTTTGATATCTAGTCGAGTTTTTGGTGTTTTTAGAAAAAAATGTGAAATATTTTCATTAACAATGAAGCACCTAGAAAATTTTGGGAAGAGGGAAGGAGGGGGAAAATAATCAAACATCCAGACGCTTTGCGCCCGGATAATTTTGGGAAGGGTGGGACAAAAATCCGAGTTTGAACCG
The DNA here is from genome assembly GCA_944452925.2 of Chrysolina oricalcia. Lineage (NCBI taxonomy): Eukaryota > Metazoa > Arthropoda > Insecta > Coleoptera > Chrysomelidae > Chrysolina > Chrysolina oricalcia. The sequence goes on from OX101817.2 coordinate 68,202,884, forward strand.
CCCTGGAAATGTTGGGTAGGAGGGGGGAAATACGGGTACATATCAGAAATCCGGTGGCGAAGCGCCTGAAAAAATTGGGGAAAGGGGTGGAGGGGGTTTTCATTTGTGTACCATATATAGATAATTTCATGAGGTTCACCGACTGTTTCTTCATTTGTTTCAAAAATAATTTCGTATCCACTTTTTGTAGACCTGTTCAAGAAGTAAAAAACTGTTTTTTTTCTCAATTTCAAGATATCTAATTTTGTTTTCGTGTTTTTGGTGATTTTAGAGAAAAAGTATCTTTAAATTTTTTCAACTTTTTCCACTTTTTAATCTAGTTGGAGAAAAACTATTCTAAAATTTTGATGTGGCTTGTCTAGACGTATACGAAGCAATGTTGAGATTTTAATTTATTTCAGTAGTACGGTCAACATTTATTTTCAATTTATCCTCTTTTTGAAAAATTTCGTCACTATTTATTTTACAAAAAAAAATGATATTTTTCTGGACAGATACACTTACTGGTAAATTGAAAAAATATGAAGTGTTTTCGAGATATTTCGTATTTTCTAAAATTCAGGTTTTCATTGTAAAAGTTCCCAGTTTTCTGATAATTTTCTTGAAAAATATATTATGGTTATAGCAATTTCTCGTGTATAATATTCTTCTTTTTAACCATGTTTTATTTATTGTACAATAGAAAATCAGACTATAAAGATTCTACCTATCTATCTATGAATTATTACTTTTTTGGGTATTTTCTTGATCATTGTGACAGTGAAAAATAGAAATGTTTTTCACGGTGTGAAAAAGGAAACATTTATGGAGGATATATTAGATATAATCTATAATATATAGATACTTATCGGGGGTTTATTTGGAGTCAGGTATACACATGAACCCTAATCAATTTACGATGAATATTTAAGAGAACACAGCAAACATGTAATTTAGATTTTCTTTTCCACTTGAAGAAGCTGTTGTACAACGAAATAATTGTCGTGGTTTTGTAAACTTTTTTAGTGAAAATCATTTCATTTAATTTCAATATAGATATTAACATGGATTACATCAATTAAAAAATGTATGCATGATTGAGATACAAACATGTCATGTTTCATTGACAGTTGAATTAACAAGATGTGCTCGGAAGTTGAAAAGCTCGGAAGTTGAGGAGCTCGGAAGTTGAGATGCTCGGAAGTTGAACTGATTGACCGCATTCTCAATACATGACTGTCTTGACTAATATCCCACAAAAAAACTTGTTTTCAGTACATGACTCTGTTGACTAATTTCCCATAAAAATACGCGTTTTCAAAACATGACTGTCTTGACTAATTTCCCATAAAAATACGCGTTTTCAATACATGACTGTATTGACTAATTTCCCATAAAAATACGCGTTTTCAATACATGACTGTCTTGAATAATTTCCCACAAAATAAGCGTTTTCAATACATGACTGACCTAACTAATTTACCACAGAAATACGCGTTTTCAAAACATGACTGTCTTGACTAATTTCCCACAAAAATACGCGTTTTCAATACATGACTGTCTTGTATAATTTTCCACAAAAATACGCGTTTTCAATACATGACTGTCTTGACTAATTTCCCATAAAAATACGCGTTTTCAATACACGACTGTCTTGACTAATTTCCCACCAAAATACGCGTTTTTAATACATGACTGTTTTGATTAATTTTCCACAAAAATACGTGTTTTCAATACTTGACTGTCTTGACTAATTTCCCATAAAAATACGCGTTTTCAATACATGACTGTCTTGACTAATTTCCCATAAAAATACGCGTTTTCAATACATGATTGTCTTGACTAAATTCCCATAAAAATACGCGTTTTGAATACATGACTGCCTTGAATGATTTCCCATAAAAATACGCGTTTTCAATACATGACTGTCTTGACAAATTTCCCATAAAAATACGCGGTTTCAATACATGACTGTCTTGACTAATTTCCCATAAAAATACGCGTTTTCAATACATGACTGTCTTGACTAATTTCCCACAAAAATACACGTTTTCAATACATGACTGTCTTGAATAATTTTCTACAAAAATTCGTGTGTTCAATACATGACTGTCTTATTTTTCAAAATTTAAAGATAATTCATAAAAAATCTTTGTTTTTGTGAAATAATTCCCGGACTATCGATATTATATATAAGATGATCAAAAAAGGTTGTTTGTGAAACTCGAAAATATGTCGATATCTTTGAGTTTTTGGTGTTTTATAAAATATAAATCCATATTCAGTTTATTTTTCAAGATAAGAAAATGTGCCATGAAAACCTTTGATAGACATCTTTGAATTCAATGGAACTGTTGACTTACATTTACTTGATATCTCGTTCAGTTTTCGAGGTTTTGGAGTTTTTAGGAAAAAAATTTTTCCAAATCGCAATTTTTTTTCAAGATATGGAAAATTTGGAAAATGAGGGCAACGGGGAGGTAGATACGAAAAAATCCGGGAGCTTCACGCCTGGGAAAATTCAAACTGGGGGGGGAAGTAACTATAAAAAAATCCGGGCGCGAAGTGCCCGGGAAAAATCGCAGAAGGGGGGGAAAGTGGATTTTTTAAAATAGGGCGCTTTGCGACCGGGAAAATTTTAAAGGAGGAGGTAAGTAGTTTTTCGAAAATCCGGGTGCTTTGCGCTCTGGAAAGTTCGAAGGGGGAGGGGGGAAGTAAATATTCAAATATCCCAAAGTCCCAAATTTTTCGTTTTTGTGGAATATTTCTCATACCATTGATATAACAGAAAAAATTATTTCACATTTTTTGTAGACGTTTGAAAGGTGATCAAAAAAGTTGAAATAGAAAATTTGAATATCTATCGCTATCTTGGAGATTTTGTTGTTTTTGATAAAGAAAACCCAATATTTTGTTTATTTTCCAAAATATGCAAAAATTTCATAAAAACTTTTTGTAGACATATTTGAGTTCAATAAAAATGTAACAATAAATTTTTTCGATATTTCGTTTAGTTTTCGAGTTTTTTGTGTTTTTATGAAAAAATGGGAAATTAAGTCCCAAATTTTTCAAAATCGCAATTTTTTTTTTCAAGATACGGAAAAATTTCATTCGAACTTTTTGTAGAACTTTATGGGAACTATAAAATTGTTCACATACATTTTCTCGGAATCTCGTTTATTCTTCGAGTTTTTAGTATTTTTGGACAAAAAACCGGAAAACATTTCCAAGTCCATATCTCTATCGTTATTCAAGATATGGAAAAACTTGGTTGAAACTCTCCAAGAGCAACAAAATTATTGGTATACAACTTTCCGATATCTTGTTTGGTTTTCGAGATTTTGACGATTTTATAAAAAAAGTACAAGTTTTCAATTTTTTTTTAGTTTTCTCAATATTTTTTCACTTTCCTTACGAGTTGGAAAAAAACGGTTCAGAAATATCGATGTGGCTCGTGAAGATGTATCCGAAGCATTTTTAAGATTTTCATTTGTTTCATTAGTACGGTCAATATCTCGATTTTCCATTTTTTTTAATATTTCCCGTACTATTGATTTTAGGATGAAAATCAGTAAACGTTTTTTGTAGAATTTCAAAAGTCCGTAAAAAAAGGTATTTTGATGAATTTGAAAATAATTAACCGTTTCCGAGATAATTCATGTTTTCCAAAATGAATATTTTTTTTTTTGATATTTGGAATTTTCACCATTTTCCGATCGGATTTTGAAAAAATGGTTCCTTTAGGATTCATTCAGTTTTTGGTGCTCTATCGATTGCAATCCAAAAAATTCAGTTTCTTCGGTTGGTTCAGCCGACAATAGGGTGTTCAAATATTGACCCTTTTCGGAGGAAACTCCGGAAAACCCAGTTAGCATTTTCCGATCCTGCTCAAAAACTACACACTTCTGTAGGGGATATTGAAGTATATCTTGAACGAATATGGAAAGAAAAAAATTACTACCTGAACCTGTATCGAGGGAAGTACAAACGTCAAAAAAAACTGGAAAAACCCCTATAAAATTTTTCCAGATTATTCGATCACGAAATAAAATAGTTTGTGAAATACTGTCTTTGAGTTAATAAAATGATTCAAATTTCAGAGCGATATCTCAAAGGGTGCAGAAATGCGAGCGTTTTGAAATTTTACCCCAAAAAAGCTACAGATAAACAGACAGAATTTTCGAAAAAAAATTTTTTCGACGGAGATCATTTTCCTAGAAGTAACTATGGGTCTAAAACGTCAAATAAAGGAGTTGGGGTCCGTAGGGGGTAACCGTAGATAATACAACTTCCTAAGAGGTCGTTGTATAAAATATATTAATGCAATTTCAAATATGAGATCAACCTCATTTGGGAGTTCTGCTCCAAATGCGAAAATATTAACCGAAGAAAATTGATTTTATCTCAACTCTACTCTAGTTCGCACTTTCCAACTAGACCATCATCTGTCGTAGTTGTATCGATCAAATCGTTACCTATCACAAAGTCTCCGCAAGTTCGAAACACCACACACTCGAAAATTTATGCAGTAATATACACATAAACGAAGCGCAGCTTTCATCAATTATACATCCGATTCCATTCGCAATTCATATCGAGGAATTATTCACATACATAAGCCCTTGTTCACTTGTAGCAAGGAATTCGCGATAATTGCAGAAATAAGATCCTCGATGTGTTATGAATGTTTGCTCGGCAGTCGCTTTAATTTCGATTTAACTTGCCTCGCTACAATTTAACTTGTTAAATATACAATTCAGTTTAAACAAAATAAGTTGGGATTAATTTTGCGAAAGGTGCTGTATTTTATCTCGATGTTTGCCGAGGTGATTAATAAAAATTTTGCAGGAAGTTTGGATTGGGAAAAGCTGAGTGTATTCTGCAGAGGAAAGCCATAAATTTAATTTTCAGGAGCGCTTTGTCTTACTGTTGGGAGTGATTTTTTTGACTGATTTGTCTTGAATAAATAGATACGTCTTCATTTTGCCTCGTATAAAGTGCGATACCGTAGCCACAATAAAGAATCCTTTTTATAGAATCAACTGAAATTTCGGTTAAAGTAGTGTACGTGTTTATCCAAAATAGACTGGGAGATGGAGACAGATCTCAGGTAACGATTTTCTGAATGGACGTAAAGAAGTGCTGACAAAAATTATGGAAAATTTGAGCGACCCCCACGTGGCACTCATATGGAAACACAACTTCGATCTGCACAAAAAATAAGTGTTTTGTGACCATTTTATCGCCATGTACATCAACAGAATTTTAATATACTGTCAGATAATGACAGATTTTGCTGACTCATTTTATCTTTTCTGGGATTTTAACCACTGAAAGTTATACAGGGTGGGTCACGGTCGATGGTACCTTAGGCGTTTACGGAGAACGGGACATAGGATCATTCTGAAAATTTGGTTTCTCAAGTAGTTGCTCTTGGTCTATCGATCTAAAATATTTTCAGCAATGCAGCGTTGCCGCTTATACCAGAAAGTAGCAGCATCTTTGTTATTTCAAATGGGTCACCCTGTATATTACCCCATTTTTGAAGTTGTCATTCCTTTTTGATTATTTCTGCCCCATACTCCCCTATACCTATCTCTAACAGTTTTTGAGATATTGGTTATTTTCCATATTTTTTATCCAAAACATAGCTCAAATTGAATGTTTATTTCTGCGGTGTTTGAATTCTTAGGAAGTTGCAATTTTGTGTTTAGTTCATCAGGATCATGTACATTGATTCTATATAGAGAAGTTTGTTCTGCGTTATACAGGGTCGTTCAAAATTCATGATCTTACTGCTAGATACGAAAAGGGTTGAAAGTGCGTTTTTTTAAATGGAACATTCTGTATATTATGAAATATCCTGAAAGATGACTAAATTCCCTTCGAATTGATATATTATGTTCCTATACCTAAATAGCCAGAATTCCGATATAATAGCAATTTTCACTTGTAATCTCCCAAGTGCTTGAATTATTGCCGGGTATTTTTCGAGTACATGAATTTTCTTTGAAAATTCATGTACGAGATAAATTTACGGCAATTAATTCAAGCACGAGGGGGATTCGGTAAGAAAATTTCACACCGAGAAATGAAAATCATCCAACAATTCATAAGAAATAACTAACGATGGTTTCACCTGAACTATTTATAACCACTAAAATATTGATATGTAAAATACTTAACAAAATTTTCATCAATAAATGTTTGACATGTGACATGTGACATTTGACATGTGACAAGTTGATATTTTGCTTTAATGTACAAATGGAGGTCTAGTTTTCATATGAAAGGAGATAATTATGTATTTACTAGATATTTGGAATGTGTCTGAAAATATTTTCTCCACGATTATTGCGGCCTATGAGTCGCTAGGTCGATGGTTTAATCCACGATAGGAACATAACTATTTTTTTTTTGTTCCAAATTTAAACACATTTATAGATGAAAATTTTGTTAAGTATTTTACATATCAATATTTCAGTGGTTATAAATAGTTCAGGTGAAACAATCGTTAGTTATTTCTTATGAATTGTTGGATGATTTTCATTTCTCGGTGTGAAATTTTCTTACCTAATCCCCCTCGTGCTTGAATTAATTGCCGTAAACTTTCAAAGAAAATTCATGTACTCGAAAAATTTCCGGCAATAATTCAAGCACTTGGGAGATTACAAGTGAAAATTGCTATTATCTCGGAATTCTGGCTATTTAGGTATAGGAACATGATTTATCAATTCGAAGGGAATTTAGTCATCTTTCAGGATATTTCATAATATACAGGATGTTCCATTTAAAAAAACGCACTTTCAACCCTTTTTGTATCTAGCAGTAAGATCATGAATTTTGAACGACCCTGTATAACGCAGAACAAACTTCTCTATACAGAATCAATGTACATGATCTTGATGAACTAAACACAAAATTGCAACTTCCTAAGAATCCAAATAGCGCAGAAATCAACATTCAATTCGAGCTATGTTTTGGATAAAAAATATGGAAAATAACCAATATCTCAAAAACTGTTAGAGATAGGTATAGGGGAGTATGGGGCAGAAATAATCAGAAAGGAATGACAAGTTCAAAAATGCGGTAATATACAGGGTGACCCATTTGACATAAAAAAGATGCTGCTACTTTCTGGTATAAGCGGCAAATATTTTAGATCGATGGACCAAGAGCAACTACTTTATAGACCAAATTTTCAGAATGATCCTATGCCCCGTTCTTCGTAAACGTCTAAGGTACCATCGACCGTGACCCACCCTGTATATGTCAGTGTTGAGCTCTGCCAAATAAAAATTCAGCTATCGGACGTGTGATAGGCATATGGAAAATTCATTTTACGGCAACCATCCGGGAAGTGTTCACTTCCTGGACACTTTTTCTCTGGGAAAGTAGCACGAAAGTAGTACGTACTTCCCAGACTAGGCCGGGAATTTCTCGAATTTTAATATAAATAAGAATTAGAATGTTTCTGTTGGTACCTATCTTCTGTTCGAATTTCATTATATAATACAAATAAGAACTAAAATGTTCGAAATATTCAAATTTGGAATCACAGCCAGGGTAGTTTACTCTTGATCAAAATTCTATTTTTTGTTCCCCCCTGTACACCGTTTGGAAATTCAGAATTTTGATAATTCGGAAACAATTATTCCGTAATGCACCAATTTTTATGAAGAATAAAATTTTCTGACAAATCGATAATAAGAAAGTTTCCATGTGGTGCAAATTTGATATATAATAATAATAATGAAAACCCTAAAGTTGTTGCATACGCCAGCAGATCACTATCTCAAACTGAAGAACGCTACAGTCAGATTGAGAAGGAAATGGTTGCCATTACTTGGGCAATCAAACATTTCCATATTTACATATATGGTACAGTATTCAACCTCTACACTGATCATTTACCTCTTGTAAACATACTTCAGAATCGTCGATCAGTATTTTCTGCCAGAATAGAAAGACTGTGTCTGAGAATTCAACAATACCATTTTAGAGTAAAACATCGAAAAGGCATAAACAATCCATCTGATTACATGTCTAGATATCCATTACCAGTAGAACATACTACATCTGATGATGAACCTGCAGAATATGTAAACTTCGTTCTTCAAAACTCACTACCAAAAGCGATGACGAGAGAAGTAACAGAAGTTTCAAAAGGAGATCAACAATTCCAATATCTATTCAAGGCTCTGAAGAACACTGATGAGAATTTGTGGAATACCAAGTTCTTACAACCATACAAGAAAGTAAGATACGAGTTAACTTCCGCAAATGGAGCCATTCTGAGGAATACAAAATTGATTATTCCAGAAACGCTTCGAAAAAAAGTTATCCAGCTAGCTCACAGAGGTCATATGGGTTTAGTAAAGACTAAACAACTCCTCAGAAGGAAAGTTTGGTTTCCTGGTATGGATAAATTGGTGGAAAATTAAATCAAGTCATGTCTGTTGTGTCAAGCAGCAACACCCACTAGAAGTAGAGATCAAATTCAGGTAACAGCCTTACCAACGTGCCCTTGGAGAAATTTAGCCATGGACTTCGCTGGACCCTACCCTAATGGAAAATACATCATGGTTATAGTTGATGAATATTCAAGATACCCAGTTTGCTACGAAATATCAAGAGTGGACTCTAAAACTGTGATAGATAAACTGTTTTCTTTATTCTTTTTATTTGGAATACCCAATCAAATAAAAACAGATAATGGACCTCCTTTCAATGGGCAAGAATTTGGTGATTTTGCTGATCATTTTAAATTCAAACATCACAGAGTAACCCCTTTGTGGCCTGAAGCAAATGGACTTGCCGAGAGAACGGTCAGAACTATCAAGAAGACAATTTTGTGTGCAGTGATGAGTGGACGAAATATAAAAGATGAACTGGAATCATTTTTAATGAATTATAGAGCCACTCCACATTCCACTACAGAAAAATCTCCGTTTGAACTACTTTTCAACCGATCCATGCACACGACCATTCCAGAAATTGCTATTCAAGATTTGAATGAAAATTTGAAAATTGTTGACGGAAAAAACAAAGGGAAATTCACAAAGTATGCAGATGAGAGATTGCATACTAAAAAACACGATTTCAATGTTGGAGATTTAGTGATTTGCAAACAGAAACGTGTCAATAAATTTTCCCCTCCTTACGATCCTAATCCATATGTTGTTCAAGAAATTAGTGGCACAAAGATAACGGCTTCGAGGCTAGATAAACAAATAACAAGAAATTCTTCTCACTTCAAGAAAGTTGTAAAATCTGATCCAATGAATCCTGCATTGGGTGTCACAAATGAATATGATTAAGATATTCATGGAAATAAGAGAGTAGATGAAGAGATTAGAACAGATATATATATATATATATATATATATATATATATATATATATATATATATATATATATATATATTTCACTATGTTCATTTTATGTCCAGTGGACTGTGAGTTGTCAGTAATGATTTTGACTGAATTTATTGAGTAAATAAAAACATTGAACGAATCTAAAAAGTTTCAATTAATATTCCAACAAGAATATTACAGCAACCAGACAATAAGTTCTTAGTTACCATTGCATATGTCACACTGGTTTTCTTTATACTCAGTATACTTTGATTCGAACTGTGAGATATGACGTATGTGGCATGGTTGAACTCAGAAAAATATGGGAATTCAAATTTTGACATAAAAATATACCATTTCAATTTAAAAAAACTATCGATGACGTCATATCTTGAAAGGTGGTAGAGAAAAAAATATTTTTTTCTAAAAAAAGGTGGAAAACTAAAAGACAAAATCGATCTGTCCGAGCTTTTCCTCCGAAAATAATCAACTCGTAAGATAATAGAGCGTTTCCACAGTTTATTAACGCACTGTATAACAATCTAATAGTGAAAAACCAAAGCCATTAGGTTTGGACGTACTAAAAGGGCTCAAATAAGGGCGCGATCTTGTGAAAAAAATACTCCTTTGCTGATGCATTTTCTCGTTTATGGCAATCGACAGAATGAAATTTGATATCGTTAGAAACCCAAAAAAAATTTCCCATAAGCCTGTCAGCTGTTCAAATGCCATAAACAAGAAAGTCTGCCGGAAACGAAAGAAATTTAATTAATTTAACTGAAAAGTCCATGAAGTTCATAAAATTCGCTGTCTGAATTGTCTTAAAAAATATTTGAGTCAAAAAAAACAATTTAAAATCAGAATACCTTTGCACAAATGATGATACCAAAATTTGGCACGTGTAATATTTTTTTTGTAAAAATGACTTTTTTGGAAATGGCTGAAATAAAGTTGCAAATGAATAAAATGAACAAAATACGGACATTGATTCTCTCTCCACAAAATCGATCATCAGATATTAATACCTGACATTTATTAATTACTCTGTATAGTTCTCACATTATTTGACATCAGCATAACAAATCAGCATTCCTTCAGATTTTTTTGTCAAGTTTTTTTATATTCATTGAATATCGAAGAAACTTTACATTGCACAGTACGTTTCGCCATTTTTTTACTTATACATCTAATGTTCATATAATTAGATTAAGGCCAAGGTCGATAATTTTTGAGACCAAAAAAATTAAGAACGGGATGATACCCTTTGAAAAAGTAAGAGAATATAACAAAAATGAAAGAAAAATTATTTACGGGCGATACGGAAACTGGAAGGGGTGAAGTTTGATGACAAAGTTGAAGATTATGAGAAGATTCACAACTTTTTGATACACACTTGTTTCACATAACCTCAAAATTAATGCGAAATGTTCAAAAAACCGACTTTTTGGTTTTTCATTTTTTCTCCCACAAAAAGAAACTCACGAAATTTGATGGAAACTTACCTTCCCAAGTCCTATAAAATTTTATGGATTCAAAATATTTATATTTTCCCATTATTTTTATTTAATATCGAAAAAGCCCCCTAATTTTCAATAGAAAATACTCAGTCAAAATAAATGCTTTTTGAAAAAAATCGCTGTGCTTTTTGTTTGTTGGAATCTCTTCTTTCTGATGGTATAAACAAACATACATTACTGTTAAAAAACATTGCAGAATTACAGTTTTTTTGTATTTTTTTTTATTTTTCTGAGAAAACTTGCAATTGTTATACCTATGAATTTTTCCATACCATCAAAAAGTAGAGATTTCAACGAACAAACAGCGGACCGTTTTTTTTTTAGAAAGCAGATATTTTGATGTGAGAATTTTCAAATGAAAATTAGGGTGCTTCATCGATATTAAATCAAAATATGGTGAAAATCCAAACAATTACAGTGCGTACCATATTTCGTGATTTTTTTTGTGGTAGATAAAAATAAAAAACCAAAAAGTCGTTTTTCTTATTTATCGTATACATTTTGAGGGTATATTGTGAAGACAGTTTTGAATCTTTTTATTACTTAAATCTTTGCTATTCAGCTTCTTTAGATTAGATTCGTAGTTTTTCCAAAAATCATGATAAATCATTTTCCATCCGTAAAATCTCATCCCCTTCCACTTTCCGACCTCAAATCGCCCGTGAAATATTTTTCCTTTGATATTTGTCATATTTTCTTACTTTTCTAATGGGTCTCATCCTGTTCTAATTTTTTTCACTTTTTACCATTTTCAAATGTCGTTCCCAGCCTAATTGTAACCCTCAATAAAGCAAATAGAATTTTCATAAAGCTCGGTAGCATTTACTCTCCTACTGCCTACTTGTTACCATTTCCGGATAAATTCAAAATATGGAAAATTTGGGGGAATTCGTAGAAAAAAAAGTTTTATAGATAATTGAACATTTTTGACATTCTCTGAATTAAGATTTCGATTGTAGTTATTTTTATTCTACGAGGATGTATTGATATCTAGTTAGCCTAGACCAGTTTCCTGCATAAACAAAATATTGCGTTACCATAGCAACGAACAATAACTAATTAGAAGTGTCAGTGTAAAGTCTGACGTCAAAAAAGTAAACCAGAGTTACGTAATAAATTAAAAGAAAAAATATATCCACCGCAATTGTGAAAATTGAAAAATTGGAGTATCGAGCCATACCTTTATTTAAAAGGGTTTAGGTAAGCAAATTTACGAAGATATGCTTAATACCCTTGGTGATCAATGTCGTTCGTATGCGACCGTGAAAAATTGGACTACAAGCTTCAAAACAGGTAAATTCTCCATTGAAGATGATGACCGATCGGGAAGGTCAGTTTCTGTGTCAGTCCCCGAAAATAGCGATGCAGTTCATGACATGATTTTAACAGACCGTCGAATTGGGCTAAAACGGATATCTGAAGCACTGAATATTTCATACGAACGCGTTTATCATATAGTTCACGTCAATTTGGACATGAGAAAAATTGCTGCAAAATGAATCCCCAAATGTTTGAATGTTGACCAAAAGCGTGCAAGGGTAGTAGCATCGCGTTCGATCTGTGCTCGATTTGAAAACGATGTAGACTTCTTAAACCGAATTGTTACTATGGATGAGACTTGGGTACATTTCTACGATACAGAAACAAAGCACCAATCGATGGAATGGCGACACTCCGGTTCTCCAAGACCTAAAACTTTCGTGTCAAAAAATCTGCTGGAAAAGTTCTTGCTTCAGTTTTTTGGGATTGCCATGGAATAATCATGATTGATTTTTTGGATAAGGGTAGAACAATAACTGGAGATTACTATTCGACATTACTGACCACTCTACGGAAAATAATTGAATAGAAAAGACGCGGGAAGCTATCCAATGGTGTTTTGTTTTTGCAGGACAACGCCCCTGTACACAAATCTCATGTTGCCTTGCAAAAAATTCGTGATTTAGGGTTTGAATTACTAGAACACCTCCCTTATTCACCAGATTTGGCTCCGTCCGACTATCATGTCTTTCCTCAACTGAAAAAAGTTTGAAAGGTCGTAAATTACTTCCAACGAGGAGGTAATAAAAGCAGTGGAGGTCTGGTTTGCACAGTAAGAAGAAACATTTTTTTTTAAAGGTCCAGAGACGTTGCAGGTTCGCTATAAATGTATCCAATTAAGGGTGGATTTAGTCAACTTTAGCACAAGCATTATCATAAGCATAACGGCAACATCAAAGGTTTTTAGCATAAACTTAACATTGTTGTATAAATGGCGCCATTTGATATAACAGATTCAACTTTCGTTTTTGACATATATTTAAGCACAATTTTAAAATGATGTTGACTAAATGCACCTTAAGAGGAGAATGTGTTGAGTAATAAAATATTTTGACATTGAAATTTTGTTTGGTTCTATAGTAGGCTAAGAAGTTTTCAATATATCCTCGTAGAAGATGCTCGTTCTTTCAGAAATCAAAATTGTAGTTAGGTTTCAAGCGAAGTCTTAAAAAAAACATATTACGAAATCATTGGAGAAAAAGACCAATCACGTAAAACACCACCTTCTCTGTATGATGCTTCGATGACATTTAGATAAAGGAAACTGTTTGTTTAGAGGAGTAATGCGATTTATTAGTAATCCATTACTTTTAACAGTCATTATAATACTACGTTACATGTACTGCTATAAAACTAATATAAATACTGTAATAACACATTGAACGAAGTGAAAGTCACATTTTGTGTGCCTCAACATATACTTTAGACGTTATAAATAAATCGTGATCTCTGGAATTTCACGTGATTACAGTACTTGTCGAAAGATACTGCGTCAAAAAATGAGGATTATTTGATGAAAATTAAGTTATTATCTAACAAATGATGGCAATAATTTTGACGTGTGTGAAGACATATGAAATACTGAACTGATACCAAGAAACTGCCAGAAAAATCAATTCCATATGAATTTTGTACCATTGTCAATGAAGAACTGAACAGTTTTTGACTTAGGTCACTGTCGTATTATGGAAACATCACTAGTAAGTTTTCGATATTACTGGAAAAATTTCAAAAATTCACTAGTGTTAGAAAGCACTTTGTAAAACCCTTCAAGGCGCAAAATTATTTGGTAGAAATTCCGATTTTTTTAAATATAACTTGACTCTAGTATAATATATTTTGGTTCTGCAATCAAATGCATTTCAAATTTTATGATAACATTTAAAAAAAATACCGGTAGGTATACCGTTTTACCAGTAATCATTTCGAAGGAAACAAATCTGAAGATCTCTCTGGTTATCTGTTATACTATCATGAATGAAATGCATTAATATTTCTCCAACAATTTTTATATTTTATCAGATATACAAATGCCAACTGTAGTAACATGAATTTGTAGAAAACTGATAGATTGAGCTTCTGTCGACTTATTCTTATTATTTTGTGTAACTAAAGTCGGTTAACTGTATTTTATTTACCCTAACAATACATTTATACTTGTGAATTTCATTGATACTATCGATACTGATTAGAGTTCTCTGTACAAATCTATACCTATTCCTATTAACTTCAGTGAAATGAATTTGTAGAAATCTGAGAATTATTTTTTTATTATATTCTGTAACTAAAGTTGGCTAATTGTATTTTATTCAACCTAATAGTATATGCATGTGAATTTCATTGATACTAGATACTGCTTCAAATTCCTTATAAGAAAACATATTCTCACCAACGTTAATGCAATGAAATTTATCAAGGATAATGAGTTGAACTACCACCTCCTGCCTCATTACTATTCTGCGTAACTAAAAACGGTAATTTGTATTTGGTCAACATAATCTTAACTATGATATCCTGGACCAAAATTATCTCTTGAATAACTAGCCACAGTTCTTCAATTTTAAACAATACAAATTTGGAATAGAATAGAAATTCAGAACAGATTTAGAAATATGACCACCGATATTTCTAAATACCAATAAGGATGGATTTAGCGAGGGGCAATACAGGGTGTTATTTAAGTACGTGGCCAAACTTGAAGGGGTGATTCTTTGAGTGATTCTAAGACGAAAAGTTCATATAAACATAGGTCCGGTAATGCTTCGTTTTCAAGATACAGGGTGTCAAAATTTTTAAAAGAAATCGTTTTTGTCGTAAATATCTTAATAAACCTTCAACCGATTTTATTGAAATTTGACAGTGTTATTGAAGGTCGTAAAGGGCGAATTTAACCCTAACTATATCAAAATTATCATGTCCAGTGGCGTCCCGGAAGGCACTGTAACCAATATTTTTGACAGAAAACATGTGCGCCACTGATTTTTTTGCAATTTTTGTATTTGTTTCACATTGAGCTACTGAAATTACAACTTTTTTATATCTAGAATTTTTTTCGTATCTTGCTTTGTTTTTGAGAAAAAACATAAAAATCACTTCATTGCACGTCCCTGGCACAACACAATAAAAAATTGTTTTTATAGGGTTTTTAATGATTACAGGTGAATCTATTATGCTTAAAAATTGTTTGTTTCATTTGGCCAGTGCGTGCATAGTGGTAACGCCGGAAATGCCAAAGCAACATCAAACAAGAAACACCCTTTATTAAAACCACACTGAAACAAAAATGATACCTAGGCAATTTGTTTCTGTAAGAATGCATTCAATAATAACTAACACAAAACTTACAATAGTTGCTCAAAATGTCCTCCTTCAACTTCAATGCAAGCATTAACTCGTCTTAACATCGATTCCCGAACACGTTGAAATATTTCCGGCGTATGTCTTATCTGATCACATGAATCCCGTATTCGTTGGATTAATTCTTCTTCAGTGTTGACTGGAGTTTTATAAACGAGGGACTTTAAATGTCCCCAAATTAAAAAATCCAAGGGATTTAAATCCGGTGACCTGGGCGGCCATGACTGTGGACCTGCGCGACCGATCCAGTTTTCTCCATAAGTTTCATCCAGAAATTGACGTGCTACTATGCTGAAGTGAGGTGGAGCCCCATCGTGCATGAACCACATTGCTCCTCTTACTGCCAGTGGGACATTTTCTGGTAGTACAGGTAATACAAATTCCAAAAAATGACGATACTCTTGACCATTTAATCTCGGGGGTAAAAAATGAGGTCCATTGAGATAATCGCCAACAATACCAACCCAGACATTCACGGAAAACTGCTGTTGATAATTATTTTCTATAACCGCATGGGGATTTTCTTCTGCCCAGATATGGTTGTTATGAAAGTTCATAATTGAATTGTGGGAAAAACACGCTTCATCGGTAAATAATATACTGGATAAAAATGTTGGAGATGCAATCTGTTGTTGCAAAAGCCACGTAGTATAAACAACTCGCTTGGGAAAATCCGCAGGAAATAACGCTTGAACACGCTGTATGTGGTAAGGATACGGTTGGTACTCTTTCAAAATCTTCCATACAGTAAAGTGAGAAATGTTTAATTGTTGTGCAATTTTGCGTGTGCTTGTATCGGGGCAACGCTCAACTTCATGTAAAACTTCT
The DNA here is from genome assembly GCA_944452925.2 of Chrysolina oricalcia. Classification (NCBI taxonomy): domain Eukaryota; kingdom Metazoa; phylum Arthropoda; class Insecta; order Coleoptera; family Chrysomelidae; genus Chrysolina; species Chrysolina oricalcia. The sequence continues at coordinate 68,219,242 of OX101817.2, forward strand.
TCCTCCAGCGCCACTGTTCATACCGTTGCAGGTCTCCCAATAAGAGCAGCCGACCTTTGAAAGGTGCCTGATTCGCACAGCCTTCCATGTATTCTCACAAATGTTTGCCTATTTGGAACATTTCGATGAGGATATCTTTCTTGATAAATGCGTCTAGCCGCTCTGGAATTGCCTTGGGCTATTCCATAGACAAAATGCATATCGGCCATTTCCGAGTTTGTAAACCGAATCATTTTCAGATATCAGTAACAAATTTTCTATCTCAAAACTTGTTCGAGACTTCTCTCGTATAAAATAAAAAGGGTTCGGTAATGCATGCAGTTTCCGATATTCTGATCTAATCTATGATCGCTGGAAATAACATATGAATAAATGAGAGTTGAGTGAGAGGGAGAGAGAGAGAGAGAGAGCGACTGTGATTTCTTACCTTTACTGATGGGAGAGTTCTGGAGCACTTTTGTAGGATGCACTCTTGGAGTATGCACTCTTGTAGTATGCACTCTTGGTATATGCAACCGGCCGGTGCAGTCGTGAGAAAGTGGAACAGAGAGAACGCGCACTTGGATTCGTATTTTGGTATTGGTTCGTACTCGTTCTAGCGAATTTGTGGTACTACTACACCGAGGTCCTTTTTTTTCCTAGTGTGGGCAGAAATCACAGAACAGAAATCGCGAAAAGGCATGGGCGTAGGTATGGGTATTTTAAGAGACCTTTAACTATAATTAATGATAAACTAATCTAATTTTAACTTATACTAAATAGATGAACGGAAACTGTACAAAACTCTTGAAAACACTTCAAATAATTACTATCAAATAATTACGTATGTACCGTTTCAATTTGTGACAGTTATGAAGTTAAATTTGTTTGAACATTTGTTGTTCCTTCCATGGCCCTCTTACTTTAGTTTCAAAACACTGCAGTAATACATAACATTATTTGTTTCATCGAAAACAGGTAATATGAGCGAAAAAAATTAAAAGCCATGTAATATTAATTGTTTAATCATAAATAAAAATGTCTTTATTGCAAAAACAAAGCAAAAACAAAGCAATGTGAAACAAATACAAAAATTGCAAAAAAATCAGTGGCGCACATGTTTTCTGTCAAAAATATAGGTTACAGTGCTTTCCGGGACGCCACTGGACATGATAATTTTGATATAGTTAGGGTTAAATTCGCCCTTTACGACCTTCAATGACACTGCCAAATTTCAATAAAATCGGTTGAAGGGTTTTTAAGATATTTACGACAAAAACGATTTCTTTTAAAAAATTTGACACACTGTATCTTGAAAACGAAGCATTACCAGACCTATGTTTATATGAACTTTTCGTCTTAGAATCACTCAAAGAATCACCCCTCTAAGTTTGGCCATGTACTTAAATAACACCCTGTATATGAAAATATAAGTAGAGAAGTTATTGGGTATAGCCCTCAAAATGTTGTGCAACCGTCGACACGTGTTTCGAGCTTAAGCTCTCATCAGTACACTTGATTTTACCGTACTGATGAGAGCTTAAGCTCGAAACACGTGTCGACGGTTGCACAACATTTTGAGGGTCATACCCAATAACTTTTCTACTTATATTTTCATATATTGCTCCTTGCTAAATCCACCCTTATTTGTATTTTCCTGGGTAGGATTGTCACGCTGGTAGCTATAGCTGCCTCCGTGGCAACGTTAGTTGTTGCCTTGTAAGCACAAAGTCTTCTAACCGAAGCCACAAATGTGTGGTTGGCTTCCTGTTGTTGACTTCCTTTGTTTCTATTTTTACATCCTTCGCACTTGATTTTACCGTACTGATGAGAGCTTAAGCTCGAAACACGTGTCTACGGTTGCAGAACATTTTGAGGGTTATACCCAATAACTTTTCTACTTATATTTTCATATATTGCTCCTTGCTAAATCCATCCTTATTTGTATTTTCCTGGGTAGGATTGTCACGCTGGTAGCTATAGCTGCCTCCGTGGCGACGTTAGTAGCCTTGTAAGCACAAGGTCTTCTAACCGAAGCCACAAATGTGTGGTTTGGCTTCCTGTTGTTGACTTCCTTTGTTTCAATTTTACATCCAAGTGTTGTACATCTTCGCACTTGATTTTACCGTATCTAAATACCTATAGATTCCTAAATACTAACTAAAGAAAAATAATTATTTCACCTGTATAAGTAAAATCAATATTCTACGCAATGAAGAACATTACTATTTATTATAAACAGGCTAACTCGAGGCTAACTTGTAAAGGCAATATTCACGTTGATGAGCTTCTGGACCATCTTCATTCCAAAGTTCAACAATTTTCATAACTTCTGCGTCACTTAGGGCCGAAGCAGTAAACTTTTGCTGTGTTGGTTTTTTTTGTAGTTTTCTACGTTTGACGTCACGTGCTGCTCTTGCATTCATGAAAGATGTTATGTCGGAAAACAGATTGAATTCAACTCTATAATTTTCGTAATTCATCATCTGTAGTTGTTAGCAGTTAATTCCACAATACTTTCAGAATACTTTCTCTGTACTCTTCTGAATTTGCTCTTCTAATATCAAATGAATAATCTTCTAGAATACTTGCCAGTTGTTCAACAGGTAACTTTTCGTGTATATATAATTTTTTAGAAATTGCTTCCACATGATTGGTCTTTAACTTTTCCAGATTGTTTCTTGCAATTGCAGCAAACTGCAAAGGCTGTAGCATCGGAGCTTGCAGCTGCAAGAAAGCAGATCTCCGATGCTCAGCAATGTCCAGGACGCAGGAAACATAATTACAACAAAACTTCATCATAATTCTGGTAGGTATAACAGGAGAAATAAGTAGAATTCTGCATTTTTTTTGGTATTTTTAGCAAATTTTGAAAACTGTCCTTTTTTTCGAAGAGCCATCTCAGGAACAAAATGTTGTACACAAAAGTATGGAAATACTTTTGCTATAAGACGTGAGGGAAGAACTTACTGAGGATAAACCGGAGGAAGTTTGAAAATTTTGCAGTTTCCCCTCCCCCTACTCTTTTCTCACAGTGTCCTCGAGGTCTAAAACGTGGGAAAATGTTAATTAACCATTCTTGTACAAAATCGCGAAGTTACATTAACTTTCGACCTTTTTCCACCTAACCCCACTTTTTCCAACCTGTTGACTGGACTATTAGCTCTCCGACTAATAGTAAGATTCTCTCAAATGCTGCTATTGTTAGTGGGTCCATAGAATGTAAAATTACTCAAGAAACCAGTTGAATTGAAATTAAAATGGGGTTTCAACAAATATATTGCACAATTTCTGATATGATATCGAGATAAAAGGAAGAAGAACATAAAATTATTCGGTTACCACAGCAGTTACTCACGATATCGTCAGAATTTGAATTTTTGAGTTAGGTATCTAGCAGGAATCTCTTTCAACTGATTTTCTCTATACTTGAACGCCTGACAACACTCGCATTATACTAACAAAGTGTTCGAAATCTATCAAAAGAAGTTATCTTGAGATCCCACAATTAGTATTCAGCAAAATGCACCATTAGTGTGGCTGAGCCATAAATCCAGAAAGAGATCGAGTGGCGATAGGCCAATCAAAGTAGTATTCAAAATAAAAAATAGGGAATAAACAGTAAAACAAAGCAAACTTTCAAAAAAAGTGTTCTATTCTGGTGAGCAATTGAACTAAAAAAATTTGCGCCCTCCTACTAGGTCGGAAACATTGTAAATGTAAATTATAAACAATAGTAGTTATTTTGTGGAGAAAAAAATGCAGAAGAGTCTTAAAATAATGAAAACAATGAAAATCTCATACTTCAGGGGCCATCCATTAATTACGTGAGGTGTTTAAAGGAGGAGGAAATCGAGTGAAATCTCACTCAATCTCACGTGGGGGAGAGGGTAGTCTCGGCAAATGCAGCCTTATTTTTCAGCAAGAAACAGTGTATTTTCCATTAAAATATGAGTAAATCATATAGCGTTTTAATTATGCACTGATAGAAGAATTTATTAACAATAAATGAATTCCTATTTAAGTATTTTATTGTTTGATTTTCTCATTGTGATCGTTATTGAAAGTCTTAAATAATAGTTTTAATGAGTCTTGAATAAAAAAAATTCTAAGAAACTTGTTTTTTTAAAATAAATCTAATGCAATCGAGCACAGATTAACTCATTTACAGTATAAATACGCATTTTGAAAAATCTCACATGAGATTAGGGGAGAGGGGGTCGAGCAAATTCTCACGAAATCTCACCAAGGGGGAAGGGAGAATCGAAAAATCGCCAAAATTGTGGACGAGCCCTTATCATTCCTCAATTTTGCGACCATTTCCAAGTTTGGCATCAGAGTAAATAAATTATTTATTTTGTTGATAACTCGGCCGAAAAAATCTAAAAGAGTGGCAATTGCAAAGAAACGTTTCTCTCTATGTTATTAGTCTCGCCGAATCTTTGCCATCTCCGCAGATGACAGCAACATATTATTTTTGTTCATCTTACACTTACAAATTTTGATTGCTACCTAAATTGATTATGAAAGTAATGCAAAAGTTTTTTGAATTGGTCGCGAACGTAAGGAGTAATTTCCCTGAAAACATTAAATTAGCCACCTCCACAGATTTCGGGAACTTCATATTTGCTAAGAATGAAAAATACGCAAAAATATTTTTTGTTTATTTGACAAAGTTCCGGAAATCTGTGGTGGTGTCAAATTCTGTGTTTTCTGGGTAATTATTACTACCTACATTTCCGACAAACTCAAAAAACGTTTGCATTATTTCAGCCACATTTTTTTCATTTTACAAAAAAATTGTGTTTGCAGCCTTTATTGATTACGGAAATATTGCAAAAGTTTGGTTTTCTAGAAAACAATATAAAAAATTTTCCACCACCACAGTTTTAAGGAACTTTGTCGATTAAAAAAATGCATTTTTTCATTCTTTTCAAATTTGACAAAGTTCTCGGAATCTGTGGTGGTGGCAAAGGAGAATATAATAATAATATTCTTTATCACCATAAAATCAACTGAAGTCATAGCACGTCAGGGGTTATAAAATAATGCATTGAAGAATATGTCAGGTACAAAGGTTACAATAGAATTCATTAAATAAATAAAAAATATACACAACGACAAGTTGAGGGACAAGGTAACATCATATGTGACGATACAAGTACGCATAACATCAAATAAAAAGTTGTTGTTATTCGAAATTTTATGAAACAACCATATCAAGACTCATCACCAACTGTCGAAACTGAAATTTTTTTCCTTTCAGGTGTTCTGTTGTTACTAGTCTAAATTTTTTCAAGTAATGGGTTTTTTTCAATTCTCTTGGGAGTGACTGATATGACTTAATGGCTTTATAGAGTCCTTTCTCATAAAATAAGTTTGTGTGTTTTGGTATACTTAGATCGGTTCTTCCTCTAGTATTTATTGCCATTTGGTAGGAGTAATAACAATTCCAAAACATGTAAACCATGTCAAAAAAATGAAATATAGATTGATTGATTGATTGATTGATCGCAGTTTCTTGTAAAAATGTGGTTGTTGGTGCGATTGCGAAATATTTCAAAATATAATTTTATGAAATTTGGATTACATAAATTCACCCTTTTCTGGCGATTGGCCAACACGTCGGGAGGTTCTCTCTTCTCTTTGGTTATAGTTAGGGTATTTTGCAAAAGAAAGGATTTCGAAGATTCGAATTACCAGAAATGTTTTCTTTTTACCAGAAAATTATAGGTGATGGTAAACACTGTTACATTGATTCAAAGCGGTGAAAACTGATTTGAAGACACTATTCATGCGAATTTAAATATATTGAAAATGCGGTTCCGATCAGATAATAAATATATGCGAAAAGTAATATATATGAACTCAAACTCTACTGAACTGATCGATAATTTTGACTGATAGGGGCAACACTCTTCAAAAACAGTTCCTGAAAGGAGTGTATGTCTTACAACGGAATTAGTAAAACTGCTGAGCGTTGAGAAATTAGATGGTTTGCGTATCCATCAGTGGTGTTTTTTTTTGCGAAAGTTACTGATTGAAGCATGTATATAAGGACGGTGCAGTGGATATAGCCATTCCTTCAAAGTATGGTCTGGAAGTTGACCCAAAAGGTAATTTTAACATAAAGCGAATTACATACTTATGAGTTTTGAATATTTTGGTGCCATAGTAGATGAACCCCAAAATATTATGCCATATTGAATAATAGATTGAATATGGGCATAGTAATGTACCTTCTCGCTATTCAACGCGACTCAGTCCCTTGTTGCTTAAATTACTCCAGCTGCAGAACAAAGTCTTGATAGGAAAATTTGGGCGGTTTTTTAAACAAAATTAAATTATTTTAAATTCTTGGAAATGAGTAATGTAGTAATACATTTAAAAAATTTTTAATATAGAATAATTTTATTTTTAAATGAGCTCTTATCAATGAGTGTCAAAAAGTACATAGCGGCAACATTGCTCTATAATTATCATCGATACAGCGATAATTACCTATGCATTAGATCGAAACCCAAGATACGCACATGAGTTGTGTTGCCAAAATACCTAATGTTTCCATCACAAACTTTCTTTTTGAAAGTGTGCAGAATCTTATGACAAGGAGCATGGGGCCCAGAAAAACACACCCTCCTTTTATCTCTTTTCTGGGAAATTTCTCCCTATGTTCCCGACCAATTCAAAAAACTTCTTCATCATTTCCATAATTAATTTACTTTTTTTTTTTGGGTAAAATAAACAAAAAAAAAAGTTGCCGTCATCGACGAAGGTGGCAAAGTTTTGGCGAGACTTATGAAACATTTTACTGCGTTTACTTTCTTTTAGATTTTTTTGATCGAGTTATTAAAAACGGTATGAATATAGCTATTTATGATACAAGTTCGTAATAGGACTTTTTTGTATGAGCGTGAAGTTTGTTGAGTGAGGCGCAGCCCAGTTCAACAAACACGCGAGTACAAAAAGTCCTTTACGAAAGTGTTTCATACAAAGTTTTTTCTTCGACAGTTATTATATAGCCAAATTTTAGCAATTATATCATAAGTTTTTTTTAAGATATGAATTGTCATCGTATTATCAAATAAAGTCTTCCGAGTTATATTTGACGCAAAATACTGTATTTTTCAAAAATGCATAAATGTATGTGCAGTGTATAAAAAATTACTTTACGCACTGTCGGCAGTGCGTAAAAGCTTGGTTTACGCACTGTCGTAGAAAAAATAATGTATTCACTTGGCATGGCATTCTGGAGATAATCAATCAATCAATCAATGTATACTTTATTGTCTGAAGAAAATGATTCTTATTGACAAAGCGTTACAAAGTACAATATGAACATAATGAGAGAGTAAAGTCTCAAGGTGTATAAATAAGAATAAAAGACACTTAGAAGAATAATTAAAAATATTTAAAAACTGATATCCTAATTAGAAATGAGAAGGTGATTATAATTAACTGAATAATTTTGTAAATAAATACACAAGCACATTAAAATTTAGTTAAATACTAGGTATAACAGCTATATTCGTATAGAACTAAGAGTATGTTTAAATAAAAACGTTGTCAAGTAGAGTACGTTAAAAACGAGTAAGTTAAATGTCACAGTGTCAAATCACATTGTCAAGTTACATTGTCAAATTAATTTACATAGGAACCAAATCATCATAATATTCCTGCAGGTTATAATAACCTTTCTGTAACAGAGCATTTTTCACCTTTTTCCGAAAAATCTTCAGAGAAGTGATGTTTCTATAACTAGCTGGCAAATGGTTATAGATTTTTTTACTTTCATACATGATGGAGTTCATTGTAAATTTAGGTAAGGGTAAGGGAACACAGTCTTCATTCCTTGTTTTATATTTTTTTTATTCATATTTTGTGTGGACAAGGCATACAGTCTCCAAAATAAATAAACAAGAGAGTGATAGGATTTGCTGGCTAATAAAAAGTGGTTTACAGTGACAGCCATACTCAGCTTTACACAGGTATCGAATGGCTCTTTTTTGTAGTACAAAAACATATCGAAATAACTGATTACTGCATAAACCCCAGACGGCAATGCCATACCTGAAGTGTGACTCGACTAGGGAAAAGTAGACCATCCTAGCAGAGGCTAAATTTAATTCCCTCGAAACAATTTTCATCGCGAAGCAGCTAGAGGCTAACTTTTTGCTCATCAAATTTCAGCTTGTTGTCTATAGTTAGGCCTAGAAACTTAGTGTTTGTTATAATCCGGTTATCTAAGTACAAATTATCAAACTCAAACTTGAAGGTGACTAGGTTTGTTTTTTTAAATTGAAGCAGAGTAGATTGGAGTCACACCATTGCTTAATTTTTTGTAGATCGAGAGTAATTGATTTCTTCAAGTGACTTATGTCTTTGCTGTGCCATAGAATGGTGGTATCATCTGCAAAAAAAGTGAATTTTCCTTGGATGCGAATGGTGGCTAGGTCATTTAAATTCAATGAAAATAGAATAGGACCAAGAACCGACCCTTGTGGAACGCCCATTGCGACTTTACCACTGTTAGAGTAGGTGTCTTTTATTTTTACAACTTGACTCCTTTCTGACAAATACGTGCGGAACCAGTTTAATGTGAGATTTCAGAAACCTTTCGATGTTGATGTCGATGAAACAGAAGATTTTGATGTTAATTCAGAACCGCTCCAAGTGGAAGTTATTTCAGATTCGCTTCAAAAATGGAAATTAATCCAGAACGTCTCCAAGTAGGAGCTGAGCTAGAAACGCAACACATGGAATTATTCAATAATAATAATAATGATTCGACTTTATTCGCATATTTACAAATAAAACGATTATTTATAATAATGACATGTGAATTGGCGAAGTGTCACTTATGAAGCAGTGTTTTTCAACTCAACCGTAATGAAGCCTCACACATTCAAACTCGAAGGGTTGTTTTGAATACGCATTCCCGTTTGAAATATGGGAATAATAGTGATTCCTCAGACAATCAAATTGTGAAAAGAATATGCGAATTAACCAAGATAAGTAAAGATACTGTGCTTAGAGTAATTCAAGCCGAAGACGTTGTCGACCATTCTGTCAAACGAAAGAGAGACGGAAAGAAACTCAAGAAACTTGATTCAGCTTCCAAAGAACGCATTGGCAGATAAGTGTATAAGTTTTATCAAGAAAATAAGGCGCCAACATTAGAAATGATTCATGATAAATAACGTGAATATCCAGATTATGTTTATAGATCGTTAGATACCTACTTTGTGATACATTTTTCTTGATTGTGGTTTCAAATACAAAAAAATTGGATAAAAGTATATTCGCAAAATTGGGGAACGATGAAGGATGATAATTTTATCTTTGTTTTAGTCATTTTGCGACTTTTTTGCATTTTTTCTTTACAAAATAATCAGAATTATTTAAAATTTACATTTTTAACAAGGTAGTACGATACGCAAATTTTTGTTTCTTCATTGAACACTAAAACACAACTATTGTAAAAGATTGCATTTTTTCGCTATTTTTTCTTAACTTTTTCTAAAGTGACTGGCCTACGAGGAGCACACCGTGTATTACCAACCTTACATGGAGCAAGCATCTCGGGTCTCCACGGTTGGCTAGCCTGCAACGTGCTTACAAATTGTGTCCGCTCGCTTTATGCATACATGAACTATTGTTTATTATTTTTAAGTTTTTCGAATATGAATTATCGCCGTATACTTAACTCATATCCCGTAGGAACGTAAATGTTTTTGAAGGTATTTTTGCATGCATTATGGGAAAGTGCATTGTGCATGTAATCAATTCCACAACAACCACTCATTTCAGACTTGGATGGCTTATTAATGACAATTCAATTGTACCATGTGATTCGATTGATTTCTAGCAAGAAGTTCAAGAAACAATGCTTGGAGCTTTCTCTCAGACCCAATGATCTGAAACAGTTTTTCTTGCCCAAGTCAATCTTAGATGGTTATGGTTGTGTACGATTTTTAATGAAGAAGTCATGTTCTATTGCATTCGCAAATTAGCATATTTGTTCGAAAAACGTTACCGTTGTATAATTTTCATAATTGATTTGTGCATTAAGTGGGTAATAATATGGCTGAATTATTTCAGATTCAGAGATATCAATCGTTTGCGGGTCGGGTTCATGAATTAAGACAAAAGTTGTCATGTTGTTGAAGCAAGTAACTGCATAATATACACAAAGCGCTAGATAAAAACATCGTTCTAGTTTCGGACGATTACAAATCACTTGTTTCGTAAGGTATGAAGATATGATATTCATAGATCGTGATATTCGTTTAAATTAAGACAGGATTTACGTAGTGCAATTTGCAAAAATTAAGAAAATTGAAGATTTTTTCTTATTTGTTTTTGAAGATAACGAAATGAAATTGTGGGGATCTTTATAAGTGACAACAATACTGTATGATATAGCTGAATATGCAAAGGCATAGTAAACATTTAAAAGAGATTCTACGTCAAGCATATTTTTCATAGTCGAAATCACATAGTAGCATTTATTCAGCTTGCTGCATATGCTGTCTATTTGCTTTTCCCAAGAGAGATTGCTGTCTAACATCGTGCCTAGAAATTTGGTAAATTTGGATAATTAGGTTTCAAACAAACTTCCGTGAAAAAACTCGCCTAACATGTCTGTTTAACACTCAGAGCAATAAAAGATATAGGTGCCATTTCTACAGTGTGTTCCACTTTGAGCAGCCACACCCTCATATTTCGTTGAGCATGAAATAATTCGAAATTTTCTTTGCCTCAAGTTGTAGTACTCGGAAATACCTACCTTTACGTTTACGGAACCTTTGTATATCCATTTTCCACGGTTAACTACGACCAAATGAAAAGTGAAAAATTGGGAAAAACATACTAGGCATTATTTTATCGAAAAAATAACACCAGATTCTGTTTCAGAACACCTTAAAACCCCCAAATCTCAATGCTTGAATCATTTGAATATACAGGGTATCATCTGTAGCTGGTAGCATTATCAACTCTAATCCATAAATAATGCTTGGAAAATTTCCAAAATGTCTTCTCTTGTCACAGAATTCCCAAAAATAAATAATTAATACTTTAAAAAATAGCCAAATATCACTTTTCCAAGGCTAACTCTGATCAGAATGAATGATACCCTGTGAATCTGTGAATCTGGTGTTATTTTTGCGATAAAAAAATGCCTAGTATGTTTTTCCCAATTTTTCACTTTTCATTTGGTCGTAGTTAGCCGTGGAAAATGGATATATAAAGGTTACGTAAACATAAAGGTAGGTATTTCCGAATACTACAACTTGAGTCAAAGAAAATTTCGAATTATTTCATGCTCAACGAAATATGAGAGTGTGGCTGCTCAAAGTGGGACACACTGTATGTAAACAACACACGTTGTTATGAAAGCTGCATATCTCTATCCTTTCTGATAGTTTGTGGGTGAGGGGTAACCTCTGAGTTCGGAGGAGGAGATTTGTTATTGTTATGATATTTGGATGTAAGCTTAGATCCAGTGGCGGCGTGTTGATAAATTTTTTTCATGTTATATTTTTGTCTAGACGACCACATGCCTGGTTGGGAAGCACGTATGTTGTCAAGATGTAAATCAAAAATACTTCATTGTGCGAAGAATTAGATTCTTGCTGACAAAGCACAGAATATGGTCATAAATACTGAAAAATTAAATGAAAGTGCTGAAGTAAAAAAGTCAAAATAATCAAATTGTTGAATCACATCAGTTAACTATACTATACACTATATAAAAGCTAGGACCTTGTTGGGTACGCAGCATGCAGGAAGTATTCTCTTATAACACTTATTCCGTTATTTCGACAAAGTTTATTGTCATCATCAGGGAAAGCTAGAAAGTTATTGAATTATAGTGAACAATGAAACAATCAGTGGAGTCAAAACTACTTACCAGTGTCCACGAGGTTGTGTGCATTATATGATAAAAACTTTACTTAAAAATTATAAACATATTAAAAGAACAATTTCGTGGAATGCCAATAGAACACAATAATCTTAATTCATTAAAATTTTGTTGAACTAAATTGACTCCTTCCATTATTTGAAGTTGTTAAAATTGTTTTTTCTTTCAACCAGCTGTCGTCCCCTTACGAATGGCAGCCCTCAGAGGTTGAAACTTGTGCGAGCTGATGGTTAACGAGGTCTTACCTGTTTACGTGCGATTCCTAGCACTTTCGCTTTATCCACTTGGCTAAATGGCCTTCAAAAACAAAGAAGTTAGCCACCATCCGTAGTCACCCGGTATATTTATTGAAAAAATAAATGACAAATTATATAAATGATTGTTTTATTTACTTTGATATAGAATCATGACGTTTTTTCGAAAATTAGAAAGCATAAAACAAGCAAAATTTCACGTGTGAGATATCTAAGAATCCTATATGAATTTTATAAGGACCATGTTTCTTTTCATTGAAGAAGTAATTAAGTACAAGGCGTGTTGTAGTAAAGGAACAGAAAACAAGTTTTGATTCGTCTACATGAACTTTGAAGGGGTTCGCTACCCCATAGACGTACAAATATATTTTATAATATACCTGTACCTAGCATAACCCTTGCTAAAAGCACTAAAACATTTCAAACGGCATTGGGGGACAAGTGAAACATCGTTGAAAATGCAACGTTGACAACGGTACATAGTTATTTTCACAAGGTGAAATTTCCAAACAGTTGTCATTCGATCACCACATGAAATAAATTTCCTAGAGACATACCATCCTATTTCACATGAAATATAATTGTTTCAATTTCACAGCTCTTGGTTCCCACGGATATCTCTGGTGATTTAATTAAATCAATAATTATGTGATTATCAAGAAGGAATGTTTACTTGTTTACAATAATATGGTTAATGTAACTTGGATGACAGCGCTTCTTCTTACTATTTCGAATCGATTTGTTGAAGAAGACGACAGTTCTTCTTCCTATTACGATTCGAATTGCTGGAGTACGCTCACTTCATTGAATTTGTTTACACAAATTTCTACTTTCATGGAAAAGAGAGAGAGAGAGAAATATGTTTGTTATGGTTTGTATGTAATTTTTAAAATCGCGGGATGCTAGTCTCTTTGATATAGTTCAATGACATGCGTAAGATAATTGATAATGGTGGCAACAATGAAAGGAATTGTTTTTTATTAAAATCAATTTTGGAGAGGACGGAAGTGTTTGAAACACCATTAGTCCATTTCTGACCTGGTAACGCTGAAGCTCGCTGGAGGTTGAATTTGAGTTTATTCAATTTTGGCAACCTACCTAATATTGCTGAACCACACAAATGAGAGGTGAATATTCTAGTTACGTATAGATCTATTGAAGGTTGAGAATTAAACACATCAATATTTTTTTTGTAAAAGCACGCCTCAAAATTTCCTTTTCTTTTTGTCATAGCTATGCCAGGAATTTACCAAAAACTTTGAGATGATTTACCAAAGACTTTAAAAGGTAATTTAACAAAGACTTTGAGATGATTTACCAAAGACTTTGAGATAATTTACCAAAGACTTTAGACAGTATATGTACTAATCGGCCAATTAAAATTCAAAGGCCAATTCAACAAATTAATATAAGCTCACATGGTATTGTAAAGCCTATGATGGTACTGTAAAGCCTGTGATGGTATTGTAAAGCCGGTGATGGTCTTGTAAAGCTGTGATGGTCTTGTAAAGATGTGATGTTATTGTAAAGCTTGTGATGGTACTGTAAAGCCTGTGATGTATGATACAACCTGTAATGGTATTGTAAAGCCGGAGAGAATATTGGAGCAGACCCAACGCTAGAGATTTCCGTGGAATCGTTAATTTATGGAGACCAAAAGGGAGCAACAAAACCAAAGTCGTGATTCCTTAGTAAATGCCTAATTGTGTAAGGTTTGAATGCATTCGGACTAGGTAAGATAAAAACTGTTATAATTTCTCAAATCACGACTTGGAGAACCCATTCTTTTGGTTGGTTACATATCATGATTCTATTATTATTATTATAATAGACAACTATTAAAATTTTCAAATATTTATATTTTAATGTGTCTTTTGTTTGAAGTTGGGGTTGAATCTTTCTTTCAGCACAGTTAAGGTCTTTCTACAGAGATTGGCCTGGGAATAAGTTTTTGAAATCATTTAACACTGTAGATGGTGTTCAATAAAGATCATAATTAATAAGAAACTTATTCTCTGTGCCACAAATTGGACCTTTTGGGAATCATCGTCGACTTACGCCCTTGCCTCCGAACAATCAAAAAGCTAGCCAGGCCAAGTATGTACCTAAGATAAGGTTACAAAAAGACAGTCAAATTCTCTTTTCAATTATATACATTTTGTAGGATTTTGTTTAAAAAAATACCAAATGCACTTGAAATATCAAGTATAAGTAAGTGCGGATCTGAATTGTGCCCTAATCTAAATAAATTTGAACGGTTGGATGTGGAACAATGGGACAAAAAATATTTTGAATGGTGTTACCATAAAACTTTTTGAAAAATGATACGTTGCAATTAATCAACTGATAGCGCTGGGGGCACATCAATTTGTAAATTTCGAGATGCAAAGAGGTCAAAAATGTAAAAATGCGTTTAAACGAAAATGAAAATATGTGCAATGAGTACAAAATGGCCATTTTGTTGCAAATTGCAGACTATAATTTTTCTACAAAACGAATTCCTATTTTGATTCCAATGGAAGGTTATAAGCGCGTTGATACATATTATTCGCTGTTTATAATAATAATAAGTTAATTGGGATTAAAAAAATTGTAACATACAATTCTATGATGATGATGGGGCGGTAATAATTTTTTTGACAAATAAACAGAAAACCACGAATTGAAAGACTCTGTGGTGTGAAATTCGAAATAATAAAAAATTGTGTTTTTGATACTTTTGATGTTGAATGTTCGGTCGATTTGTTTGGTTGAAATCCATATTGACGTGTATTGATAAGTTAGAATTCCGTAGTAAAAGATGTAATCCTGTTTTTAAGCGCTATTTCGAAAAAAATTGCAATATTGGATATTACTGATATTGGTTTAAAACTTTAGTAAACTTTTTGTTTTTGTTTTGTTTTAAATTGGTTCGATTATTAATTTTTTAACTGTGGAGGACAAACACCAGAAGATATTATTGATTATGTGCGAAATAGGTTTACAAACATTATTTTTTATTTCGTTTAGAATTTCCGCTGTTATTTGATTGAAGCCGGTGGATTTATTACATTTGAATTCCGTAATGAGTTCACTGATCTCTTTGTTATCTACTTATAAAATCTAAATTAATTAAAATAGGAACTGATCGTGATATTGACTAAGATTTGACACCTCTAAACATAATAGAAGCAGCAAAAGTAACAACACTGAATTTATTACCAGATATTATGAAAGAACTTGAAATTATTGATAACATAACTACAGATGACAATTCAGAGATGGCCAATGCGCTTGTTGAATATTTTACCAATGTTGGAGCTGATTTTGCTAGCAAAATTTAAAAAACGAATTATCAGCCAAAAAGCTAACAGGGAGAAGGGTTGGTTGCTCTTGAACGTGAGTGGGCCCATATCAGGCCCTGCACTGCGGCCAATGGCCTATTGTGGCTCATATTACAGTTATATTTCTCCCAGTGTATCCAATCTCTTCACGAAATTGAGGAATGCATTGAAATACATTGGGGAAGGGGCTTAAAAAATCCCCGTTGTATGTTGGAATCAATTATAGTAAACATGTGAGTGTGATTGAACATATTTATGTGAAAATAAGGGTTGATTTAGTCAACTTTAGCACAAGCATTATCATAAACATAACGATATCATCAAAGGATTTTAGCATAAACATAACATTGTTGTATAAATGGCGCCATTTGATATAACAGATTCAACTTTCGTTTTTGATATATTTAAGCACATTTAAAATGATGTTGACTAAATGCACCTTAAATATGGAATAGTTACGCCTAAAAGAAATCAAACACTTTCCAATTAAGATCAACTTTCAATTCATATTTCATTCTTGATCGTTTTCTTTATAATCTCATATATCATAGAAGACACCTAGAGAGATGTCACTAATATTTGACGCTTCTTAATCTCGGCGGATCCCCTCGCCTACGCCAGTTGTTGAAACATTCGTGTTTTCTCGGCGTTTTTAATCAATACAAGATTGCATTTAAATAAAATAGCTCGCAAATTCTTCGCCGGCGAAAATAAGAAGAGTTCAGTGTATGCATAAGGGCTGGACTGGGCCGTAAAAATAAAGCAGAGCAGCAGCTAAACTATACATTTATGCATAAGTAGATATGAACAAACGCTGCTAGCTTCACGCAACATCGAGTAATACATATTGTCCGAGGTGCATGCGCTTTTTTTCACAATTTATTTGTTGTCAATTTAGTCCAGGAACCAGAGGTTTCAACCTGACACTGAAACCAATAGAAATTATTTTTGGCTCACGACCAGTTGTTGAGGAGTACTTTGAGGAAAAAACTGGTTCTGCACGAGAGACGAAAAGGGGAAAATCCCGGGAAATCTCGGAGAATCGGTATTCCATCAATAATCAATCAATCAATCAATCAATCAATTACTTTTATTGTATCTAAAACAATGACAATTCTTATTACAAGAGAATTTGATCACAAGCTAGGTAAATAACATAGAGAAAAAGAAATAAAAACTATTCAAATGCGACAGCAAAAAATCTAAACTAGAAAACTACATTTTTTAAAAGAAGTTCAATTGATAGTTGTCGTATAGTTTTATGTTTAATACGTTGAGTTCTTTATTGCATTATTAGTAGATTATACCACGAGTCAATAATGATAGCTATTATTCTCGAGGAATTTTTACGAACCGAGCCGCGTTAGCGGCGAGGTAGTAACATTCCGAGAGAATAATAGGCATTATTGCGAGTAGTATACTCTACTTTATTTACGACAAATTTATTTATTTTAGATTTTTAATGAACAACTTTATTTGTCAATAACATTTAAATTAGTGATAGTACAATTGATAAACTGAATTGGTAGTGAATTATGATTAACTTTGGAAGAGTTTTCAACACGAATATTTGGAATTTCGTTTGCTGTAAAAGAAGAAGTTGCTTCATTACTATTTATCTGTTTGGCAATAGTATCTGGTGTAGTTGTTTTTGTCTACCAATGTCTGCAAATTTGTTTTTTCCTATACGTTGTATTGTACATTTCGATTTTTGATCGAATAGAAAGAATGAATTGGTTTCTACATGTGACGGACGGAGATCGATGTACTTCTTTACAATATTGTAAAACGTACTGTTTATGGTGAATTTTCGTACAATTTTAGTTTTAGTCTTGGGTATTGTTATCAATAACTCTGTTTGGAAATCCTTCACGTCTTCTATCTTCATTTCATAAAGCTCGTTTGAGCGGCATGCGCCCATAATTCCAATAACTAATATAACCTGAATCAAATAAGAACATGAGTTTTTGAATAGATCAGATTAAATATGAACATTTACCTTATGCAAAAGAAAAATTTCATCAGGAGCTCTGTCAATAAATTTCCGGGGTCAGAGTGGAAGATTTCTTTGCTTGAAATCCTTCAGATTTTCTTTTTAAAAACGCTCGTAGTTTCTTATATTTTTCCAGATCAACGTCATGGTTTATCTTCAACACAGATTTAATCATTGAGTAGAATGACCATAATGAAGATGGCTTGTATTTTGCACCCAATTCAGCGAAATAGGCCAGCAGAACATTTTCGGAATAAGATTGCCTTGTTTCGAAGACGCCATTCGTTGAACGATGCCTACGTTTTATTATAAATGGATTTCGATGTTTCTGGTATTAAGGTAGATGTTGTTGCTGCAGCTAATTGTACAATTTCTGGTGGTGTACAAGTGAAAGATTCTTCATTTTCATTCATTTTAATACAAATACACAAACACTACGCGTTTGACACTGACACTTTTGAGTTTGGTTATATTGTTTCCATGGTATTATTTAATTCGAGAAATTTTGTGATAGGAGTACAAGAGGGAATAAAGACTATTAATCCCTGCCATTATTCCCTAAGGGATTAATATATGGCATTATACTTCAAAAAACACAAGTTTAATACTTATATTATATATTAGTCGTAAATAAAAATTATTATTTAAATGAAACTATACTATTATGAGTGGACAGATATAACTCTTTATTCTTCTCCATGACAACATTCATGTTTCTCAAGTCATACAATATAGAGTGTGATCTAACATATACATACAACAATAGTAATATTGATTTCATTGAAAATATGAACAGGATGTTCATAAAGTAATTTGTAGAATCATCTGCGACTGAAAGTTGGATTTAGTCGCTATTTTCCATCGTACAAGATAACCTCTCTTGGAAGGGATTCATGTTTTAAAGAGAAACATTCTCAATTGAAAATTGAATCAATACATGACTCTTCTGGAAATAGAAAAAACCCTACGATAAAATTGAAGTTACTTTTTTGTAATATCTAACAGAAAACAACTACTTCCCCGGCTAAAGCCACGCTGCACATTGAACTACATCTGATAGATATTGAGAAAGACCCTATATAACTTGAAGAAAAAATCTGAAAGTGAAAATTTGTATTTTCATTCAGATAGTTGATTATTTATTAAATGTCCAGTTTCCATTGGAGATTCTTATCTATAAATGAGATAAGGGAGAATAACGAACAATCGTTACCGACCGATGATGAACCCTTTACTCCCATAAACACCTAACTATGTAGGCTTATTATGGCAAGAACCTGTCAGAAAACAACTACTCCCCTAGCTAAGACCACGACGGGTATTGAATTAAATCTAACAGCTACTTGTGCAACGTTCCTCAAAACATCAGAGGACGCAATTGCAAGTGCCCTCTATGACCAACCAGCAGAATTATGTTTTGATTTGGACGGGGTGACCACCTGCAGACTAGTTTCGAGGTTGTCGCCTCTCATCAGTGCAAGGGCAGGTCAACACAGACAGCACTGAAGCCATCTGTTCCCCGTCCAAACCAATACACACTCCGCTGATTAGTCAATTCTGGTTCACGAGATGAAAGCAGTTTCTAGGCCGCTCCACCTAGCGAGCAGAGGAAGACACTCCGAATCTCCGGGTTGAGAGATTTAATCGAAGAAGACAGAAATCTTTGGGAGATCGTTTGCTAACGAACAGTCGTTACCGATCGATGATGAACCCTTTACTCCTATAAACACCTAACTATGTAGGCTTATTATGGCAAGAACCTGTCAGAAAACAACTACTCCCCTGGCTAAGACCACGACGGGTATTGAATTAAATCTAACAGCTACTTGTGCAACGTTCCTCAAAATATCAGAGGACGCAATTGCAGGTGGTCACCCCGTCCAAATCAAAACATAATTCTGCTGGTTGGTCATAGAGGGCACTTGCAATTGCGTCCTCTGATGTTTTGAGGAACGTTGCACAAGTAGCTGTTAGATTTAATCCAATACCCGTCGTGGTCTTAGCCAGGGGAGTAGTTGTTTTCTGACAGGTTCTTGCCATAATAAGCCTACATAGTTAGGTGTTTATGGGAGTAAAGGGTTCATCATCGGTCGGTAACGACTGTTCGTTAGCAAACGATCTCCCAAAGATTTCTGTCTTCTTCGATAAGGGAGAATGTTATTCAGAAGTATCACTCACAGAAAATCGCTCATTCCATTGATGCCTGAATTGCATCTCTTTTGCTAGACCACCAATACATTTTGGTCGACAAAAATCTATTTCACTCTTCTAAGATCATCAGGGAGGTCGGAAGAATTGGAAAACATACTCTTCAGAAGCAATTTCACACTGTAATGAGGAATTGTTGGACTATTTCTTGTGCGGTGAAACTTTGAAAATATTTTTCTGACATAAAACCTGTCATGGGTATGGCATGTTGATTTCATTGAAAATATAAAATATAAAGTCAGTTGTGGAATCATCTGCGACTGAAAGTTGGAATTTAGTTGCAATTTTCCATCGTACAAGATAATCTCTCTTGGAAGGGATTCATGTATTAGAGAGAAACATTCTCAATTGAAAATTTTATCAATACATGACTCTTCTGGAATTGGAAAAAACCCTACGATAAAATTAATGTTACTTTTTTGTAATATCTGTTAGATATTACAAAAAAGTAACTTCAATTTTATCGTAGCGTTTTTTTCATTTCCAGAGGAGTCATGTATTGATTCAATTTTCAATTGAGAATGTTTCTCTTTAAAATAGTAATATTGTTATTCCTGATAACCATGATAATCACTCATTGATAATGAACGAGCGCAACTTCAGCATTTTCATCAAAGAAAAAACTAATTGTTTAAAGCTTTCAAAAGTAGCATAATTGAGGAAATTTATGAGATCATTCAGATCTTGCAATTTTTGAAATATCGCACATTCCCTTATTCCTCTACAGATTGGACAATGAAATAGCACGTGCATGCTCTTATGTTTCCTGTTGTTGTAAATTACAAATTGTATAAAGCTCTTCAGAGTGAATTTCAGGCGTTTTCTGCTGCTAGTTCTAATTTGTGCAATTATTTTGGCAAAATGTATTGGGCAAGACACCTTTGGATATGTTTGACCTGTGAAGCAGAGCAGTAGGGACTGATACATAAAAGGATAGCTTGATAGAGACAATTTTTCTATATCGTTATTCAGTAATTTACTTTTGTAATTGTTCAAAATGTTCTTTGAGGTTTTCTTGGTGGGATGAGCCAGAAATATATCTCACAGATGACTTTGGTTCGAAAAAGATGAGTATTCCTTCACCTGAAGGGTCCAGTTGAATTTAGGATCAGAGTTCAAGTAACGCAATCGGGAGAAGCAAATTTTTGGTAATCGAATGTTTTCCATTTCGTTTATACTTGAAAGCCACGAGAGAGATGATTTTAAAATGACATAGCTGAGGTTGTATGCCCCAGTTTCGAGGCGAACAATGTAGTTGGGGGCATTTTAAGATAAAGATAATAAACGTTTAAAAATGACAACTTGTATTCTTTCTCTCAATTCTACATAGCTACATAGCTGCATCCCAAGAAGTAGTTTTTGTCTTGCATATTAGGTTCATTACTGCACCTATTGCCTGAGAAGCCTTTGCTACTGCTTCCTTGGTCAATACTAGAAAACTAGATGAGGACGAAAACACTACCCCTAAATAACTTAAATGTTTGACAACTTCGAGGAGTTTATTGTTGAAAAAAATCTTAGATTGATAGTTTGAATTGTATCCCCCTCTGCTGAATATCATTATTTTGGTTTTAGTGTTCACCTGCAGTTTATTTTCATGGGAATATTCTTCTAGCACGTAAAATTTTTTGGTGCGATCTATTTGTGAATCACTCAATTTGACAATGCCATCTGCATACATCAACATCACTACATCCTTCGTGTCATTTATATTTACCCCTGACAGACCCCTGGAGTGAAAGTTCTCTTCAATATCAGCAAGGAACAGGAAGAATAAAATTGGACTGAGTGAGTCACCTTGTAATACGCCTTGTGATATGTGATAAGTTTTAGTTAATTTATTATTTACCTCAACTACGAGGCTTGTTTGGTAAGTCCGTGACTTTTTAAATTTCCCGCGCAGTAACTTTAAATGCAACACTGCTGCTGTCAACCACCATCTTTCAATAGACTACTGTCAAATTTTGAGCAAGCTGCGACATTTGGTTTGTGTTTGACAGCAATTAGAAGCAGACAACCTCGTGAATTTTAACAAAAATGGAAAAAAGTGAATTTCGTGTGTTGATTAAGCATTATTTTTTGCGTAAAAAAACCATAACTGAAACCAAGGAAAGACTTGATAAATACTATGGGAACTCTGCACCATCAATTTCAATGGTTAAGAAGTGGTTTACTGAGTTCCGTTGTGGTCGTACCAGCACAAGTGACGCCGTACGTTCAGGTCGCCCAAAAGAGGTCATCACGCCAGAAATCGTCGATAAAATCCATGGAATGATATTGGACGATCGGAGAATAAAAGTACGTGAGGTAGCTGAGGCTGTAGGCATCTCAACTGAGCGAGTACATCACATTTTACATGAATATTTGGACATGAAGAAGCTATCCGCGAGATGGGTGCCGCGATTGCTCACACTCGACCACAAGCGCAACCGTGTGACCACTTCAAAGGAGTGTTTGGCAAAGTTCAATCGCAATCCGGGCGAGTTTTTACGCCGTTATATAACCGTAGACAAAACATGGATCCATCACAATACCCCAGAGACCAAGGAACAATCAAAACAGTGGGTGTCAACTGGTGAACGTGCACCAAAGAAGGCTAAGGTGCGTCTGTCAGCCAACAAGGTTATGGCCACAGTTTTTTGGGATGCACGCGGTGTCATTCATATAGATTACTTAGAGAAGGGTAGAACGATCAACGGCGAATAATATTCAGAGCTTTTAGACAGATTCGATATTGATTTGAGGCAAAAACGACCACATTTAGCGAAAAAAAAAGTGCTGCTTCATCAAGACAATGCACGAGTGCACACGTGTGTAGTCACTATGGCAAAAATTCATAAATTGGGCTACGAACTACTACCCCATCCAGCATATTCTCCAGATTTAGCCCCTTGCGACTATTTTCTTTTCCCAAACCTGAAGAAATGGCTGGGTGGTAAGAGATTTGGGTCGAATGAAGAGGTTATAACCGAAACAAACGCCTATTTTGAGGGCCTTGAGAAAACCTATTATTTGGAAGGAATAAAAAAACTGGAAAAACGCTGGACTAAATGTATTGATCTAAAAGGAGATTATGTTGAAAAATAAAACGCTTATTTGCCAATTTTTTTTTTCTTTATTCAAATAGTCACGGAGTTACCAAACAGCCCTCGTAACATTGTGGCATGATCATACATTTTTTTAGTATCCTAATGTATTTTGCGCTAATACCTAATTTATATATTCCATCAATAACTTCGAAGGGGTTAGAAATTTCGATATAATGTGTGAAAACAAACTTGTAGGGCAGACAAATATTCTTAGAAAAGGTATATTTATGTTTTTTCGAAAATTGCTTCCTATGAGAGATAATGGCTATAGTTGATATTTTCAGTTTTCATAAGATTTACACCGACGCTCAACTAAAATATCTGTATCTCCTTTGTTCTTGGTCGAATTTTTTTAAATTGAACGATATTTTAAAGGAAAATCCTTCAACAGTTTTCATATATAGCTGGCGAACGTCTGCAGAAGTGGTTGTATTTGGTAACCGAAGGTGAAACAATGATCTTTGATAAATAAACAATGTAATTTTACTAATTTTTTACGGTTTCCTATCGATTTAGCTCAACAAGCTGAGTTTGCTCAAAGATTCAGTAGATCAACTTGGAACAAATCAGATATAACATTCATTCCCAATCTATCTTGGGCCTAATTAAATCAAGTTTTTCTGTACCAGTTGTTTTTGGTTCGCTCATTTTGCATAAAAATATCAAAGTGGTGATTTCTGAAAAATTGCACTTGTCTTTTTATTGCCAAGACTTTCAGAATATGTATCTAAAAACTTCTGATAACAAAGTTTCCATTCGTTTTTTTCTACATTCCCGAAAATTTTCCAAAACACATCAAAATTCTTCTGATAAGTCTTGCGAATTTATTTTATCGACTATAGTTTCACACAAATCTAAAGAGCATAACATGAGTGATTTTCAAACAAAAGTGCTAGGAGGAAACCGACTATGTCATCACATGAAAGACAGCCCGTAGTTATTTACTGTTATGTTTTCGACTTGCAACTGCCATTTATTAATTTGTTACAAACATTTAAATAAAAAAAAGGTTTTCTGTATTGTTTTGGGTGTAAAGTGCTTTTTCCCAAGATTACTTTATTATTTTTGTGTAAATATCAGTCCGGTTTCATTTTGAAATTCCAAGCGTCCATGATGTCACATGATAGTTAATAAGATATTCTCTCGCAATTTTTGGAATACCGTTATAGTTATTAACGTTACAAGGCCGATATGTAGCAAATAAGTGATGAGGTTGAATATTGTACTCCGGAGCGCAGTCGAGGATTATAACAACCGAATCTGTTATTTGCGTATCGGCCGTGTGTCGTTCAAGACATTTGACATTTTGATTCCGAGGAAAGAACAAACCACGTACCTCATAATTCTACACAAAAATCCCAACATCGTGTTGTCGTGGAACAGCGTAACAATATCACAACAATATTATAAACGTCATTTTTTTGTGTTCGTGAGTTCGCTTTAACAACGACCATAGATGAAATTGAAGAAACTGATGAACAAAATCAAATGTCTTTACAAATATTGGGATAATCATAGGCAGCGAGTGTTGATTTAGTGCCGAAGAAGAATATGAAAATTTTGAAGAGTGGCGAAAAGCAAGAATGTAACGGTGGTTAGTGAAGATGTATTATTACCCTATACAAAAGGAAAATCAGAGATTTATTCTCCTAACTCGCTGTGGTCCAAGAAATCAATGTTGAAACTTGCTTTGAAAGTTTGTGACAAAATTGAAATTTCAAGGTTACTTATTTTAAATCGTACACCATGTTAGAGTATACCTACAGAAATGGTATTTTCAGTTTTGAAAAATAATTTTTGTACTTGGGACGAAAGTCTGACGGATACACACCAAAGAAAGCAAAAATTATGTCTGAGGAAGAAGTAACTAAGTTTTTGTTGGAGGCAGATGATCATGCATGCTTTTTTGAAAAGGTTGTATTAATGTGTGGTATTTTTGGCGCCTGTAGACGTGACGAACTTGTTAAGCTGACTGTGGATGATTTTGAAAGCACCAGTACCAGAGTTTTTGTTACTAAAAACAAAAAGAACAGGGTATTTTTCATTTCCAAAGAAGGACTTCCTTCTGAACCTATAGTTTATACCAAAAATACGTAGATTTGCGGACTTCAAATTTGGAAAATCGGCGATTTTTCATTGGTTATCGGGTAAATGTGTAAAACAAGTTGTGGGCATTCCTACTATTGGAGCAATTTCAAAGAAAATTGCAGCATTCTTAAAATTAGCAAATTATCAGCTCTACACTGGGCATTCGTTTCGCAGATCCTCGGCTACTGTGCTTGTAGAAAATGGTAGCGATCTATACTATCGGTAAAAGAACTTGGAGGTTGGAACTCCTCTGCGGTGGCGGAGTCGTATATTGAAAATTCAGTTTCAAAGAGAACGAAGATAACAAGACAACTATTTCATAGTAATGAGACCACACCGACAAGATCAAATACTGGTGCTATAGATGACAAATCTCTCATCGATGGAATAGAAATTTCAAATGATAGCAATTGTCAAATTTCTTTTCAAATTCATGAATAGTTAGTATTATTATAGTTATCGTTATTGTAAGCAGAATAAAGTTTTGAAAAAAATTTCTGAACAAACGATTTCTTAACGGCAGCCGGCCTTTAAAAAATCGTAACGGACGGAAGCTGTTAACATTAACTTTTCGAAGCTGTACTTAAAATTGGCTAGAGAAGTTATAACAATCAATCGTTTATAACTATTATAACTAGGAAATGAACTTGATAACAAAAAATTACCGTGCGAATCTGAATTCAGGACACTCAAAACACGAAACCACACGGTTACAGCACAATTACTTGAGCATGCGCTCACGTTCCTCAAAAACGGAGCACTTTTTGAAAAAATATGTATATACCATTTTTGTGAGAATATTTACGCCCTACAACTTTTTTCCTATAATTTATATCAAAATTTTTAATACCTTCCAAGTTATTAATGGAATACTGATTTTTCGAGTTTTTCTTGGTATTTTCCCCTTTTTCCATAGGTTCTTGCGTGCAGGACAATTTATTTTCTTGAAGTTCTCTCCAAAATCAACCCGTGTGCCAAATCTCATTTGTATTGGTTTTACTGTCAGATTTCAGTAACATTTTGGCTACAGCCCCTGGCCTATCTCGCAACATGGAGTAATATATTTATATTGTTCGAGGTACATGCACTTTTCTTTTCACAATTTATTTGTTATCAATTGTGCAACAGGACAACAATATACGTTACGCGACTTTGTGTTTCATATTACGAACAAATCTGAATACGTGCAGAACACACTGTAATTTTTTTATTTTGGCTTCTGAAGGTTCCCGCTAACCGTAATAAAAAAAATCAATAATACACTTTAATTCTCAGAACCTCAAGATAATGCTCTCGACAAAGATTGAATGAAAAGGCGAGATCAATTGATTTTCGATATCAAATTGATTTCTTACACTTTTCTGTACTTCCTGTTAATAATGCTTACGCATGAAGAATTATTTATGGAATTTATATGGAAAACATTACTGGTATTACAGCTATCTACAAGATATTGAATAACGATGTTACAGGGTGAGTCAACAGTAGGATGCCCAAGCAAATCTTTCTCGAAAGCGTTCGACAAGGTGGATCATACAAAACTTTTCCTACGGAATAGTAACACTTTGCGCACTTGTTATGAAAATAACTGTTTTCGTAATTTAATTTTTCCCATTCACAAATTGTTTTCGAAACCCGTTTGCGTGCCATGTGTGATTGATGCTCTGCATTTTTTTTTGTTATTTGTTCATGTATTTAAAAAATGTAGACGTTTTTGTAAATGCCCTATTGAAAACGCAATATAAGATTCCTATTGTGTAGAGCGTGCAAAATTAATTGTATTTATTATTATTATTATTTGGAGCTCAAATAACTACTGTATTGTTCTTTCACTTAACCCTTATTATTAATATCTTTTTTAACCTTACGAAAATGAAGCTGCAGAACGTATCAAGACAATCAAAAATTTTCATTTCTGACTGAAGAAAGACTTGAGGAACTTTCTGATTCAGTCTCCAAGATTCATCTGCCAATTGAATATGAACAGAACTATCATTCTGGCATCATCCGCAACGCGCAAGCATCCAACGTTTTTATTATTTTTCATTTTGACGCTAAGAAGTTTACAATAATTGTCAAAATAATCATGATGCAATTCCTTTTGTACAAGCCAAACTATCATTTGCTCCTCGTGGAAGTAGGAGAGATGGTTGAGTGATTGTTAACACTCAATCAATTCAAACCATAAAACAACTGTCAATGATATGGTTGAGGTATCATTCTTTTGATTGGAAATATATCGTCACCACCTGCAAATGTGTTCGAAATGTGAAATATGGTATCGGTTTCACTCGCACCTTGCTAGAAGAGTGTGGACTTCTGCTTTCAGAATGCATTCTTCCGTGTTATTGAACAAACAATACTGATTATCAACAGTAAAAAGTAACTAGCAAGATATACAAGGTTAGTCAGAATAAGACCAAAAAACTTCATATACAAATTCCTCACTTAATCAAGATTTTATGTTTTTTCTTAAAAACTCCTGAAGGAATTTTTCCAACTCGGTTCAGTAATCTAGGTTCATCAATGTGGTAATTTGAAATTAAAATTTTCAATTTCCGTGAACCAGTGGAGTAATTACGGTGGTATGTGGCTATATTTTCCTTCATATTTTCTTCAAACAAGTGAATAAACGAAGGAGTCAGGGTCGTCCATACTCGACCTAAAAGTTATAACATTACGTGTGCCTAAAAGTCGAGGTTTCTGAGATATTTGCAAAATACTGAACATACGAGGATGTATTGATATCTAGTTAGCCTAGAACAGTTCCCTGCATAAACAAAATATTGCGTTACCATAGCAATTAACTTGTTAGAAGTGTCAGTGTAAAGTTTGACTTCAAAAAGTAAACCAGAGTTACGCAATAAATTAAAAGAACAAATATGTCCATCAAAATTGTGAAAATCGAAAAATTGGAGTATCGAGCCATCATCAAGTACCTGTATTTAAAAGGATTAAGAGGTAAGCAGATTGACGTAGATATGCTTAATATCCTTGGTGATCAATGTCCTTCGTATGCGACCGTGAAAAAATGGACTGCAAGCTTCAAAAGAGATAAATTTTCCATTGAAGATGATGACCGATCGGGAAGGCCAGTTTCTGTGTCAGTCCCCGAAAATATCGATGCAGTTCATGACATGATTTTAACAGACCGTCGAATTGGGCTAAAACGGATATCTGAAGCACTGAATATTTCATACTAACGCGTTCATCATATAGTTCACGTCAATTATAGCATGAGAAAAATTGCTGCAAAATGGATCCCCAAATGTTTGAATGTTGACCAAAAGCGTGCAAGGGTAGTAGCATCGCGTTCGATCTGTGCTCGATTTGAAAACGATGTAGACTTCTTAAACCGAATTGTTACTATGGATGAGACTTGGGTACATTTCTACGATCCAGAAACAAAGCAACAATCGATGGAATGGCGACACTCCGGTTCTTCAAGACCTAAGAAGTTTCGTGTCCAAAAATCTGCTGGAAAAGTTCTTGCTTCAGTTTTTTGGGGAAGTGTAGAACAATAA
This sequence comes from Chrysolina oricalcia, assembly GCA_944452925.2. Classification (NCBI taxonomy): domain Eukaryota; kingdom Metazoa; phylum Arthropoda; class Insecta; order Coleoptera; family Chrysomelidae; genus Chrysolina; species Chrysolina oricalcia. The sequence continues at coordinate 68,247,626 of OX101817.2, forward strand.
CTATTATAATAATATTGAAAAAATTTTAGCCTACTATAGAACCAAACAAAATTTCAATGTCAAAATATTTTATTACTCAACATATTCTCCTCTTAATTGGATACATTTATTACAGCGAACCTGCAACATCCCTAGACCTTGCTCTGCAAACCAGACCTCCACAGCTTTTATTACCTCCTCGTTGGAAGAAAATTTACGACCTTTTACACTTTTTTTCAGTTGATGAAAGAGATGATAGTCGGACGGAGCCAAATCTGGTGAATAAGGGGGGTGTTCTAGTAATTCAAACCCAAAATCACGAATTTTTTGCAAGGCAACATAAGATTTGTGTGTAGGGGCATTGTCCTGCAAAAACAAAACACCTTTGGATAGCTTTCAGCGTCTTTTCTCTTTAATTTTTTCCCGTAGAGTGGTCAGTAATGTCGAATAGATATCTCCAGTTATTGTTCTACCCTTATCCAAAAAATCAATCATGATTACTCCATGGCAATCCCAAAAAATTGAAGCAAGAACTTTTCCAGCAGATTTTTGGACACGAAACTTCTTAGGTCTTGGAGAACCGGAGTATCGCTATTCCATCGATTGTTGCTTTGTTTCTGGATCGTAGAAATGTACCCAAGTCTCATCCATAGTAACAATTCGGTTTAAGAAGTCTACATCGTTTTCAAATCGAGCACAGATCGAACGCGATGCTACTACCCTTGCACGCTGTTGGTCAACATTCAAACATTTGGGGATCCATTTTGCAGCAATTTTTCTCATGTCCAAATTGACGTGAACTATATGATGAACGCGTTCGTATGAAATATTCAGTGCTTCAGATATACGTTTTAGCCCAATTCGAGGGACTGTTAAAATCATGTCATGAACTGCATCGATATTTTTGGGGACTGACACAGAAACTGGCCTTACCGTGGAAAATTTACCTCTTTTGAAGCAAGCTTGCAGTCCAATTTTTCACGGTCGCATATGAAGGTCATTGATCACAAAGGGTATTAAATCTGCTTACCTCTTAACCCTTTTAACTTGATGATGGCTCGATACTCCAATTTTTCGATTTTCACAATTTCGGTGGACATATTTTTTCTTTGAATTTATTGCGTAACTCTGGTTTACTTTTTTGACGTCAAACTTTACACTGACACTTCTAATAAGTTAATGTTCGTTGCTATGGTAACGCAATATTTTGTTTATGCAGGGTACTGGTCTTGGCTAACTAGATATCAATACATCCTCGTAACAACGCTAAAAATGTATTTATTCCATACCAATGGACCGTACTGAAAATGACCATTTTCGGTTACAACATTTCGATGTGTATAGCTGAAAACGCTATGTTGAAAACATCATGACAACTTTAGTGCAATATTAATTTGCCAATATCACAAAATTCACGTCCAGAAATTATTTTTATTGTGAATCTCGTCTAGTGGTATCCTACATTGAAAACATATCATTCATTGTCCTGCCAGCATATTACAACTTAAAATGTCTTTGAAGCTATGAATATCACCCATACACCAGTTCAAATCAATTCACTCCACCTAACAAACCGAAGCGTCAACGTCTCACCACTGCCTTTTTTGTCACGACTACAAATACAAGGAAATCTGTCACACCGAAATGCCATTGCATAAAAAATAAGCCGCAATGACAAATGAAAACTAAAACACAATAAAAGTGAGAAAACTTGTTCATCCCATCATTCCAATTAAAGCGAGCACAAAAAAGTCAAACCTAATTCCCCAGTCTATCTCACTCGATCAATCTAAGTATAGTCGGGCAGAAGACTCCGTGCCAGCTGAAGCGGTAAATGATCGTTACACATGGAAGAACCACGTATGTCCACCATATACGCGGCCAGGCGTCCAACCGTGACCGACATCCACTGCATCCTTCCAGCATAGTTGAATGGAGACGCTCTAAATGGCACAAAAGGTTCACGTTCATTGTTTTCTTAGAAGTCGATTTACGTTTCGAGATTTCCCTCCGTGATTTACTGTAATGAGATGTCAAAACTTGAAAAGGTTATGTATTCTATACAGTGTGTTGCAATTTGTTAAGCCCCACCCCCGTATTTCTGTAGAGTTTAGAAAATTAACTTTTCTTTTTCTCGAAGAGTCCATTAATTCAATGGCCGCCACGTTCACCTAATCTCACCCCTCTAAAACTGTACGAGATCTTTTTCTTCAATAGCCCGTTAACTCATTGGCCTACACGTTCACCTGATCGCACCCACCTGGATTTCTACTTTTGAGGAAATATTTCTTTAATTCATTTCAATTCTAACGTTAAAAAAAATTAGAAGAACTTCTTGTACATCTGTTCGAGGACAATAACACTGTTTATATTTAATTTTTTGATATCTCGTTTCGTTTTCGTTTTACGATAGCCTATTAATTCATAAATTCGTTTGCCGCCACGTTCACCTGATGTCACCCCTATAGATTTCTACTTTTGAGGAAATATTGCCCGATTCATTCCAATTTAATCGTTTGAATAAAAAAATCATAAGAACTTTCTGTAGATCTGTTCAAGGACAATAAAACTGGTTATACTAAATTTTTTGATATCTGGTTTCGTTTTTTTGAAAATTTAATTATCTTTTTCTTCAATGGCCCGTTAATTCATTGGCCGCCGCGTTCACCTGATCTCACCCCACTGGATTTCTACTTTTGGGGAAATTTTGGCTAAATTCGTTCCATTTCAAAAGATTTTTTCAAAAACAAACAAAATTATAAGAACATTTTGTAAACCTGTTCGAGGACAATAAGAGTTGATATTAAATTTTTCGATATCTCGTTTCATTTTAGAGTTTTTTAAAACAAAGTCTGTATCTCAATTTTTTTTAAGATATGAAAAAATCCAAAGGAATTTTTTGTAGATCTGTTCGAAGACAATATTTCATAATACAATTTTTCACAATCTCGTTTCGTTTTCAAGCTTTCGACGTTTAAAAAAACGGAAAATTTTTCAAAATCCAAATCATATTATTTTTTTCAAAAGATTCCAATTGAAAATATTGTGGATCTGTTTGAGGATAATAAAATTATTTTACAATTTTTTGTATCAGGTTTCGTTATGGAGTTTTTGGCGATTTGAGAAAAAATCTATAAATTTCATACTTCTTTTTCAATTTTTTCAACATTTCCTTTTTTTTAATTGAGTTAGAAAAAACGGTTGGGACATATCGATGTGGCTTGTGAAGACGTATATGAAGCAAGTTTTAGATTTTCATCTGTTCCATTAGTACTGTCAATATCTAGATTTACCTTTTTTTTTGTAATTTCCCGTACTATTGATTTAATGGACAAATGATTTTAACACATGGAAGAACCACGTATGTCCACCATATACGCGGCCAGGAGTTCAACTGTAACCAACATCCACTGCATCCTTCCAGCATAGTTGAATGGAGACACTCTTAATGGCACAAAAAGTTCACGTTCATTGTTTTCTTAGAAGTCGATTTACGTTTCGAGATTTCCCGCCGTGATTTACTGAAAACTTGAAAAGGTTATGTATTTTATACAGTGTGTACGTTAATTCATTGGCTGCCACGTTCACCTGATCTCACCCCTCTGGATTTCTACTTTTGAGGTAATATTGCCTCGATACATTCCAATTCAAACGTGAAAAAAAATCCTAAGAACTTTTTGCAGATCTGTTCGAAGACAATTAAAACTGTTTATTTTAAATTTTTCGATATCTCGTTTCATTTTCGATCTTAGAAAATTTAATTTTCTCTTTCTTCATATTAGCCGTTAATTCATTGGTCGCCACGTTCACCTGATCCCACCCCTCGGTATTTCTACGTTTGAGAAAATATCGCCAAGATTCATTCCAATTCAAAAGTTAAAGAAAATATGTTTATATTAAATTTTTCGATATCTCGTTTTGTTTTAGATTAAAGAAAATTTCATTTTCCTTTTCTTCAGTAGCTCATTAATTCATAAGCCGCCACGTTCGCCTGGTTACCCCTCTGGAAATATTGCCTCAATTTTTTCCTATTCAAACGTTTAAAAAAATCATTAGAACTTTTTGTAGATCTGGACAATAAAAGTGTTTTTCGTCGACCTCTGCAAAAAATGACATTTTACGTACTAATTTCCGGACGAAAAATCGACTATTTTTGAAGGCAAGTACTTTTCGTCCGCAAACACTTTTCGTCCGCAAACTCTTTTCGTCCGCTGTGGTCACTATGATACGGCACGGTACGAGAGCGGCGATTGAGTCATTTTCGTAAATCCACGTTTTAATTTATACATATGCGCCTGTGACAATAACTGTCATTTGCTGTTGTCAAATTGTCAAATTAATAATTATTTACGAAATCCGCTAGATTTTACGTGTGAATTTAGACCGTGGTGTGAATATTAGTGTTCATATTAATCAAGAATTGATCGAGTCTGCAGTTCGAAGAGTTGGACGTAGCTGAGGCCAGCAAACATGCGAGTACTTACTTTCATAAAGGTATGTAGAGGTCGACGAAAAAATGTAATATGCACCTCGGCGAAAAACTGTCTACTGTCTCGCCTGCTTGCTATCCTCGGCTGCGCCTCGGCTATCAATGTGCAGGCTCGACTATAATAGACAGTTTTTCGTCCTTGGTACATAAATAACTATTATATTCAATTTTTCGATATCTCGTTTCGTTTTCGAGTATTCAGTATTTTGATCATATCAATTTTTTTTATAGATGTTATGGGATGAGTCTCATACTTTCTCTGCAAGTTCCAATTGCTTTTTTGATAAATTCCCTGAAATTCTCCCATGGAATTCATCAAACGCTATTTCCTGGAAATTCATCCAGAAAACTGTAGCAAGACTACAAAAATGTCATTATGTTTTGGATTTATTATTCATGTTACTGTATGAAAGAAAAAGGTATGTAGGCGGACGTAGCCATAATCATGTAGGCCTCTCAATCGGGCCCGTTATGCATCCACCACTGCTGGGAAATGGTTCAGTTTTGAAGGTAGCCTATCTCGCGAGCGAAAGAGGCCAGCCTTCTGACCGACAACTCCCTCACACTCTTCGGGTTTAGTACGATGCTCCCGAGGTGTGCTTCTCGTATTGCTGCCACTGCCGGGCATTCCGTGAGGATGTGGGTGGCTGACTCCTCATCCTCCAAGCACCACCTGAATTCGGTATCATCCGTGATACTTAAAATGTTGAGGTGCTTGTTAAGATGGCAGTGGCCCGTCAGGAGCCCTGTCACTAATCTGCTTTCCTTTCTGGTCAGTGTGAGCAGAGTCTTGGTCCTCCCAGTAGAAGGGCCTCCGATGTGGAGTATCGAATTTTATTTCCAGGATTTCCTTCATGGTTGAGACGCACTCCTAAGATAGGTTCTGGACCAATCGTTGGGCTTTTCACACCTTGTCTGGCCATATAATCAGCCTGTTCGTTTCCAGGTACTCCGGTTTGACCAGGGACCCAAAGTAGCTTTACTTTATTGGAGGCAGATAGCCTTTACAGATCATCGATGCATTCAGACACCAGCAACGAATTGATTCTATATGATGTGGTACATATCGTGAGTTGGTAGCCTCTGTTGAGATTTTCTCTTACACAGGCGAGTATGGCCAACATTTCTGCCTGAAATACAGTAGCAAAAGTTCCTCCCAGTCCTCTCTTTTGGGAATGACTGACTGCGTCCTTTTACTGAATCGTACGGAGGGTAACGAACTGTCACCCGGCATTGGTTAGAACTTCTTAGGCGAGCTAAGGCTTTGCGTGCCGCATGTTCGATAAGGAGGTACAAGGGGGGCAGTCCTATGAGCGTCTCTAGCGCTCTGGTAGGTATAGTCTTCATTGCACTTGTTATCGCAAAACAGGCAAGTCTTTGTATCCTATCTATTTGGGTTTTCGACGTACTGCCAAATGCCCTTCTGCATGCCCAGAAAGCAGCTGTGGCTTTCTGAACTTTACGATCAATATGCTCGTTCCAGTTTAGCATGGAGTCAAGGATGACTCCAAGGTACTTGACTGAGCTTTTGAATTGCAGGGACCTTCCAGTGAGTTGAACATCTGCCCTTCACGAGGCCGGACCCCTGGTCATCGACCAGAATGATATTGTCGTCAGCGTTGGCCTGAGTGTAGTAATCTAGATCTTTTATTTTTACTGTATTAATATTTTACAGAATCGATGTAAATATTCACTTTGGTCATAAAATAACCAACATCATTCACATAAATGTTACAGATCTCTTTTTTATAGTGACTCATACACCCAAATAGATTACATACGCCCACTTTCAGGCAAACATTTTTCTCTCCAACGAAAAACGCCGAGACGTTGATGAAATTCGTCAACGAAGGAAGACGTACAGTGGATTCATCAAACCTTAAAAGCAATTATAACCATTAGGGGTGGGGAAAATAATACGAAATCAATATCCTAATAATTAAAAATACATAAAATCAGCGGGATAGGGAAAGACGACCCTTCTTCTATATGCGCGCGGACCGCGCTCTTGCGACCTATTTTAAATTATCATTGATTGCGTTCTTGAGAAATGCCAAAGCTTATTTTTCAGGAGGGACGGGATCTCATTCAATTGCCAAATTGGAATGTATGTTCGTTAATTATATAGAGAGCTCTTCTCGTGAATGATGAGGTGATGGGGACTGATGTTTTATGTAGGTGGATTTTTTTCGTCGGATCATTCTTGGTTTGGACGTGGAAGAAAATTGAAAAATTATAAAAAAGGTAGTCTGAAGGATCCGATCAGAAGGACCAGTTCATAGTACAACATTCTTCTCTCTAGATCTGTATTATTGCAACCCTCTTTTCTTTAAAGTTAAATAAAAAGGAGCAATGCAGACGGCAGCTCTTCGTCGGTAGGCACTATGGGTTCGTTTATACTTTATAACAGAATTATATCATTGAACAGTAACAGAATGGTCACAAAAATAAGAGGGGGCGCCACAGCAACTTTTAATATGTCTGTGTCAAAGAGTACTTATTTGGGAAGTTGATCAACCGAATAACGACAATTAGATGTTATACCCAAAACTATAAGAGACTTTACCATACATGTTGTCAAGTTGAAGAGTGTTAATCAATAAATAAAACATAAATAACACACATACATTTAATATGAATAAATCTTCACTGGACAGAGTAACAGTTTCGAAAAAAATAAGACTGTGATTCTAATAATATTCAATATTCGATATCTGTTGCATATGAGGTTAAATATGTAAGATTTTATTAGGAAATCAATTTTCCCAGCGCATAGTACTATGTGGTGGTTTACAAGTATTCGTTGAAAGATATAAACTTCAAACGGAGAATATCAATATTGAATAATAAAAAATAATTAAAATTGAAATGGTAATTAAAACTTGTTCTTCTGGTGACACCAACATGAAGATTTTTGGACTAGATCCTAGGACCAGGACTGGAGTGTCGGTGGAAGGGAGTCTACAAGGACTTTCAACGAAAAAGGCTTCATCATATCTGACAGCGATTCAACAGTTCATCAGTCGAAAACAGGTAGTCTACACTTCAGCAAATGAGCTGTACTGGACTACTTGAGCCATAATACCATAATTATCCTCAACAGGAAGACGTGGGGCTTAAACAAAGCTTGTGAGATATTCCACTAGGCAAGGAAACGTGACAATTCCCTAGGTTAAATTCCTCCGGGTACAACAACCCTGTAAATGTTTTTTAGTTAATAACTGTTCTATACAGTCGCTAGCATGAAAAATATGAGAAGAAAAGTTGAAAAACTCACCTTCTGTGAAGGGTTTTATCTTGTAGAAAAAAATGTCGGCGTGGTACAAAGTTTTCAAACTCTAAATTGTCCAAGATAGGCATCTATCAAAAGTCTGGACTGGAGTTGATGGTAAGATGAGTAGAATGGAATATCTACAAAGGACCACTTTACAAATTCAGGATTCGTCAGCCGAACAAAACCAAGAACCCCTGTATGGCTAGACAACTGTAGCTTTCACCAATTCTACTATCAAACTCCTCGACTCTCAGTCGGAAACGAAATCCACCTTGAAGATTTTTTTCATCCCGGAAGTTAGGTAACCAACATTCAGATATTTCAATATTTGCATGTTCCATGTATAACCGACCAATGTGACCAGCATAAAAATAATGATGTGTTTGGTTATCTCTGATCTGACACCCCAAAAGCTAAGTTGGCTAGACTGATATTTTGAAAAATGAAATAGTTGACAGCCGACAGTTGAAATATCATCGGACAGTTGACAAATAAAAATAAACGTAAACATGAAAGCAATCAAAACATGCCGTAAGACTTATACTTCTATTAATAGACTACGAATAGGCCACTGCTCTCTCCCTTTTCATTTGCATAAAATTAATGTATCTGATAACAACCTGTGTGATTGTGGAAAAATAGGAGACATAAACCACTTTTTATTTGAATGTGATAATAATATATGGAATATAGATATTCTGCACTCTAATATGATCAAAATAGGATTATTGCCTCCCTTTTCAAATAAACTTCTACTTTCGGATCTAAATATCGACAAGATCAAAATTTTGAACAAATTTATAGAAAATAGTAAAACTAAGATCTAAATCTTATTTATTGAGTGACTTATGGAAATTCCCTTAAAAAGATTCTTTTTTCCTCTTCTGTATTGTTTTTTTTCTTGCATGTCTCTTGTAAGAACATCCATTCACCATTACCCTAAATGGTATAACCTCAAAACATCATACTAAAATTTTACTAATTAAATCCCATCATATGAAAAATCCCCAACCATAACCTAAATATCCTAAAATGAAAAAGAAGAACACCTGATCTGGTGAAATTGACACCGGAAGGAGTCAGAAAACCAATACTCAACTTAGAAGAAGAAGAAGAAGACAATCAAAACATTTGGTTTTTAATCACATTAAACCCTAAATATTAAAACAGTGACAATAATTCGAAGACACTCCTTATGAACCTTCTCAATAACCAGAACTCAGACATACATATGCAACACTCACGAAAATTCGTTTGAAGACAACTTGGATGCCAAAGTGAGTAGGATATTTTTTTTTTGAAGACTTTTCTTATTCACCTTTAATATAATTTTTAGATCGACACTTGCAAAGCGTAAAACAGATCACACTTTTCTAGTAAGCAGAAATACAAGCACTACTTGGAAAACCAAACAGGACCACAACGTATGCAGTTTCACTGAGAACAAGTCGAAAATAGAAAAGCTATGACTTATTCTGATGGTGCATCCAGAACCTAATTATTCTCCTTGTAGTGAGAACTTGTAAAATGTGAATTGATCATTTAATATGGGTTTTGAATCAAAATTAGCATGGTAATGTTGATAAGGTTTCTATGAATGACGTTATACAACCAACTATGAACATATATGTATGTTGTGTTAAGGCTCATTGAAAGTAGGTCACCGCAGGGTGAAGTCCAAGGAGACTAAACGTTATTTGACTAGGAGAGTCTAACAAACTCAAAAATTACTATTCATTATTATAGGCTGAAACAATATCTTTACGTATTTTAGTTTAGATTATGCTGAATAATTGTGTAATTTTTCATTAAAAAAAATGTAAAACCTTCCCCTTACCCCCAAGCCCTATTTCAAAACACGAAAAAAATCAATTCTGGCACCAACTCAAATTCAAATTGTTGATGTCTAATTTTTATTTATTTTCAAAATTTTCACCCAATTAATTGATATTCAAATAACTACGCCCTTCTAAGGCATCAGCGAAATCCACCAATATTTTTTGAAGGGAGGGAATGGTGAAATCAAAGTGTCACCGCACAAGAAAGAGTCCAACAATTCCATCATTACAGTGTGAAATTGCTTCTGAAGAGTATGATTTCCAATTCTTCCGACCTCCCTGATGATCTTAGAAGACTGAAATAGATTTTTGTCGACCAAAATGTATTGGAGGCTTAGCGAAAGAGATGCAATTAACGCATCAATGAAATGAGCGATTTTCTGTGAGTCATACTTCTGAATAACATTATCCCTTATTTCATTTATAGATAGGAATCTCCAATGGAAACTGGACATCTTAGAAATAATCAACTATCTGAATGAAAATGCAAATTTTCCCTTTCAGATTTTTTCTCTTAAGTTATATAGGGTCTTTCACAAAATCTATCAGATGTAGTTCAATGTCCAGCGTGGCTTTAGCCGGAGAAGTAGTTGTTTTCTGTTAGATATTACAAAAAAGTTACTTCAATTTATCGTAGGTTTTTCCATTTCCAGAGGATTCATGTATTGGTTCAATTTTCAATTGAGAATGTCTCCACAAACTGAGCTGATTAAAAAACATTTATTCTAATAAAGCATTCACAAGTAGTCGAGAATTAATTTATTTCCGTGTTTTAAAATAGGGGTTGGGGGTAGGTGGGATGTTTTAAATTTTGTTATTAAAAAATTGCACAATTTTTCAGCATAATCTAAACTAAAATACGTACAGATATTGTTTCCGCCTACAATAGTGAATAGTCTATTCTGAGCAAGGTATGATTTCAACGCCCGCTAGCATCAAAACTATTCGTTTTTGAATCACCCAATTAATTTCTATTAAAATAACTTGAACTGCATCATACTAAAAATACAGAAAAATCCACAGACATTTTTTCTTTTTGTTTCCTTTGGGAGGAGGGGGGATAATCATAAAAAACTGCCACTTCCCTTATTCAGGTATATTTAAACATTCGACAATAGATTTAAAGGCACTCGAGAAATATTTTTTTTACGTTTCGTAATAGGAGTTGGGGGGAAAAGGGGAGGTAAGATTTTTTTTATAGAAGAGCACAATATTGTGCAAGATTAGCAACAAAGGAACAAGTGAAAATATTGTTACCGGGTTCAAAAATAAATAGTCTAATCTGCGCAAGGGGTGATTTCAACGCCCCCTAGCAGCAAAACTGTTAATTTTTTTGGGGTGGCGCAATGGTAACATTGGTTAAGAATTACATGGAATACATTATACCGAAAATTCAAAATAAATCCACCGGGACCCAAATTCCATAAGGAGTCCTTTGATGCCTAAGTGACTCCATAACCTATATCGATTCAAATATTTACAAATTTGTCAAAAACACTAGCGTTATTGAGCAGTCGTACCTTTTTTGAAAAGGTGTAGGAATAAGACTTAAATATAAAAAATTCCAAAAGTTCACCGACAAAAAAGTTAGGGTAAATTAAAATAAATAATGATAGCCTTCTAAGTGCTGCATACAAATGAATGACAAATTTTGATTTGTCACCTCAAAAAAAACAGCATTTACCAAATTTCGTCCGAAAAATTAATTTGCAAAATTTATTCAAAATAATTGAAAATAAAATTTCAACTTCAACACCCTGTATCTCCAAAACGAAACATTTGCGGACACATGTTCATATGAATTTTATAGCTTAAAATCAGTTAAAAATTTTCCTTTTTGAGTTTGTATACGTACTTAATAAACACCCAGTATATATTTATTTTACCTATGGAAATATTTGTAAAAAAGTTTCCTGTGTGCTCTGCCTATACTTCTGCCTCCCACCAATTCATCTCGTTCATTCAGCATGAAATTACAGTCATTAGCCAAGTATGCAAATTACTTTTAATGATACAAATCAACACCTAAACGCATCACATTTGAGTCGTGTTAAAAAAATTACGATAATGAATCGTTAAATAACACACTCGCAAATACAAACATGATCGATTCTTTAAAAAAATATAAAAACGTCCGACGAAAATATCGTGATTGTGCGAGTCATGGGAAAGATATAATAATAATATTCCTTTCTCGGAGGACTGGGTGTTTTTGTATCCTCTGATAAAAGCTTTAACCATACACGTATGTTTGCTTGTGTTCGTAACATCGCCAATCGCATCGATAGGTATAATTACCCGCTGAAAACCGTGCAAGTCAGATGCACAATGTGCAATCATGGGTGGGAAATGACGTTCTGGAGGAATATCACACCGTCTTGATGCAATTTTTGACCAGTTTGTAGGATGTCGACAAAATCTATTGCATACTGCTATTTCATTGCTTCGTCACAACAACGTGTTTGTTTTTGCTAACAGATGTAATAATACGATTGGTACTTTCGTTCAGTTCGAACAAATTGTACAGGGTGATTAAAATTAAACGCTTATGGGGGGTTTCAAGACACTTCCAGGAGAGATATAAAAACTGACCCCTTTTTGCTAAGCTCGATTTTCTAGAAAAGTTGAAAGGTGAAAACCGCATATTGATATGTCACGACGTTTTCGAGCTACGAGGGGTTTATAAAAGTTTGCATTTGGGATGGGGTCTATAACTTTTTTATTTGTGAAAGTTTTGACTTCGCCCAATAACCATTTTTGTAAAGTTTTTTCTGGGGAATTTAAATGTGAAGCCGGATTTCTTCTCAAACCTTTAACTAATGAGATATAACCTAAACTTGTCATTTTTCTTAAGGACCATCCTATATTTTATTTAATTTTTGCACTCGAAATAAAAATCTCCTTAAAATGATTTATCACACTTGACATTTTGGTTTAGCCATTTTTGAGAATTTCGATATCTTTCATTTATAAGTAGCTGCCTAAAGAACAGTTTTGACAATGAAAACAGTCTATATTTTATTCAAGGTAGGAGAAGCTTCTAAAGATATTATCAACTTTTTTAGTTTGCTTTTTGATATCACGGCTATTACTATTATTTTTATTATCTTGAGCCTACGAGCTTCAATTTTTGTTTTATTTTTTTGTGTAAGTCTGCCATACGAAACATTAATATTATTTTCATTTAATGCGTTTCAAACACGCACTCACAAATTTTTCGCTTATTCAATATTTCACTTTGAGGACGGAATTATTTTTTTGAGGAAAAAATTCAAAAATTCAGTTGCAGATGATTACTAATACATTATTAAATAGATTCGAAAGGTAATTTTTAATGATTTGCCTTTGATTAAGCTTTAGAATGAAGTGCTCACAGTGAGAACACTAGGAGGTGAAAATCATTTTTTATTTCACATATACAGGGTGTTTCTTAAGTACGTGTAGAAACTTCAGGAGCATGTTGCTGATGTCGAAATAAGAATAAAAATTCCCATAAACACATATCCGCAAGTTATTCGTTTCTATGATACAGAGTGTCAAAGATTAATTCTTATATTTGTTTTTTGTGAATAAATTCCAAAAAATTTGTGATATTCGAGTAAAGTATGGTATCTGGGATGATTCTTCAATGACAAAATCAAATTTTATGTTAATTGTGAAAAACTAATTTCTAATTTAATTTATTTTAAATTTGAAAATCTTGTCATTCAAAATCAATTGCATAGATTATTTCAAATCTCAATAACTCGAAAACAGTTGCTCGCAAGAATATATTTTTTTCACAAACTAAATAATAAATATTCCTAGATACCAAACTTTACCCAAATATCAAAATTATTTTGAAATTATTCACATAAAATAAAAATAAGAATTCACCTTTGACACTCTCTATCTCAGAAACAAATAACTTGCGGACATATGTTTATAGGAACTTTTCTTCTTATTTTGATGTCAGCAACACGCTCCTGAATTTTGTACACGTACTTAAGAAACACCCTGTATATAAACATCTCATTTTTTATGATATTCCAAGAAGCAGTTTTTTTTGTCGAAGAGGCATAAAGCGACGTTATATCTGGAACAAATGAGTGTTTTCATGGAAAATTTAACAAAACCTCAAATTTGTTACCTAGTACAATGCCATCTAGACTTGTGAGGTTCTAACTTAGTGCTACACAATGAAACTTTCTATTTATGTGATATTAGTTGGTATACAAAGCCATTGGGATTACCCCCAGCTTTTTGCAAAGTATGAAAAAATATGTGTTCCAAAAGTCGGTTCTGAAAATTATAGAGGAACATGTCGGAATGCGTTTCTATATTTTCAGTAATTTTTGGTCAGATGTCTCGGAAAATTGTTTCAATGTTAGGTGGCAGTTTGAAGCCGATTGCGTCCAAATAATTAATTTTGCCAATTACTGAGCCCTTATTACGGAAAGTGGATACCCATGTCTACTAAAACAGGATTCCTATCTTCAAAAATTGTGATCTGATTCTGATCTGAAAATAAACTCTTCTCTTTCTTGTTCCTAGTCTCCTCAAGCTGAGCACACCACAAAGTATGCATCAAAATTATCACTTTTTCTTATGCATAAACTGTGAAAATGTATTTTCATATGCTTTATGAATCACATTATCTTGAAACACACCTATCATTTTCCACTACTATTTTCATTTCTGATGAATCAAGTTTAGGCTGAAAACATTCTTGACAGAAAACGTTTTTTTTTTATCCTTAATGAATTCTTGTCGTTGTGAAAACCGCTTATTCATTCTGCATTTTCGTTGTAAAAACTGTATTTGTAAATAGTGTCTTCCCCTCTTCTATCAACTGTTTATAAATACAACTCCTTTCTGTGATGTTTCCAATACAATGTATATTTGTCAAAAAGGAGAGAGAGAATATACTTTATTGTCATAAGAAAATATTTTGTTGACAAAGTTTCATTTAACCTATGAAGTCAGGTATATATATAAAAAAGTATATGTCGTAAAAAATACATTTGAAATAAACAATTTCACTTAATAATTAGAAGTCAGTTGTATATATATATATATATATATATATATATATATATATATATATATATATATATATATATATATATATATAAACATATAAGTCGAACAAAAATACGTGTAAAATAAATAAGTCTGCCTCAATCAAGTCATATAAATAAACGAAATATAAGTAGTACAAACATACTCTACCACATCTCAGAATAGTATTCCTCCAAACTATAGTAAGCTCCATCAAGTAATGCTTCTTTAACAGACTTTCGAAATTTATTGAAAGAGTTAATAGTCTTCAGGCGTAAGGGTAGATGGTTATATATTTTTATGCCTTCGTATATAATTGACTTTCTGGTCAGGGTCGAGGAAGGTATAGGTAGAGGTAGATTGAGATTATATGTCCTACGTGTTCTGTGATATAACTGGGGATTATCTAGGTTATCACGATTTTTAAAGACTAAGCACGCGCTTTCTAGTACTAATAAAGAAGGTAGAGTGAGTATTCTCTGAGAGACGAAGAGCGGCCTGCATGAATGTTTGGGAGATACCTTACATACAGTGCGGTCCAAAGGTATGGAATAAATTCATTTTTAGCGTTATTATGTATTTTATGAAAAAATCCTGAAACAGGTCAATTTTTATTGGCAATTTGACAATTTACAGTATGAAAATATTACCCCCTTCTTGCACCCCCTCTGAATTATGAGCACCCCCTCAAAAATTTTAAATGAGAAGGGGGGTCGTGTGGCATCTTGTTCGAAAGGGATTTTCATTATCTGTTCAGCAATACTAAGTTTTTCATATTTGGTGCAACCATAACTGAGAAATTTTTTTATTAAAATTAAAAAATATTGACACTGTAAATTATGTATCCGTTGAAAAAACCTGAAACAGGTCGATTGCTATTCTCAATTTGACAATTTATACTTTCTTATCTGTCTTGCTAAAAAAGTCAGGAAAAAGTCGTTGAAGCCACCAAAAAATTATTCACAAAACCCATAAATAATATAATGTCAATCTAGTAAACTACTGTTATTTTGATATTTGTGAGTTGCTGGCAGACGTCGGTGTATTGAAAAATATTTTTGTGTGAATTCGATTCATCTATGGCTCATTTATCCGAAACTCAAAGAATAGACATTTTAATTATGCTTGGATGCGGTAATAAAACACGAACTCAAACGGAAGTTTGTGAAATGTTCAATAATAAATACCCTGGTCAACACGTATCACAATCTACAGTTAGCAAAATAGAAACAAAATACCGTGAAACTGGACATGTAAAAACTCATCAAAAACCAGGTCGAAATGCTGCATTGGATGAGGAGAAGTTAGATGTACTGTTAGCGATTGAGGAAAATCCGCATATGACAAGTAGACAACTTGCCGCCGACAATGATGTAAGTAAATCATCGATATTGAGAGCTTTACATAAAGAAAAATACCATCCTTATAAAGTTCAGTTGGTTCAGGAGTTAAATGAGGATGACCCTGATAGAAGGCAACAATTCTGTGAACTGATGATGGATAGAATCGAAGCAGATTTGCAGTTCATAAACAAAATTGTGTTTTCTGATGAAGCTACTTTTTATTTAAATGGAACGGTTAATAAACAAAACTGTAGATATTGGAGCAGAGAAAATCCTCATTGGATGTGTGAGGCTCACACACAATATCCCAAAAAAGTGAACGTTTGGGCTGGTATCATTAAAAACAAAATTATTGGCCCCTATTTTTTTGAAGGCACAATTAATGGTGAGGTTTATCTAGGTTTTTTGATGAACTTTTTAGTGCCTACATTAAAAAGACTTTTTCCCGATGGTAATGATCCAAATGGAATAGATAGATCAATTTGGTATCAACAAGACGGAGCTCCACCGCATTACACACGTATTGTTCGAGATTATTTGACAGAAGTTTTTCCCAATAGGTGGATTGGCAGACGTGGAACGATTGAATGGCCGCCTAGATCCCCCGATTTGACTCCTCTCGATTACTTTTTATGGGGTTATTTAAAATCAAAAGTATATTTCAATAGACCAGACAATATTGCAGATTTAAAAACTAGGATATCGGAAGAAATTAACAACATAACCCCTGAGGTCCTACAAAATGTTCTACGAGAATTCCAAGATCGCCTTACTTATTGTCAAGAAGTGAATGGTGGTCATTTTGAACATTTAATTTAACTGTAAAACAAATTGAAATATACTTCCTAAACATTATGTTACATTATTTCCTTCAGTCTATCAACATTTTACATATTCAGAATAAATTTTCTCAGTATTGCTGAACAGAGAATGAAAATCCCTTTTGAAAAAGGTGCAACACAACCCCCTTTCTCATTCAAATTTTTTGAGGGGGTACTAATAATTCAGAAGGGGTGCAAGAAGGGGGTGATATTTTCATACTATAAATTGTCAAATTGAGAATAGAAATCGACCTGTTTCAGGTTGTTTCAACGGATACATAATTTTCAGTGTCAATATTTTTAAATTTTAATAAAAAATTTTCTTCGTTATGGTTGCACCAAATATGAAAAACTTAGTATTGCTGAACAGATAATGAAAATCCCTTTCGAACAAGATGCCACACGACCCCCCTTCTCATTTAAAATTTTTGAGGGGGTGCTCATAATTCAGAGGGGGTGCAAGAAGGGGGTAATATTTTCATACTGTAAATTGTCAAATTGCCAATAAAAATTGACCTGTTTCAGGATTTTTTCATAAAATACATAATAACGCTAAAAATGAATTTATTCCATACCTTTGGACCGCACTGTATATATCGTAATGCCCTCTTCTGTAAAATGAAAATGCTATTGAACCTCTGTTGGCTGCACACGCCCCAGAAAGCAATACTGTATCTGGGATGGGACTCTATGAGAGCGTGATACACTAGGCGTTCTCGATTGGCGATCGGTTCTGGTAACGGTTGACGTTAAAATGACAGAATTTTTGACAGCGGTTCAGTTTCTGGTTCAAATAGTGACGTCATGGTGAATACCGAAACGAATGGATTGGTTAGTCGGTTGCGGTTAACATAATTCATCATAACCTATTTAATACTCAAATACTTTGTTATATCTTCATTTTTCAAGAGTAAATGAGTCTATTGTATCGTAATTACACTGGGCTCTAAAAGAAGAAAAAGTGTTGGAGTGATTCAAGTTTCCTTATGTCTCATAGAGATCCCAAATACTTATACAGATCTTGTGAAATAATCAAGTGCAGAGTCGTGCAGAAGCAGAACCTACTTATTCATCATCTGAGATCATCTGAGAAC
The DNA here is from genome assembly GCA_944452925.2 of Chrysolina oricalcia. Taxonomy (NCBI): domain Eukaryota; kingdom Metazoa; phylum Arthropoda; class Insecta; order Coleoptera; family Chrysomelidae; genus Chrysolina; species Chrysolina oricalcia. The sequence continues at coordinate 68,265,504 of OX101817.2, forward strand.
ACCTAACAGGTGATAATCAACTGTATTGTCGAAACTGTACCAAAACAGCTGACAACCATGAAGTTACGAGTATTAATTTAAGCACCTCAAAATCTGATCAGAACTCTGGTGCTCTTCAACTATGACTAAGCATCTTAAAGATGTATTATTAAACTATTTCAACGTATCAAGCTGGAAGAACACCCAAATTCTGGTCACTACTACACCTCAGCCAAAGACAGAACAAACTGGTATATGAATTTGATGATAGTTGCCTTTGGAAATCCCATTCATACTATTTTACAGTAGAGCAGATTTTCTCAATTCTCCGGACATCTTTAGAAGTTTTCAACCAATGTACACTCCAACTCTTTAGATGATCTGTGTTGCAGGTTTTTCCGGGTTTTCGTACAGCTGTGAAAGCGAGTGCTCCACCGAATTTATTTAAGCTGGCACAGAGCGCGACAAATATAATTATCTTCGTATTTTTTAATTTGTTATTGTTGCAAAGTAATAAATATTTTTCACATAATAACATACTTTCCATACAGTCTAAATAAGAAATAATGGCAGATGTGTTACATACACCTGGTAATAAAAGTAAGCATCCATCTTCTTTTCCCTCAAAAGATTTCAATTTTTCTTTGTTGAAATAAATTTATAGCTGATTTCTTTTTCACAACAAATCCCATAAAAGTTCATCAGTTTCAATTTTTAGCGCCACATTCATATTAGGCTCAAAAAGAAACAACAAATCAGAGAGAGAAAGAGTATACCGCTAATTGAAATACTCCTGCTGCTGGTTCAACGGAATTAGGACCGGGTTATATTCGTGACGTCATTGATAATGAATCGAGAACGGTTGGTTCAACTGCGGTTAACTTTTTGGTGATACCAGAGTCAATCGAGAACGCCTACTGTTTTAGCTGTTTCTGAACCAATCTCACTTGTAGCCATTTTTACGACATAGCACCCCGAGGCCAGTTTTTACTGAGAACCAAGATGTGATCATCAAATTTCAGTTCGTTGTCAATAATTAAGCCATGAAATTTTGTGTGGTGTTCACGTTCTAGTGGGTCATGACCAATAGTAGAATTAGAGTCGCACCATTCCTTTATCTTTAGTAAGTCATTCTGGATTATTTCCTTCTATGTTGAAGAATCTTTTCCATGCCACAAGATGGTGGCATCATCAGCAAAAAGAGTGAACTTGCCTTGAACACCAAGAAGCGCCAGATCATTCAAGTATATCAAAAAGAGTACTGGCCCCAAAACTGACCCTTGTGGAACGCCGCAATTAATATACCTGCATTTCGATGATTCTTGTCCGATAAACACTTTTTGTGTGCGGTTCTATAAGTAGGACTGGAGCCAATTAATGGCACTTCCTCTGAATCCGTAATATTCAAGTTTTCGAAGCAACATTCTGTGATTTACGCAGTCAAAGGCTTTTTTTAAGTCACAGAATGCTTATACTTCCATCGTTTATTTTACCATATAGGTGTTCCAAAAGTTTGAACATTGCATCATTGGTGCTCCTGTTGCTTCGAAAACCGAATTGATTTCGATTAAATAGGTTGTGACGTTCCATGAAGGCCATGAGGCGAATTTTTACAAGTTTTTCGATTATTTTCGATAGGGTCGTTAGCAATGATATTGGGCGATAATTTGATGGTTGGGGGCGATAATGGATGGTTGATTTTCCCTCCTCTGTAAAAAGGAAATAAAATTATTTGAACTGAATCTTCCCAAGTAGTCATTGTCTATGAAAAAAGACAATTCAATATGATTTTCGATCTGATCTTCGAAATAATGGACCATTTCTTCGCATGAAGCATGACGCTGGTGCATTGTAATCATTCAGTAACAAAACATCATGTTCCAAAATTCTTGTATTGTCATCGTTCCTTGATATGTGAGCCAAATTTCAGATTTTTTGGACAATTGGAAGTGGGTGAAAATCAACTTCCAAGATTTTATTACATCGTTTGTTAGTAAGTATGTTAGTTATTTTGTTAGTTCGTTTGGTAATTACTTTGTTTGTTAATTACTTTGTTAGTTAGTTTGTCAGCTGGTTTGTTAATTAGTTTGTTGGTTATTTTGTTAGTTATTTTGTTAGTTATTTTGTTAGTTATTTTGTTAGTTAGTTTGTTAGTTGCTTTGTTAGTTGAATTGTGTGTTACTTCGTAGTTTAGTTTATTAGTTACTTAGTTTTTTAGTTATTCAGTTTGTTAGTTAGTTTGCAAACTCTCGCAGAGCTTTTATTGGGATATCCAATCATTTATGAATTCCTACCGTTTTGTTCACTGAAGAATTCAAAGAAATTGTATCGCCCCAAGTAGTCATTGCATAGGAAAACAGACAATGGAATATGATTTTCATCCGATCTTCGAAATAATGATGGACCGTTTCTTCACATGGAGCATGACGCGGGCGCATTATACAAAGTACTCGAATCGTGAGTGAAATCGACATCATTCGGTTACAAAACACCATCGACGTGTGCCGTTAAATAGACCAATAATCTGTCGAATGAAGATAAAATTGAGTACATACAGGCACTCAGCGATTAACAATACAAGTTAACACTCCCTAAAATAACACAATGGAAGGTAACTAAACGCATGAGAAGGCAAATTTCAAAATAAAAACTACAGACGCGGAATGACAAGCGGTGTGGTTCACGCTTTACGGTTTCCATTATAATATGTAACAAATCTCATCCGAACCGAAGATATTCTCAATTTCATATGTCAGTGGCGGTACGTAATGCCCGGGTAAAAGCACCTCATCTTGGCTGAATCTTGACTTCACTTTCGGATTTTTTTTTTGAAGTTATATAGGGTCTTTTCGCAATATCTATCAGATGTAGTTTAACGTCCAGCGTGGCTTTAGCCGGGGAAGTAGTTGTTTTCTGTTAGATATTACAAAAAAGTTACTTCAACTTATTGTAGGTTTTTTCCGTTTCCAGAGTAGTCATGTTCGGATCAATTTTCAATTCAGATTGTTTTTTTTTCTACTTGATTTCGTATTGGGCCCATATAAATATACTGTATACAGTGTATCCTGCTTCTGATGAATACAACGTAATATTTCAGTTACTAATAATATTTGAAAAATAAAATATTTGGCAAAGTGAACATTTTCATTTATCATTAGCGTGCGGTGTGCGGTGTTGGAGGGATTTAGAAAGATGTTAGGGCTCATGTTAGTGAACTCTTCAGATTTAGAATCAGCATCCCCTAAAACCACTTAATTAATATTTTCAAAATCCCAGCAGAAAAATTCAAGTCTATTTTTTAATAAGGTCTTCACTTGTAACTGTAGGTAGTAACAAAATTATTAATTACACCTATTATTTTACCTTTATTAGCCTTTATTAGTTGACGTTTAAAGGCGAGGAATAACATTCCTTTATTTCCACTTCGGATGAGATCATAAATTATCGTGACATGATCATTGGATATGGCATTGCTCTGGCTGATGAATATATGAGATTTTCAACAAGAGTCGACGTAAAAGTTCGTTTGGGCAATTCTATCATCAGAATAATTCTTAAATTAATTATGTAGAAAGATAAATCTAAGAGACAAATTCGATTTAGGTTAAGAACGCATCTGTCAATCAGGTGTAAATAATGGTTGAACAGACGAAACTAACAATATCTCTGTTTTCAATCACAGAATAGTGGCTGTCACTATCAAAATACAGTTACCTTAAATACTACCTGCCGTTATTGCAATATCTCTCTATTGTCTTGAAAACCGCTCCAGTCCTTGCGAACAATCTGTTCGAAATTTGATTTAAATCAGGGAATCAGAATGTTTCTAGATTGCTATATCACCACCATAGTCTTGGAATTCTGATGTAACTGTAAGATACGAACCAATGTAACAGCGAGGGTTCTGGAAAAACCCTCAATTAAGAGCCACCATCACCGAAAAGTCGAATTTCTTCCTCATCCCTTCCAGCTCAGGTTTGTTGGCATACTTATCAAGAGTGGGGGTGGAGATAAGGAACTCGATGAACATTGACAACACAGCACCTGTCCGTTCTCGATTACAGTGCCAATCAGGTATAAATTTCCCGATCGTAGAATCCGTTTCTTGCAAAAACCATTGATTTCATTAAAGAGATCATTTTTGTATGGGCTCAGTGGTCCCATAAGAATTCCGGAAACTCTCAATTTTTTCAATTCATTATTTCATTTAAATTTTTCTTCTTAAAAATTATCATAACCAAAAATCACTGAGTTTCCGGAATTTACACAAAAACATTGAGTAATGCAAAAAAAATTAAAAAAATTTCAAACAAAAACTGTGGGCTTAAAACGAGTTTCCGTTCTTAAGTGCCTTCTGGGGAGGAGAAAATGAAAAAGTTTGGTCATTATTATCAAAATAAAAAATTTCCATACAGTCAAGCCATTCAGATAAAAAACTTTTGTTTTTGTAGATAGATCAAAAAATATTTTTAAAAAATTGCAATTTAAATTTTTTCCAATTAATTGCTTGAAACTCTTTGAGTATAAATTTAAATTCCAAGCAACTTTTTCAAATTCTTTTTTCGATATCTTGCTATCTTACCCCCCTTTTGCCTTCTTCGTCGTATTTTTTCGAATTTGCCGCCATAATAGTGGTCACGTGACATGTGTCAAAATCAATTTTTAGGTTATCGGACATGCACATACTTTTCCCTAGGAACGGTTTTCCAATACTCTAATAATATTTTCTCTTTCCACATGGTACATACCATTTGGCGGTCACTGTATATAATGAAAACAGATGGGGACCAAGAATGGAACTCTGTGGTATTCCGTAAGCAACGGACAAAGCACTCGAATATTTTTCATCCAGGCATAGGCATAGAATATCGTGGTTCAGTCCAACATTTCCATGGATGTTATATCGTTGTATTTGTTGGCATGAAAATATCTTGGGTGATGCTGATAAGGGTTGTACCTACTAGTACTATGAGACGCACAAAGTCTGGATTGGTTATTAGTTACTATTTTTTCTAACGCCACTTTTGATGATCGACTTTTCCTCCCTAGTTTCAGGGTTTAAAGTGGAACTTTTCCACTCGAGGGAGGCACTTTTCCTTCATAGGAAATTGAATAAAATTATTAAATAACATCAAATAGAGTTTCTCATATAAACAGGTATTTGTTTAGTTTATATTTTAATTAAATTCTATTTTTCAACAAGTAGGTACATTACCAACAATTTTAATTTTTCAACACATCCTTGTATCAATACATGTTTTTCTGAAGACTCTAAATGGACTAAGCCTTATCGACCGAAATAAAATAGACATATCCGAAAAAAAAGGTTCATTCAAAGATATAGAGTCACGCGAGCTTTTCTTGATTCTGTTCGTATTCATTAGCCTTGGATGTCCACACACAATGATGAAACTATCATATGGCTCGATGCCGTTTCAAATAATTTCCTTTCTATTCATTTTCTTTATGCGATGTGACAGCTAGTCATGGAAATGGGAAGTTCCTTTCTGGTCAAATTTGTCTTGTATCACCGGCGTGTGAATGGGGAAAGAGAGGTTTGTGTGGTGTTATTTCAAATTACCCTCATTATAAAAGACCCTGCCCAGGGAAATGGGAAATTGGTTTATGGTAAATTTGCTAGATTGTTTCATACAGGGTGATTCAAAATTCCAAGTACATATTTTAAGGACTAATTGTTGAGATCAAAATCAGACTTTTTCTCCAAATAAATATGTGTCCTAAAATGCACCCCTTCCGACCTACAGCCACTGTGAGTTAGGTAAAAAAAAATTATCTAAAATTGTGATTATAATAACGGATCAAATCTTCTGAAAATTAGCGTTTCCCTGGTATTTTTAGGCACTCTTTTTCCTTTTTGCTTCAAAAATTATCCCAGTTTTGGCCGATACAAATCCACTAGTATGAGTAGTATGATAATTCCTGCACGTATCCATGAAACACTGGGTGAGTCCAAAGCCGGCAAGTTTTTTAGTGATTTCTGAAAAAGTGAGAGGTGGAATTTTATTCATTTCTAGATATTTCGTAGGAAACTAAGATCAAATCGAATTGATGATGTCAGCGTCTTCTGAGTCAGACTGACATACAGTGTGACCGTTGAAGTGTGCAACATATGGAATTTTTTGTATTAATTGTACAACCAAAATTCAGATATTGCCGAAAGTAGCCAAGTGTTTGCCCAAAATTCCGAAGAATGTTCTAGCCGGCTGTTGTCTTTCCGGATATAATTCAAAATAAATCTGTGCTGTTTTCGTACTATTCCTATCAAATTTATAATAAAGTTTCAACATATCTCGTTTTTCCTCATTTGAGAATGAGGACATTTCGACTGAAGTATTTGTGCAAACTTATTATGTTTAATGAGTTCTGACAACTAGTGTTTATCAAACAAAATTTTTCGATGGTCATGACCATCTCAGATGAAGTTGTTTTTTTTAATATCTGTGGTTTCAGAAGTGCAAATCATAGCAAATTATACATCAATGAAATCAGAATGAGAATCACTATTTTTCTGTATATAGGAACAATATAGCGCCCATAACAGAAAAAAAAGATGAATGATGAATGCCAGAAGACGAAACGTCGGATAGTAAATCTGAACATGAAAACGTGTAGCTGAATAAAAGTATCAATGAAAACGTACTTTTGGTTTTGAGCTATGTTGTCAAATAACGATAGAAAAAAATAAAAGCGGAAATTCCGATTTTCAGTTTTTTCCCGATATTTCCGGAAATACTCGAAATTTTCCAAGTTTCAAAACAGTATTTTGTTAAGCACCAGAATACGCAACTTTGCACCAATTTAAGTTTCGACGTATCTCCTGCAGTTTAGGAGAACCCAATGGTGGGGGTCGAATTTGAATTGCCCTGTAGACACCCTTTCGAAAGATACGTGGCACAAGGACAATGACTCTTGTGAGTCACCAATATCATCAACATTACTTGTGGGCAGAGACGCATATGTTCTTTTTTACGAGTCATGGTCATAGTACTAGGAATTGTACCCTTTATTGTCGTTGTTTTATGTTATTTATTCATGTTGTTTTATTTATACATTGAATTTGTTTATTTATTGAAAATATATTCAATAGTGGCCGACTTACAACTTCAATCATCTTCAGTAACTTTCAGAATTCATTCTTCGACATTGTTAATTTCATAATCAATCTAGCCGACTAGCAAACTGGTCCTTTCGATATTTCACCCTCCGTACAAGTGATGAGCTGCATGAAAACAGGCAACCTCGAATGGAATTGTAATAAATTAATAATTCAAACAAACTCATTAGAGAGAGGCATATGCGAGAGTAATGTATCCAAGCTGACTCATTAATAATTCCAAACTTTAAATGAATCCGAAGTTTGATATAAGTTGTATATGTGAGGGTAATAATACAAACGCATAAATATCATAGGAAATTCCGATTCGATAATACCGGCTTTCACGCTTCTCATATGTTATGTGTTCTTGAAAGGGGATGATGCGATTGGAGGAACGCAAGATTGACGTTTGAATTAAATTGTGGATTTATACGGAGAGTTTTGTTATGGATTGGAAATTGTTTTCTGCGAAGATTGACTAGAGGTACATAAGCATTCTCGTGGATAATTCTATGGGTGCTTTAAAAATAACCGATTATTCTGAAAAAAACGTGTCTTTTTAAAAACTGCATTAGTTTATTTTTTCGTTGTTTCAAAGCATAAATTGCCTGACTCCTAAGAAGGATAGCAATTTTTTGAAATAACGGAAAAAATAACCAAGTTCAGTTTTTTTCAGAAAAACGCGTTTTTTCAAAATTACTGGATTGAATTTCAAAGCACGAATGTTATTCGGTAGACAATTTCCCTCATAGGGGAGAGTTGCCTATAATGAACCACTTTTGGAAAATTCACAATAACTTCACATCATTAACAATTTGCTTGAAAAAAAATAAACACAGCTTTATTATCTTGTATACAATTAGTACTAAGTATCAAAGATACACTGAAATAATAGCCTAACTGTAGAAAAAATATTTTAGAAAATATTACATGTGGTTCATTTTAGGAGACCTGGTGCGTAAATTGAACTACCTGCTACCTAAATTGAACTTCAGGTATAAACATGGATTCAATTTCGAATCAGTTTATCAAACATAGCTTGTTATAAAAGAAATGTGTTAAAAAATGGACATACCTACGTAACAGATTAAAATCATATAAAAATCAGGAAAAAAATTCTTGAAAATAAGATGTAGTTAGGTATAAACACCCAGGCAAAATTCACAATTAAAATCTTCGTCCCCTTCGAGTCCAGCACACTGTTCATGTGCCCACTTGGAGCAATTCTGACATCTGGCCCAACCCTCATTTGGTTTGGAGTTAGAATATTTTTCATAGCAATACAAACATAATTCTTCGGCGTTTTCATCGTTATCTTCATCAGAATCACTTAGGTACGGTGACGATTCTTTAACAAGCCTCTGTTAAGGTTTATTTTGAATTTCAGAGAATAAGTTGACTGTTGCTTTGTCTAGAAACGACTTATCGCACCTGTTTTTTTTTGTTTCGTGGAGGAACTTTTCTCTCCCCTTCCTGAGGATTTTATTTTCGTTGTTCTTTTTATTTTTTATGTTTACTTTTTTCAATAGCATTTCTCTTTTTGTTCTTACTCTCATTTCCTTTATCGGGTTTTTTCTGTTTCTCTTCAAGAGTTTTTTTGTGTGGTGTACTAGTGAGGATAACTGCGGACGCAGTAGTTTTAGTTTGCCGTCGCTGAATAGTTTTGCTTGTTCCAGGGACAGGTGCCAATTCATTTAAACTTTGATTCAACTTTTCTGGTGTGATTTCACCTGGTACTTTGTCGGTATCAATAGGTGTTTTGATAACACTACTTCTAGAACTAGAAGAGTTGTCCGCTACTGTCGAATTTTCGATGGAAATAGCTTGATTAGTAGATCAGCCATCAGCCATCAGCTACTTCTTCTTGCTCGGTAAAATGTGTTTCAACCGTAGTGGCTGCAGCAAATAAATGATCCGCGAATTTATTTCGGTTGACTGGCCAAATTCCAGCTCCTCTAAAAGCACTCTCGCTCACACCAACCGATGCAGCCTTTCCGTAGGCTCTATTTGACAATTCAGCTATGTTGTACACTGTTATTGCCTGACCAATGTGAGCTCGCAGCCAAGAATCTTGCTCTTGTACAAAATAAGTCTGTAGAGGTTTGAAAAATCCAACGTCTAACGGCTGGAGACGATGGGTTATATGACTGGGCAGTTGCAAAAGGTGAATATGATGCTGACGACAAAATTCTAGAGCTTCCAGATTTTTGCTATGTGTGGAGTGTCCATCTAGCAGCACAACTACTGGTTTCTCTTCATTGGATTGAACCACACTATGGAAATGTTTAAGCCACTTAACAAAGAGTTCGCTGTGAATATAGCCACTATCTGAAATTTCAATAAGGCTCCCAGTTGGAGCTCCACGAGCAAGTTCCGGTGCGAATCTTTTTCTTTTAAATATGAGCATAGGAGGAACGTAGAGACCAGCGGCGTTACAGCAACAGACCATTGTAGTGTTGACACCTCGCTCTCCACTAGATATGCCACTAACTTGTCGTTTTCCCTTCTTGGACACTACCTTTTGCATCCTTTTCTGGACCGTTGTGTAACCAGATTCATCAACGTTAAATATATACATAAAGGCGTAAAACCATTTTTTACCTGCAGTCTTTTTGTCCCGATTGAACCGATGGGGCAAATTGTGTTTTTCGGCCAACTGAAAAGCTAAACGTCGTATGTCGATTATTGTAAATCTGTAGAGCATTTCTTCAAACTCAATTTACTAGTGTATTTTCAGTTTCCGTGGAAAAAACACATTTGGTCCCCATCTTTTTTACGTTTTCTTTAGCTAGTGTATTAGTGCCCCTGAGGTGTCTCAGCAGTGTAGATTTGCTAATATTATATCTTCTAGCAAATTCATTCAAACCTGCCTCGCCAGCCCTATAAGCTCCAATAGCCATAGACATCTCCTGTTCCGTCCAACGGCCATACTTCCCACGTTTGGACATTGTTGATTCTTTTTCTGAAACAAGTATCCTAAATTGAACCAGTTCAATATAAGAAACTAACAGGGGTTCATTTTAAGCACCACAGCGCAATTCGTTTTTTTAAACAGTTCTTGAAAAAAAACAATATATTTTGATTCTGAATTGTCGTAAACTATGTCTAAATGAATGCTTTAAATGTGAACGTAATCGAAAATTACTTACTCGTATCCTCTTAAGAGATATTTACTTAGTAAAACCGTTGAAATATTACATTGAAGACACTCTAAACACATAACAACCTCTTCTCGTGCTTGTCGTTGACCAATTGAACCGAAATTCATGGCTAAGTGTTGGCGTACAATAAACTTTTCGTATTCACTTATAGATGGCGGAAATACACTGATTTGTTAAAAATAGGACCTAGGTTCAATTTAGGTACCAGTTCAATTTAGGCAACTCTCCCCTATTATATGAACCAACCAAATGCCATCATTTTTTGAATTCAAACCAATGAGAAGAGGACTTTTCGAAAACACTGTCTCCAGTCCGTGGTATTTTCAAATCGGTGTTTCGCTTCTTCCTTATTTATACGTTTCCATAGTGGAATTATTTGTGAATAGGTGTGTAGACCTAACAATCCTTTCCGGTAGTGGTTGGTTTGTGCTTCGATATAATTGGACTGTAGATGATCCTGCGTGATTCAAATCGAGTACCAGAAATTTGAAAAATTGACAGCCAAGTCGCACATCATAACTTTTAATAAACATTCAATCTGGTTACATCAGCAAAAAGGACCACCTGTCCACACGACAGGAAGGAAATCAACAATCAGTGTCGATGACAAAAAATGATGATACGTATTTGTATAAATACCTTACAGGAAAACTCAGCTCTTGCAGGACAATGTACATTTAACTTGTCAAGTTTGACAACGGTAGAAAGCAAATTCAGCTTTACCGCTTTTTGGAGATATATTTGCGTGGATCTTGAAATATTCATTCCATAAACTCTATTTATGCACTAGCGGGCGGTAAAGTACACTTTACCGCCCGGTTCACCGGGCGTAAAGTGACACTTTACCGCCCGTGGGCGCATTATGGCCCGGTGGGCCGTAAAGTAGACAAAATTCTCAAATTGTCTATACTCACACATCATTTCATGCAATTCCTAACACGAATTAGAATCATTTCAGTTCAATAGATCAATACTCTTTCTAACATTTATTCATAATCGTTGGCAATTTTTTCGGTGATGATCTATTTATTTGAAATAGATTCTCCAATATAGCACTATAGTTTCATATTCCTCATATTATGTTACCCTTAATTATTGTATGCATAACGTATGAAACGTGTAGACCATTGCAATTCAAGTCAGTATTTGTGATTCGCGCTATAAAACCGCTAGTGCATAAAATTTTGTATGTATCACGTGCGTAAAATGCGTTTAAGGCCTTCGGCGTGTGATGGCCCTCGGCTAACGCCATCGGGCCATCATCCACGCCGCAGGCCATAAACGCCTACTTTACGACCTTGATACATAAATAACTATTATGGATTCAGGAACATATATTATGCTTTTCTGTTGCAATTTATGAAAGTTTTCTCATCAAATACAGTGCAGTTTATAACGTAAAAAGGAAGCGTCAGAATATTTGCATTCTATCAACAAGACATAATATTGACACAGGCACACTCGATTCCGCTATACAAAACAAGGCATGCAATTGAGCAGGATTGGCTTTAAACAATTTTATAGGACCTTTTTCAACACATAGTTACAATTATTTCTGTGAATAGAGTTTGACGGCTCAATTCTTCAGCTGACATTAATGACCAGCGGTATAAATAGAAGTAAGTTAGAATAAGTGGTTTAGTAAGCTTTTAGCTCCTGAAGATGCTAATTTTATTGGCGAAACGCGCGTCGAGTGTGATTGTGACGTAGTTTTGGTGTTTGGGTAGTTTCTTTATTCTTTTTTTATTAAATTGACAAAGTGGGATTCAGTAGTAGCGTTCATCCAACATATATTTTACTTTCACCCTAACAAAAGTTCGTAGGATTCAACATTTGCTTTAAGGAATCGTTGTAATAGAATGACTTTCGTTAAATTAAAATGTTGAATTAAAACAGACTAAATTAATCAGCAGGGCGCTTGCGTCAGTTCTTTAAGAGCGGTGCAGAAACGGTCGATTTCACTGCTTGAAGCTAAAGAAAAATAAAAGAAAATCGTTAGTTGTGAATCCCATTAAATAAAACTGTTTTTCTACACCCTTACTATAATAATGTACTTATATGCCCATAATCCGTTTCATTATGATATCCATTATGATACAGATTTTTCATTATAACTATCTGAAAACACCATATTTACATGCATATTTAGGATACTAAAAAAGTTTTTTTTCCGTGTGACCGCACGGAAAATTTTTCCGTTCGCTGGTGTCATTATAGCTGCCTATTTACATGTCAAAATTGATTAATATGTTAGCAGTTCTCTAGAAATCGCAAATTGTTTGAATGTTTCCTTACCAACAGGGTATTAACGCTTGTTTAGTGGCAATTTCTGGATATATTTGTACCAAAAGTATTTCAATTAATAATATATGAAGGATGAAGGAACAAAAACTCTTTCATCATTAAAAATAAATGTTTCTTAGCAATCTGTGGTTTTTAGGTAGATATAATGAAAAATATCGTTCATTACTCGTCCACATAAATGCTTTTCCGTGCTTGCACGACTTCGTTTGGCTCATTTAGGAAAGCAAATAGCAACATATTTAAATCTGCCTGATCCGAATTTATATTCAGGGCATTGTTTTCGAGGACATCTGCAACGGTATTAGTTGATGCCGGTTGTAATATTGTCAAAAATATATGGAACATCCTGTACATTAAAATATTTTATATTTCAATACGTGGGTAACCTTTTTACAATTCAGTACGTGAGCGAAGATATTTTATTTTGAAACACAACTTGTCCTCAACAGAACATAAACAAGAGTTTTCAAAAAGGCCACTGATAGTTCGATCTGGGAGTCGAGTTGAGAGTTCTGCCGTGCCCGCAGCTAGTGAGGGCTATGGGGGGAGTTTGGAAGAATAAAGATTAGATTCATGGAAAATGTTCCTAAAATATATATACTCAAATTTATTGTAGGTATAGATCTTTTTAAAATAATGTATTCTAGGAGAGATTAATCAATTCTTTCCTGTTTTTACTTTATAATTATCGATTTTAAAATAAGCGTTTTCCCCATAATGAGGAAAAAAAAATTCATTTATCTTTAATATTTTTTGTATTTTTATTATATAATTAGTTATTTATCTTATCCCCCATATGTTATGTCATGTATCATCGTTGTTTTTGAAAACAACTGATATATTTATTTATTCTATTTTCCCCATACCCATGCTCGAGGGCAACCTTTTATGGGTTCACTATATTTGTTTCCTTTCTTTCTACCAATAATATTGTATAACGATGAGAAATAAATATTATTATTATTATTATTATTATTATTTGTTAATTCTTTGATTCATTAATTCTTTAATTCATTATTCCTTCATTTAATTCAATCGTCGTAATGTCATATTTGTTCTAGTAAAATAAATGTTTTTATATTTCTCTAAAGTGTTTTAATAGTTATTTATGTATCAAGGGCGTAAAGTAGGCGTTTATGGCCTGCGGCGTGGGGATGATGGCCCGATGGCGTTAGCCCGATGGCGTTAGCCGAGGGCCATCATACGCCGAAGGTTTTATTGCGCGAATCACAAATACTGACTTGAATTGCAATGGTCTACACGTTTCATACGTTATGCATACAATAATTAAGGGTAACATAATATGAGGAATGTGAAACCATAGTAGCTGAGTGCTATATTGGAGAATCTATTTCAAATAAATAGATCATCACCGAAAAAATTGCCAACGATTATGAACAAAAGTTAGAAAGAGTATTGCTCTGTTGAACTGAAATGATTCTAATTCGTGTTAGGAATTGCATGAAATGATGTGTGAGTATAGACAATTTGAGAATTTTGTCTACTTTACGGCCCGCCGGGCCATAATGCGCCCACGGGCGGTAAAGTGCCACTTTACGCCCTGCGAACCGGGCGGTAAAGTGTACTTTACCGCCCGCCAGTGCATAAATCTATAAAAGATCAGTATCTACCTAGTTAGTCGTGAATAAACCCCAATTCACGACAATATTACTGCATTAAAACGTTATGGTGACTGAAAATCCAATTCAGTGGCGGAAGGCTACATTGAAAATTCTGTTCAGAGTAAAATCAGCATTTCCAATACAATATTGAACTCTATTGAGACTAGCAATAATGAAATAAATGTAAATATTCCTTCCACTTCCAGATCAGTGGGAACTGAAATAAACTTTCCAAACTACACAATAAATAATCTTTATATTTTTAAGAAATCAAAAAAATTACAATTATTATGATTGATTTTGTTGCCCATGACAGTTTTTATGTTAGAAAAATATTTCCAAAGTGTTACCACACAAGAAATAGTCCAACAAGTCCATCATTACAGTGTGAAATTTCTTCTGAAGAGTATGATTTTTAATTCTTCCGATCTCCCCGATGAAGAGTGAAATGAAGAGTGAAATAGATTTTTGTCAGCAGTAAAAACACCAGAGCTTTTTTTATCGGATAAATTTCTTTTTGTAACGAAATAATTTTGCCAATCAGTAATTTTACGAGAAAAACTGACCTTCGGTCTCGCGATTTTGTCGAATGTCAGTTTTTCGAGCAAAATTAATGATGGAAAAATTTGAGTTAAAAAGAAATTTATCCTTAAAAGAAAAGCTCGATTGTTTTTTGGCAAGATAAATTAACGACCGAATATAAATTGTCTCCATATTGACGCTTTAGTATTTTTTGTAGATTGCGGGATTGCTTTTTCTATATTTTTTGTTATTTGTTGAGTCGAAACGTCCCCAAAACGACTCATATTGTAATGTTTCAGTATCAACTATCAACAATACTTAAATAACTGACAGGGCAGACATTAAAGTGACGTAAGCATACTAGATGTAGACGCTAAAGAGGAACAGGCGTTTTTATCAAGGGTAATATAACAAGACCTTGATAAATAGTCGACTATTTTTATTGCATCTAAATTTCGACTGTATTTTATAATAATTTAATGAGACATTATTTTGGCATTAATAATCTGATGAGAGCCCGAGAGCGAAGCTCGAGGGCTTTCATCTCTGATTATTAATGCCAAAATAATGTCGAGTAAAATTAATAAATACAAGAGAAATTTAGCAGCAATAAAATAGTCGACAATTAATCAAGGTCGTGTTATATTTGTGAAGATTATTTCTTGAATCTACTTCTTTATATTAGTCATATGAATGAATGAAAATTAAACAATTTGGAATCATTTATTCAAAATATCAAGAACAAAGCACAAAATCTAAACAAAAACAGCACCATCTTTATAATTTATCAATTGAAATTAAAAACACAATTATTGTATGTGACATTTCCACCATGCGTAATTTGTGACATTTGTTCAGCTTTTGAAGAACTTGCAGTATTAACCGTAGAAGGTCCACATTCATTCTCTTATACAGCTTCAACACGATTGATTTTATTTGACGTTTAATATGTATTTATTTAGAGTTACAGCGAAGTGGTCGAGGTGTAAGAGCGTTTGGCTTCCACCCAGACGGTCCGGGTTCGATCCCCGGTCGTGTGTCACTGAGCTGAAGTGGTTCGAATTCCACTTTTATTTAAACTGTAGGTCCCGGATCTCCCTTGCTCGCACAAGCTCTGGTTTTGAGGGGTTTTCTCCGAAAACCTGGGAGTTTCGTAAAAACAAATTTTACAAAATTGTTTACTGTCAGATGCTCAGGCTCCTTGATATGAGTATCATGCTGAATAGTCGGTGACTATTGTGCATCATGTAAATAGTCGCTAATAGAGCGTGTTGATTGGTCCTGTCAAACAGGAAACAAACGTATGATTGGTTGATGACTGATATTTAATAGACGAAGGAAATCGGTGATAAAAAACGATGCACCTTTTTTATCATTGTCAAAATGACAATACAGTCATCTTTAAATGACACATTTTATACAGGAGTTAATTTATCGACCAAAATGTATTGGAGGCACAGCGAAAGAGATGCAATTCACGCATTGATGAAATGATGATTTTCTGTGAGTGATCCTTCTGAAAAACATTCTTCCCTATCTCATTTATAGATATGAATCTCCAATGGAAACTGGACATAAGAAATAATCAACTATCTGAATGAAAATGCAAATTTTCACTTTCAGATTTTTTCTTTCAAGTTAGGTTCCCGGTTGAAGCTCGTGTATTAATAACATTACATGATCGTTGCATAATATACTATTGTGTCTTGACAGTGCGTAGATGCCGTAGATCATAGATTAACCACTGAAATGAAGTTATAAGTCATCATATTATAATTTCATTTCAGTGAGATTGACCTGCTCAATTAAGTCATAAGGTCACATGTGAGATCTAACCACTTCAATTTGCTGTCAATAGTAAATCCCAGGAATTTGGTTGAGTGCACGAAATCAGAAGCGGATCTTGATTCAACTTCGTCAGTGTAATTTTTCCGACCTCGTGGAAAGAGTTGAGAAAAAGGACAAGCAAGACTAAATTGAAAATTACTTTCCGTAAGTGCTCCATATATCCACAAACGTTGAGAGCATAAGTCGAATCGGGTAGACCACACGTTTCCGTGAGTATAAAAGTTTACATGGTAAATTGAAGTCAATAACTCTTTCGCTTCCTATTAGAAATGCAGCTAGCACGTACATCTTAAATTAAAAACACGCCGGACTGTACAGGGGTTCGCGAGGCGAGGGGAAATATGAGATGCGCGCAAACGCATTTTAAATTAAACTTCTATCTTAATTCGAACCTTCGTTAATTTGGCTTTCCTTGTCGTCCCCACGTCGGGAATCGGCGGAGAACGTAGGAGGGTAATATGTTCGACTTCCAAAAGCGAAAGTCTTCTGGAATAATAATCTAGAGCTTTATTCCCGACCAATAAATACGACTGTAGGATTTTAAACTCATCCGCAGCACAATTATTCATTCAAGTTATAACATATTCCGCTTTTAATCCTTGCGTCCTTCTTTGTTTATCGAGCGAAGGAAGTGAGTCCGTTTCTTTTCAGAACGGCAAAAGTTTTAATGACCGCGCGCCGTCGGTTCTTGTCTTTGCTCATTGCATGTAAGTGGAAGAAGGAAGAATTCTCAATCAATAATTGTCACGGCCTGGGCTATACACACATTGCCTGATGCATACATTATTCTGGCTTCTTCATTCTTTATCCCCGTCGGCGTCTTGAGATGAATTAAAATGCTCTATTCCCTCCCCGCTTCTCCTTCATTTCGACTCGGGTGTAATGAATTGATCGAGCTTTTTCGATTTTTTAAGTGCCTACAGAGAGCCTCGAACGAAATGCTCATTGGAGGGTTTCTCAACACCTACTGCAAAAATCATTGCAAACTTGTTATCAGTTCTGAAAATTTTTATTTTCTGCAAGACACTATGAGAAATGTTGCTTCTACAACTCCAGCTATATTGATTTCAGTAACAAAATTGTCATCATGCATCAATTCCTACACTGATCATAGTATAAATGTTTCATCTACAACGGTATCAGGAAGACACTAAATCAGAAGTTCCTCTTTGGTTGATACTGGGACATATTTCTCATTTCTGGATTTAACTCACACATGCAATTGAAGTAAGGACTACAATCACAAATTTGCATCAATTATCCTCATTTCTACGTGAGATCAACCTTACAGAATTAAACAAATATACAGGGTGATTCAAAATTCAATGTAAATATTTGAAAGACGTATTGTTGGGATCAAAATAAGACTTTTTCTTCAAATCAACATGTGTCCTAAAATGCACCCCCTCCGAGCTACAGTTTTAGTTAATCTAGTTTTTTTTCCTAAATTACAGGGGCTGTAGCTCGCAGGGGATGCATTTTAGGACACATGTTGATTTGAAGAAAAAGTCTTATTTTGATCCCAACAATACGTTTTTGAAATATTCACATAGAATGTTGAATAAATTAGCTAAGACATGTTTTGTTAGTTTGATATTGTGAAAATACCCCCCTTTCGTTGATTACGATTTTCCGGCAAACGGTTGGTTGTACGATAAAAATGCAAGATACCGAATTCTTATTTTTTTTATGGCCAATAAGATTATGCTATTCGAAGTCGGAGTTTCTCTTTTTGAAGATAAAAATTGGGCCAATAAATGTGTGGACCCCCCTCCAACTCCCCCAAAACTGGGTTAACATAATTTTTGAAGCAAAAAAAGAATAGAGTGCCTAAAAAAATAGGTGTATGCTAATTTTCAGAAGATTCGATTCCTTATTATAGTTTTAGATAATCTTGTTTTTTTCCTAACTTACAGGGGCTGTAGCTCGGAGGGGGTGCATTTTAGGACACATGCTGATTTGAAGAAAAAGTCTTATTTTGATCCCAACAATACGCCCTTGAAATATTTACATCGAATTTTGAATCACCCTGTATAGTAAAATCTGAAATGATAAATTATAGTCTATTATTATAATTATTAAAGATAATGACAATGAGGGATAGTGAGATTTTATAATTAGGGACATAATTCACAGATGCATCCGTCTTCCGAATCCCATCCAGAACATGTGCCATGAAACCGCAGCCAACAGGCGGTACAGCGATGCCACATCACGTCGTGACCAAAAATGTGCAAAATCGTCTTTATTTTGAATGGAACACCCTGTATATTATCGATCCATAAGAGGCGCTAACAGAGGCTCTAGAAATTTTATCAAATATTTCTTATAGTTAAAATCAATAGTTTCTCTTTAAAAAAAAATTTTTTTTCGAAAAATGGAAATTCTTCCTATTTCTTCGCCATAATCCTATTTAACGACCTATTTTAAGGCGAAATCCATTTGAGACGACTGATACGGATTTACAAAAGATATCTTGTTTCGATTACGTATATTTCAAATTACGTGGCCAAACAATTTTTTCATTTTTAGATGATACTTCTGCATATCTCACATGTTTCCAAATGGAAGAACAATTTATTCTATTGGATGCAAAATTTTACACTTAAATCTTGCAATATAAAACGAAACACGATTATAGAAAAAAGTTTTTAATATTAGTAATAAATCAGTTTATTTCATGTAATGGTGAATATTCATCAATTATAATGTCTGCGCTTAAGCTCCAGACAAATCACAAAACTGTAATAGGAAAAGTTTTATGAAAATATGTTCAACTTATGCAGAACTGAATTCTATGTTCGAAAGACCGTTCCACCCTGCGCAAGACAGCTGGTGTAATGCTGTAAAAAGCATTCGTTATTCTAAGTCTCATTTTTTTTAAAGCAGTCGATGGCTCAATGAAAATATCGTTTATTTTCATGTATCCCTATAAGAAAAAATCTAGATTTGTTAAATCTGGTGAACTAGCTGGCATTCCACCTTATCCATTCAGATCATTCAAATCCTCTCACTTCTCTCGAATACTGAGCTTGAGCGCCATCATATTGTAACCACATTCTAAGGCAAAGATCAAGAGGAATATCTTCTAACAAACCTAGTAAATCAGTTCGTAAGAAATTGAGATACATTGCTCCACTCAGATGTCCCTCAAAGAAAGGACGGGCCAATAACATATTCTCCAACGATTCCCGCCAGATATTAATTGATCACCTGTGTTGACAATCCACCTGTCTCAATAAGTGGGCATTTGCTGTCGAATAATGATGGTAATTACGTCGATCCGACAAAAATTGTCGTTTCGATGAATTTTTTCCATGGCCCAATTGCAAAATCTTGATGTAATTGAACAATATGGTACTGATGAAAGCGATGCATCTTCAAAACTAGTTTCACTTATTTCTCACCTATATCCACTATTTCACCAATCTGTCTACGAGAATCTTCTTCATCAGCAAGTATTCATTATCTTCATTAGTGACTGGTTTGATGTGCTCATGTTTGAAATAATTGATATATCCAGTTTCAACAAATCTAGTCAGGACCTTTCGGAATCATACTGTTGAAAATACATTCTACTTGCCAATAAACAATTCCTATCTTATTCACCTAATATGAAAATTAAATCAAATCAAATCAGTTTTTGAAATCAACATTTTGATAAAATTGTATCGAAACTTCACGATACAGCATCATTCACTGAAGATTTTAATTCTTATAATGGAATTGACTAAAGATTTAGATGCTCATAAACATACTGGTAGACAAATAATTGAACCTGACAATTCATTAACTTTCAATCCTCCCAAACTGATTTATTTTCAAGGAATAGCAAAAATTTCGGGATTATTTAAATTTTTGTAAATTTTCCAAAACATAATTTCAATGTGAATGAAAATGATGACAGAGTAGTTGTCAAATTCACAAGATATCAGCATGTTTTTCATCATCTGGAAGAATTCTTTTCTCAAAGTTTAGAATAGGTCATCACATCATTATTATTATTATTTGCACCGCACCCTTTACTTTCTCATTATATATTGAAAAAACATGGAATAAATATTGATTCAATAAATATTGTTGAAATCATTCAGTTGTCAATTTCCCAGAAGTGATTTTTTTTAAGGACAGGTTAAGCATGAAGTAATACAAAGTAATTATCTAGCGACCCTCAAAATCTATAACTTTTGACATAGAAATAGTATTTGAAATGAGAAAGTGTGTAAATAAGGGATTCGCAATGGTGAGCGCTTGTTAAAATCGGTTTCTTATATATCTAGCTGACTCGTTAAGCATGAAGTCTATATGTGCACAAAGTCAGAATTTGTGTTTTAGTTATCGAGATCAAGGTTGGTATCGAACAGCATTGGAATAATGCTATGAAATAGGAAATTTCAATTCAACGTTTTTTCGACAATATCTCGACGAGAACAAGCAGACCGTAAAACCCCTAAAATATGTCTGTCACGTACAAATTTTTGTGATAGTGTGAATGAACTAAACATTTTGTCATGCATTTATTCAACATGAATGAAAAAAGGCTTGTAATATGACTTCACCTACAAGTATTCTTTTGATACTCCATCAATAGCAGAATTAAAGAAATTATCGAATCGTTTGAAAGTCATTGTCACTGAATGTAAATGAAACGTCATAAATATTTTTCAATGTTCGTTTATTTTTCAAAGATATAATTTTTCAGGGTGATTTTCAGAAATTTCAATCAAACCAGAGTATTTTTCTCTAGGAAAGAATTAACCACGTTTGGAATAAAAGCAAAATTATTTATGAATTACCTGGGATATTTTTGTAAAAAGACACCTACACAAAAACAAAAAAACGGTTCGGTTCCTTTAGTTAACTCACAAGCAATCCAAAACTTGATGGGTATTTTCATTAGCGACTGAAATAATAATCTTTATTAGCATCATCAGCTCTCAAAGTACAGTACAGAGTATAAAATAGTATAATAAATAAATAAAAAAATGATACAGAGTATAAATAAAATACAGAACACACATAACTTACAACACACGGACAATATTCTAACTAAACGAACCACAAATAAAATCGAAATACTACGAGTAGACATATTACCATAATGGATTATAAACCTTTTATATATTTTACACACTGGCTTTTGAATTTATCCAATGATGAGCATTCTTTTAATTATTTTGGTAGTGAGTTGTAAAGCTGTAAACCTTTGACGAACACTGTGTTTGTAGCAGCATTAGCAGTACCGATATAAAAATCATTCGAGCATGTGATATGGTATTATGACTATGTATTTCTTGAAGATAATTTGTTTCTTCTGTTAGATAGGTTGGTAAGCATCCTGACTTTAGTTTATACACAAACTTGAGCATATTAAAAGTAGCTTTCTGTCGAACATTCAATAAATTCAAATGACGCTCCGGATCTGAATGAATGCTTTTAATTCTACCATAATCATAAATGAACAAAAAAATTCACCGCATCAACAGTTGAACAGAAATTATCGTTTTTACCGTAAAATATCAGACATTTCGTTCTTGATGGAAAAACAAAAACAACTCAAACCCGTCTTCTGTAATAAACCGTAACACTTGTCAATGAAACGGCATGCACATCACATCAAACTGTGGAAATACCACGGAACGGTTAATTAATTTTCTAACAAAGTAGGTATGTGTATCATTCCTGCTGTAAGAAATTAAACAAATGATATCGAATAAAAAATCGAAACACTATTCCAAAGCCTCCTTCACGGTCTCCTCAATGCGCAACGGCGCTCACGGAAAGAATGAATTATTTTCACAAAAAGGCGTTGGTATGCTCAAAAACTATGTAGGAAAATAATGAATTACACTCGGCTACACAAAAGATCACGTATTTGTGAATGATGTAGTTAGTAGTGAAATATTTAGGTTTACGAATGCATGACCGGTGGCAGTGTCAGGAAATTTGCGGTCGGGATATCATTATTTTCTTGCACCCGACACGAAAAAGTTTAACACTCGATTTAAAGCGATGACGAGCCGTGATGTGTGCTCTGGGAAAGGATTCAGGGTTGATTGCACATGCAAGTGTACGTTTTATATTGTGTTTATCCGTTATTGAGAAGCAATTGGCATGAGTGGAATAACAGAGGTTGAAAAAGCTGATGAAACATTTGTATATTTTGACGTGAAATTTAAAATAGCTAGAAAAGTGCCAACTTCTAATTGATCTTATGATGATGAAATAGAAAATAGCTTATTCTGATCGGTAAATAGTGCCAAAACTGAAGGAAGAATTGTAGCAGTATGAAACTCGGCTCGTGACTTGTTGACATCATGTGAGGGGTCTAGAATCAAAACTCACATTATCCTAGTTTTATATTTTGTGGTAAAACGCAAAAAACGTTTATGACCCTATCTTTGTAAATGAAAGTGTTTTTTTTTGTTTTGCATTTTTAGATAAGCATGTAGTTTATATTTATTGAAGTAAAGTATTGTCGATAGTATGATATTTTTCTCTTAATTTGTTACTTTATGCTGGAGAATGTGAGTTTTGAAAATAACTTGTGAAAAATGTGAGATTTGAAACTAACTTTTGAAAAAATGTGAGTTTTGAAACTGACCATGCAGCAGTTTAATCATCCACCGATTACCGAAAATTCAGAGAGTTTTTTCAGTTTGGTTGTTGTTAATTGTCATGATATAATAAGTACATAACAAACAAATAAAGCGGCATCAAGAATATGTTTGTAAAAATTAAGATTTAAACCTGGGGCATCAATATCTCTCCAGTCCTGACCATAATGCTTAGATAAAAGTGCATCTATGTCGACTTTTTTTGCGGGTTTTAAAGTATTTTTTTCTTTAATTATAAATTTGTTTGGATCAACAGAACCAACCGTCTTTCCCTTCTCGCAAATACTTTTTGCTGCACCAATAGTATTCCTATGAAATGGTTCCCCTTGAACCAGAACATTAGTGTTTACAGCATTTCGTGTTAAAATCAATCTCTTACACTAACTGATTTGGAAGTGCCAGGACCTAGGGAGTTTCCAAAAAACAATAATAAACACCTTCTTCTAATGTGTTTTGCAAACGACTCAAACAGAACAAGTGAACAAATCCCGCCAGAAAAATCAACACGTTGCATTATTCGGAAAATGTTAGTTTTGAAAACAACATGCGTCTTCGCAATTGTGCTTACATTGGAGAATGCAAGTTTTGAATTTGATCGCGCGCGGCTCGTTAACAGTAAGTTTACGTGTGGAAAATGTGAGTATTGCTACTAAACCCAATCTTGTCACCACAATTTAAATAGAAAGAAGTGAGTTTTGCTACTGTTTTATATTCTGAATACATAGATGCATACTTTGTCTACAACATGGCGCCCGTAACTCGATTTCGCAAAAATGCGGAGTATGTGAGTTTTGATTCTAGACCCCTCATGTATAGTCAGAAAAATAGTGGTTTACAAAAAATTCCGGCGTTGAACCCAATAACATGTTTAATTTCAAGTTAAAAAAAAGTGTTTTTCGGCAACCATCCGGCACTTTTTCTTGTCTTTTCGGCAACCATCCGGACACTTTTTCTTTGGGAAAGTGCTCGAATTTTAATATAAATATTAATATAAATAAGAATTGGAATGTTTCTGTTGGTACCTATCTTCTGTTCGAATTTCAATATATAATACGAATAAGAACTGAAATGTTCGAAACATTCAAATTTGGAATCACAACCAGGGTAGTTTAATCTTGATCAGAATTCTATTTTTTGTTCCCCCCTGTAAACCGTTTGGAAATTTAGAATTTTGATAACTAGAATACAAGTATTCTGTAATGTACCAATTTTTATGAAGAATAAAATTTTCTGTCAAATCGATAATAAAAAAGTGTCCATATGGTGCAAATTTTTGAAACTCACTGTATATAGTCATGACCACCTTTCGACTGGCAACCCGTTTTATGCGTATTCGTCTATTTCTGTAAGTTCATGAAAAGTATGTTTCATCCGGTTAACAGATGGGTGAAGATCGAGCTCTCTTCGTCTCTTAGACTAACTGAGTTGTTATTCTACATAGTTGCCGAAAAAATAGTGTACTCAACAAAACAATTTTGTTGGACTCGCAGACTTCCCGGACTCGCTACCGCTCGTCCTAGAATTTGGTCTACTCGTCCAAAAAACAGTATTTTCTGGACTTGTCACGTAAATTACTATTTTCTACAAACGTCAAAAAATGACAAGGTTCGCGCATTGACAACAGTATGCGAAGTGGCACTTTTTTTCATTTTCATTCGTTACCATGACACCGTGCGCGAAGTAATGTGCGAAATATATTTCGCACACTGCATGTAAACTATATGGGATTTTCATATTCTAACATATATGGTCCTCAACTCCTCAAACAAGCAAAAAACAAGAAATCGTTTATTTATTAATGTAGAACAATAATTAAGGATTTCAAATTGTGAGAGATATTTTTCTGGCTTTATTTGCTTCACACCACTCTTTAAATTGCTGATATGCATTTTCATACTGCCGCCTCGATTTCTCCGGTAAAAGGTTGGAAATTACGGAATTGGCCGCATCTATCAAGTTAGGTGGGGTACTGCTCAGTTCATCGTCGCTCGAAATTTCCATTCTTTTACAATAATAAATATCACGCACGAAATTGACGCGAATAAAAAGTCTCTCCAAAATAATTATCAAGAACTGTCACTTTGAAATAATTGTCAACAAATGCCATTTTATTTCCATAGTTACAGTAATTACTTGATTTGGAAAAATTATTTAAGACAGTTCAATACTATTTTTCATAGTTATTACTTATTTTAGAACAATATTTTTGACGTTTGTAGAAAAAATTTTGTTTGCATCTCATGCGCGAAATACTTTGGTAATCTCGACTATTTTTTTTAACTCGGTTGCGTCTCGTTAAAAAAAATCAGTTCTCGATCACCAAAGTAGCATTTCGCGCACTAGATACAAAAATAACTATTTTGGAGTTTTTTCGGAAAGTAAAAGGCTTTCGGAAGACGGTTAGATAGAATAAAAGGCAATATATCCTCTACAAAATAGTCCTAGGATAATTTTACTTAGTAGGCTACGTAAAGTTAGGTGGGAGCAGGGCAAGCCACAGGTCGACCCAAGAGCCTACAGGCCGATATAACTGATTGATTGATTGATTGAGTGATTGATGCAAGCTGTCTGAGTCAATTATAAGAGAGAGAGAGAGATACTTTATTGTCTAAAGAAGTTGTTGTCATTGACAAAGATTGTTTGTTTCATAGAAATAATCTTGAGTGTAAAAGAAAGATAACAAGTAAGTCTAAAAAAATACGTCACCAGTTAAAAAAGGAAAAATGATAGCAGTACCATCAAGCAGGTCTAAGAGTATCCATCAGCATACAACATACAATACAATAAATAAATAAGATTCACACAAAAATAAACAAGAATAGACATATGAATATATTATGTATCTGCTAATGCTCGTCATTAAAAACTCGGTAATACTATAATAGGGTCTATCCAACAGTAATTATGAAGAATAAAACAGCTATAACACCAGTTTAGCGACTGGAATAGTGGGAAGGATTTGTGTTAAAGTTATTTAAATGTTTCATGACTCTACATCCTGTTTCCAAAATGAAAATAGCGACTACAGTTAGAATATCATGTCCTCGAAACTTCGAAGTTCGCTAAATTTGGATTTAGTCATATATCTAATTGCATGTTTTTGTAATATCAGAATAGAATTCAAATTGTTATTGTTTACTGCCCAGAGAGCAATGCCATTTCTCAGGTGACTCCATCAATTAGTGATATACCACCTTGGCCGTGGAAATACCTAATTCATTAGAAATTATGCAGACCGCGTAACAACCAGATGGTAATTTGCTCTTTAGGTAGGTTATGTTACTATCAAACTTGAGTCTAGTGTCAATTTGCAATCCATGAAATTTTGCTTCACATCTATTTTCAATGAATTTATTTCCTAGGGACAGCTTATTGATTTCACACCTGAAGCCTATGACGCTTAGTTTTTAACACATTGAGAGATGGTTAGAATCACACCATCTTTTGATCTTTTCATACCCTCACAAACTGTTGGATTCAGATCAGTACTGTTCTAATTGTGCCATATTATTGTGGTATCACAGACAAAATGTGTGAAGTTTCCTGAGATTTTGATCTGGCGAATCGTTTATATAAATCAAGAAAAGAAGGGGACCAAGAATTGATCCCTGTGGTACTCCTGAGTTTATATCTGCTTCATAGACGATATCGCGGTCTGTTCTAATTGGCGACGACCAGATAAGTAAGATTTACACCAATCGGAGACTACTCCTCTGATTCTATAATGATGCAGATTGGAGAAAGACCTAGGAGGTAGGGGAAATATCTGAGCAGCAATACGGATTTGGATAGGAAAATATCCACAGTACCTACAGGTGGCCAGCCAAATCTGGTACGAGGTGGGGAAAAGTAACAGCAAGTGACCATAGCTGTGGCAAATGCACTCAGCGCAGCAACATGGAGCCTAATAATCTAGGCAATTAACAATCGAAAGATACAAGTACATAAATAGGAAACAGTTGAAGGGGGAGACAACTCAACAATACGTTACAATGATGGAAAATAGAGCCAAAAATTGTGAGCTGGGAAATATAGAAGAAAGTTTAACGTTTTCAGAGTTGATAAGTGAGTTGAATGAGCGTTCATTGTAAGATGATGAACTAGATTTAGCAAAAATCATACGAATATTTTGTAAGTGGAAGAGTCCAAAAAATAGGAAAAAGATTGCTGGAGAAAGAAATTATCAGTGTGCAGCACAGCAAATAATTCAACGAGTTTACGTATTTTTTGAATTGATATAGCCGATACTTGATGAAAATCCATTATACTCGATATAATGAAACTATGGTTCAAATTATTTTCACATAAAGAGGGTTAAAGAGGGTTTACGAAACCACGACAATTGTTTCGCTTTACAAAAGCTTCTTCAAGTGGTAAGTAGTCAGTATATCTTCACCACTTGAAGAAGCTTTTGTAAAGCGAAACAATTGTCGTGGTTTTGTAAACCCTCTTTATGTGAAAATCATTTGAACCATAGTTTCATTATATCGAGTTTACGTATGCCAAATTTCTACAGGCAGCAGAAATTTACAAGACAGCAAACCAAAGCATCCTCAAATCAATATTCAATGGGAGCAACATTGGGAAATTTTTCTGAACAGCAGTTAAAATATCAACGCCCAGGTAGCATACAGATACCTTCAGGTTTCCTGTAATAGGTGTGGCTCACAACACCTAAGAGGGCAGCAGTGTCCGACTACGGGTAAACAATGCAGTTTCTGCGTAAGTTAAACCATTTTCAAAAAATGTGGTAAGGTGAGATGCAATAGGCTTCTAGCCCTACGTGTCATCGAGATAACCTGGGTACATCTGAGGGGGTTTAATTCGGATTCAGAGGACTCCCACACTAACTTATGGGATATGTGAAACATGCCTGATAAAGGGTACAAGAAAAAAAGAATTACTCAAATATCAGCATTCCTGTTTTGGAATGTGATTTAGAATGTACTTTGAGAAAAATTGATTACTTGTTAAAATTTGTAGTTATATATACACAGTGCGTTCATAAAGTGTGGAAACGCTCTATTATCTTACGAGTTGATTATTTTCGGAGGAAAAGCTCGGACAGGTCGATTTTGTATTTTAGTTTTCCACCTTTTTTTAGAAAAAAACTTTTTTTTCCATCACCACCTTTCAAGATATGACATCATCGATTTTTTTTTCAAATTGTCAAAAATTGAAAGCCTATATTTTTCTGAGTTCAACCATATCACATACGTCATATCTTACAGTTCGAATCACAGTATACTGAGTATAAAGAAAACCAGTGTGACATATGCAATGGTAACTAAGAACTTATTGTCTGGTTGCTAAGGGCTTTTATATGTTTGCTTAGCCTACTATCCAAGTGTAGCAATATACTTGTACTAACTACTGAGTAATTCTCAGGTTTACGTTGCAAAATGAATAATGAAATGAATGTTGAAAAAATGAACGGTGGGTAAAAACAAATAAATTCATTACTTACAAACTTGAGGTTAGAAGTAAAAGTCAACGTGCACAACAAAAAACATTAATATCTTCATAATCACTTAGACATGGACACATCAATAAATAATTCTTATTAGTTGATTGCAACATTACAATATTTTTAAAAAATTTATATTTTCTCCGGCATACATGGTGCGTCTGCAGACAGAGATTTCAACCTGAGAGAGAGAGGGAGATTGTCATCCTTCAAAATTGAACTTGCAGTCTCTAAAAAACAGAATACAAAAAATCACTCATCCAAGCTTACTCAAACAAAGTTTGGATGACTTACGGAATATTCTTATCGAAAACTCTTATTCAAAATCTTTAGTTAATAATTTACTCTGTTGTGAAAGAATCGTTACAGCAACTCCACCCACACCATCTCAAAATTCAGACCAACAAGAAAATACTCTACCAATCTACAGATCTCTGCCATATATACAAGAATTGACTCCAAAATTGATAAACGTTTTTTAAAGTTGACAATATTAAAATGTCCAAGAAAAATATTACTACAATATCAAAATTACATAGTAAAGTTAAAACACCCATTCCAAAATTGCAAAAATCAAATGTTATTCATAAAATTCCTTGCATGGACTGTCCTATATTGGTCAGACGTCTAGACCACTGAATGGTCGCATTATTTCACATAAAAGCGACTGTAGACGAAATGTTGATTCATGTGCTTTGGCAGGACATGTTATCTCTAGAGACCACAGGATGGATTATAATAATACCGAAATTTTGAATAGTGAAACTAATCTGTCTAAAAGAATTTTCATGGAAATGGTTCAAATTAATAATGAAGAACAGTCGATGAACAAAAGAACTGACCTGAGTAATCTCAGCAAAATTTATACGTATCTACTTAATTTTTAGAATCATAGGATAAAATCACCCTCTAATCAGAATCTTCCAACTTGATTACTGAAATAAATTAAGTCACTGTCATTCCCACATCAGTCATTTCATTTCACTTCTTGTATATTCTATTTTCGTTTTATGCCAATTTCAACAATCATTCTCACGTTAGTAAGTACTCCATTTATTCTTTCCTACATTTATTGTACAATGCGTATTTTCAGTTGTCCTGAGGAAGGTATCGAATTATACCGAAAGCTTGGCAGTATCAAAGAGTTTTCTTTAAAATAGCCCAATCATTGACTGCAACCCCACAAATACAACAAACTAATATACAGCCAGTCACGAATTTTCACCTCTATATATATATATATATATACAACTACTTCTCTGGCTAATACCTCGACAGATATTGAATTATATCTGTCTGACACAAATGTGCAAATATCCTTACTTTGAAGGAACAACTTTGCAATAGCTCTCAGAGACAGACAGCAGGACACCGCCTGATCCAAACAAGGAACCAACTGCAGACCGGTTTCGGGATGAAGTCCCTCATCAGTGCAGTCCTGGTTATCACGGTTGTATACACGCGGGGGCCCGGTGCCCGTCATCGTTCGCCGGGATGAACACTGCAATCGCTTACAGTATCCACCTATATATAATTCAATATCTGTCGAGGTATTAGCCAGAGAAGTAGTTGTTCTCTGTCGGACATATGCCATACAATCTATACAAAGGTATAGTGAGTTCCTAAAGGATTGTTTTCGACTGTTTTACAGTCACTGGAACATTTATTGCTCCTTGAAACAAGTATTCAGCATATACCATTTCGCATCCGAAATGTCCTTCTGGAGCGCTCTCTAATCTGTTGCCGTGGTGGATACTGTAAGCGATTGCAGTGTTCATCCCGGCGAACGATGACGGGCACCGGGCCTCCGCGTGTATACAACCGTGATAACCAGGACTGCACTGATGAGGGACTTCATCCCGAAACCGGTCTGCAGTTGGTTCCTTGTTTCGATCAGGCGGTGTCCTGCTGTCTGTCTCTGAGAGATCTTGAAAAGTTGTTCCTTCAAAGTAAGGATATTTGCACATATGTCTGACAGATATAATTCAATATCTGTCGAGGTATTAGCCAGAGAAGTAGTTGTTTTCTGTCGGACATATGCCATACAATCTATAAAAGGGTATAGTGAGTTCCTAAAGGATTGTTTTCGACTGTTTTACAGTCACTGGAACATTTATTGCTCCTTGAAACAAGTATTCAGCATATATATATATATATATATATATATATATATATATACAGTTCTCTCGAAGGAGTAGGCAGATTGAGACCTTAGAGAGAGCCAGTGACGAGACTTGGGGAGTAGGCAGATTGAGACCCCGACGTCAAGTCAGAAAATCCTAACGCGATAATACCTGAGGAGTAGGCAGACTGAGACCTCAGTGTAGAATCACGTTTCCTCACTATACCTATCCTTCTTATTCTTGAAAATTGCTCCAAAATCGGAGCCGAAACGTCGAATTTCAACAAATTCCAGACGCGGTTCAACCCGAACTTCTAGTTTTCAAATATCTGACCGCGGAAACCTATCCGAACATATATATATATATATATATATATATATATATATATATATATATATATATATATATATATATATCAATTCGTTCGCTATTTTAGTATTGAATACTTTTATAAAACTGAATCTGATGAAAAAAATCGACATAATAAATAATGAATATATCTTGGAAAAATATTTTCATCTCTTGGAAGATTTTGGTTGTCTCAGAAATCCTATTTAGAGCGCCATGCGATAAATATGACTAAAATGTATGTCATAAAAAACATACATAAGAATTCCCATACATAAAAATAAATGCAGTGCATGAAGAAGGTGGCTCTTTCCATTTATTGCCATGACCAGATTGTGGATGATGAAGGGAAGTACGAAAAATTTAAAACAGAGTCAGGAAAATCATGGAGGCAAGAAACGAAGAAGCAAGGGATAGACAAAACTGAAAAGCAAGCCACCAATATGTCTGGCAAAAACCGGTAACGGGCAGCAGCTTATATATTTTTTTGGGTTGGTGTACTTTTTTTTCGTTGGGTTTAAGCAGTTTTCAAAGCAAAACTTCTCCATTTTATCATAATTATAATTTTGTTATCTTGGATCCGTATTTATTTGTTTCTCATGATGAATAAAGACATTTCATTATTATTAAAACTGCGATGAAGAATCTCTACCAATGTAGAGACGCAGTGATAATACCTTTTGAGGTTATGGTTAAGCCTCACATCTTATTTATGAATATTATAAGGAATCTGAGGATTGCCAATACCAGTAATAAAGCAGTGTGTCCAATATTCCATCAAGAACTCCTATGATCAGAACCACTATTTTATTAGAATAAGTCTGCGGAGTTCTCGAAGTTTAGAAACAACGAAATGTCACCGATTTTTTTAAGTGAAAGTACTTGTTACCTCCTTCAAAAATAGCTAGTCTTCCGTGAAAGGTATAGAATCAGCGAACAATATAATTCTTCAATTTGTATGCAAATACAGTCCTGATATAGTTCCAGTTGAATCGAAGTTTTTTCCATCGCCAATCCTTTGACTGTAGAACGGGTAACAGAAAGCAGTCCGATATGAACCATTGAACAAAAGCTGCGTTCGTGGCAGTTCCGTTCCTCCTCGCTGTCTAACTTCAATTTGCAACTCATTCTTTGCCAGATACCCCTAATTCACATGAGAACACACAAGATTCTCCGTTCGATCAGATTACTTTGCCGCTTGATTTAATAGATCACGGCCAGTGGCAGTGGCGTATCAAACAGTACAATGTTCCCGAATATGTTAATTTTTCTTCGATCATTTCTCTCGTCATGAAATAGACCAATCAGACACCACCAGTTTTTGAAGAAATTCTGTTCGCATAAGTACCTAAATCACAAGAACTGTTTTACCGCGGTTAAATTTTTGTTCTCCATATTGGTTTTCGTTTTGTCGTTTATGTCGTTCTTGGATACGATTGTCTCCTTGCACATTTTTCTGGCTTCAACATTTTCTCATCTGGTCTCATGACCCGAAGTATCGTATGATGCCTACTTGAAGATGGCAGTTCTGGAGCGTTTCTGCTGAACTATATTGATATTAAATTGAAATTGAATTTTTCTAATGATAAATAAAGAGGAAATAAAATCTTCCAATTTACACAAAAAATATATACTTATTACAATTGTTTCGACACACGGTGTCATCATCTGAGCGAGTTATCAACTGAAGAAACGTCAAAATCATCTTCTTAAATATTAAAATAACATGCATGAAATTTCACTAATGACAATTACAGGTATGAAATTTCCTAATGACATATAGCTTGGATTAGGGAGCATTTGAGTAGTTACTAGTGAGATAATTAATTATAGGTGAATTGTACAGGTCAATTTGGTCATTGAGAACTAAATTGCTATTGTTACGTAAATGTTTCTTGATTTCTATGGATTCTAATATGTTTAATTTTTGACCTTTAGGTTGAATATGCAAAATTTCAAGATTTTGTGTGAAGTTATGATTATTGTCAATAAGGTGGTTGGCATAGTTTGAGTCCTGTTTATTTAATCTGTAACTTCTCAAATGCTCACCGAATCTTTGATTAAAACTACGGCCTGTCTGGCCTATATATAATGCATTGCAATCCACACACTCAAGTTTGTAAACCCCCGACTCCTTGAATTTATCCCGTACAGACTTTGCGTTGTTAATAAAAGAATATAAGTTATTGTTGGTTTTGAATGCAACATTTATATTCCGTTTCTGAAGGAAACGGGATATTTTGTTCGTATGCTGACCAAGATATGTTAGACATGCAAAACGTTGATCGGTTTTTACTTTGATATGCGGGTATATTAAATTTAGAGTTTTCTTTTTTTGTTTTTTTTTTAAGCAGTCGATCTATAATTGATGTTTCATATCCATTATTTACGGCGATTTGTTTAGTTCTGTTTAACTCACACTTGAAATCTAAATCGCTTTGAGGTATATTTACCAGTCTATGAATCATAGAATGATATGCTGCTAGTTTGTGTGATTGTGGGTGCATGGAGTGTTTATTTATTGTAGTGTCTGTATGTGTGGGTTTGTGATATATAGAGAAGCCGTGCGTGTTATTTTTACGGGAGATAGATCTAAGAAGTTTAGTGAATTGTTATCATCCTCTATTTCTGATGTGAATTCTATGTTAGGATTGAGACCGTTCAAATAATTAAGAAAAATATTTAATTGACGTACCATTCCAACCCAGCAAACGAAAATATCATCTACATATCGATACCAATATTTGAACAAATGTTTAAATTTAGATTTATGAATTTGCTTTTCCAAGTGGTTCATAAAGATTTCGGCAAGTAAAGGGGATAATGGTGAACCCATGGGGAGGCCGGTTTTCTGCAAATAGTATTTATTATTGAATTCCAGGTAATTTTGGTCTATGCACAATTTGGTTAAATTTAGGATTTCTTCTGTGATACTTGGGAGATTGTAGTGCTGTTCCAGCAAGTCTTTGAGAATGTCTAATGTTAATGCGGTTGGAATACTAGGAAAGAGGTTTTTGACATCAAACGTTTGATGTCAAAAACCTCTTTCCATGGGTTCACCATTATCCCCTTTACTTGCCAAAATCTTTATAAACCACTTGGAAAAGCAAATTCATAAATCTAAATTTAAACATTTGTTCAAATATTGGTATCGATATGTAGATGATATTTTCGTTTGCTGGGTTGGAACGGTACGTCAATTAAATATTTTTCTTAATTATTTGAACGGTCTCAATCCTATCATAGAATTCACATCAGAAATAGGGGATGATAACAATTCACTAAACTTCTTAGATCTAACTATCTCCCGTAAAAATAACACGCACGGCTTCTCTATATATCACAAACCCACACATACAGACACTACAATACATAAACACTCCATGCACCCACAATTACACAAACTAGCAGCATATCATTCTATGATTCATAGACTGGTAAATATACCTCAAAGCGATTTAGATTTCAAGTGTGAGTTAAACAGAACTAAACAAATCGCCGTAAATAATGGATATGAAACATCAATTATAGATAGACTGCTTAAACAAAAACAAAACAAGAAAACTCTAAATTTAATATACCCGCATATAAAAGTAAAAACCGATCAACGTTTTGCATGTCTAACATATCTTGGTCAGCATACGAACAAAATATCCCGTTTCCTTCAGAAACGGAATATAAATGTTGCATTCAAAACCAACAATAACTTATATTATTTTATTAACAACACAAAGTCTGTACGGGATAAATTCAAGAAGTCGGGGGTTTACAAACTTGAGTGTGAGGATTGCAATGCATTATATATAGGCCAGACAGGCCGTAGTTTTAATCAAAGATTCGGTTAGCATTTGAGAAGTTACAGATTAAATAAACAGGACTCAAACTATGCCAACCACCTTATTAACAATAACCATAACTTCACACAAAATCCTGAAATTTTGCATATTCAACTTAAAGGTCAAAAATTAAACATATTAGAATCCATAGAAATCAAGAAACATTTACGTAACAATAGCAATTTAGTTCTCAGTGACCAAATTGACCTGTACAATTCACCTATAATTAATTATCTCACTAGTAACTACTCAAATGCTCCCTAATCCAAGCTATATATCATTAGGAAATTTCATACCTGCAATTGTCATTAGTGAAATTTCATGCATGTTATTTTAATATTTAAGAAGGTGATTTTGACGTTTCTTCAGTTGATAACTCGCTCAGATGATGACACCGTGTGTCGAAACAATTGTAAGCACGTTACAAGTATATATTTTTTGTGTAAATTGGAAGATTTTATTTCCTCTTTATTTATCATTCATGATGAATTTACACATATTAAATGCCACCACGATAGAACGAATTTTTTTAAACTATTGTGAAGTTGTAAAAAAAAATTGTATATAAATTTTTATTATATAAATGAATAAAATATTTTGTTGAGTGAATTGGATTTTTTTATGAAACGGATTTGTTCAGCTAAACTCAATATTAAAAATAAAAAAAGATACAAATTTTGTTTTCCAAAATCCACGTGTTTATACTTTTATAATTTTAACGACGCCATCTATAAATTCTATTGAAAGTTTTGGATATTCTAATCCAAATGAAACATATATTCGCAATTTTATTATTTCAACGCCATCTGTATATTAGCCATATGTACTCATTTATTTGATATTTATTGTTTTCATCTCAAAACAAGTGTTATATCACTTATTTATTTCTCACATTTATTCGTAGTTATTTGTCATTATGTCTTATATAATTTACCAATTCTTCACTTAATATTATTATTGTGAATTTCGTATTTTATCCCATTATCAAGTATAATAACTAACTATTACATCAGGAATCTAAAATCGTGGTTATATAGGAAGTTCGTATGTAAGCTGGATGGAGAGGTAATTAAATGAATTTAAACACTGCAGATTATAGAAATTACCAGGGTTGTCAAACTTATAAATTCAAGAGTGGATTTAACAAGATGTAGGTCTCCACTCTTGAATTTATAAGTTTGACAACCCTGGTAATTTCTATAATCTCCAGTTTTAAATTTATTTAGTTGGCACCCCTGTTCATTCGATAACCTCTCCATTCAACTTACCTACAAACTCCCTATAAAACAAGGTCTTCCAAATGTTTTAGTTAGTTATTATACTTGATTCAAATCAAATCAAATTTATTCAGATGCTCTAGTGTACACAAAAATTTAAAAATTATCTCTTTAGAAGAAAAAATACAAATAGAAATACTAATAATAATAAAAAATAAACTAAGAAAATAGTAATACCTTATTCTCGAATTGACAGGAAATCATCTAAGCACTGATAAGCTTGTGTTGTTTTCCAGAATCAATAGCTGCCCATAGACGCAGCGATGTAGTCGGCCGACGGTGTCTACCGACCAGATCTGTCACACCACGACCCCGACTTGGTCTGAGAGCGATCTGATGTGTCGTGTCTACACACAACCATACTTAGTCCGCCAGTTATCAAAGGATCGGTTCCTGCACATACGTTGCCCTCAAATTAGTTGGAATGTATTTGAAAGTTCGAGTTACTGGGTAGTGCGACTTCGTATTTTAAGCTGGTCCAAAATACCTCTATAGTCGGTGTTAACACAAAATGGACAAAAAATTGCTCTACTTGGTTTATGTATTTTAAACATCAGTCGAAAGGATAATACAAAAAAGACAAGAACAACGTGGGTCAAGAAATGACTTTCAGAACGAGGAAAATATGACTTTGAGACAAACCGAACAAGACGATTTGAAGAATTACTTAAATTAAAAAGCATTTCGTATATTCTGTATTTTTGTTTAATCATCCTTAATAGTACCATCATTACAATTTTTGCTTTTTAAAAATTGTATCAAATGTTCATATGCTTCTCTTTTTAAATTCTTATTTATATAATCCGGGTCTTTAATTTTCCACAAACATGGTCGTTCCCCATATAATTCTATAGACTCTGTTAATATTTTTTTTGTCCACTCCATTACACCACAAAATTCAAACCAAGATTAAACCGACGAGCTCAACGACTGTTTCCTTTCGTTAATTGCAACAAAATTTGACTTGTAGAGACCTGTTCCTTCACCGACGACGTATTTGACCGACGGGGTCCGGCGTTCAGCACGAACGTACGTACCCCATATGCAAAATTAGACAGACACTATCTGTCACATACCATGTCGCGCAAAATATCCCTTCGTGTGTGGAAACCTAATCAAAGGACAGCACTTTTTCAATGTTAGGTAAGGATTAAATTAACTTAATGTGTGAGCTCAATTTACTAGATCAAAAGGTGACATTATACGATTATTTCCAACATAATATTGTTTGCTTTGACGAGTTTTTTATTTATCTCTTAAAAATAGACTTACGTATGATATGTTTACTTCAATTGACAGTAAGTTATTCAATAAAGAAAATACATTTTTGGGCATGGCTTTTAATGAAAATTAGACGAAAGTGTTTTTCATTCATTTCATTAAAGTGATAATGAATTTCTACAATATAAACGAGTTATCAATTACACGAATTAGATCTGATTTCAATAATTTCGGTGTCACTCGGTCTGTATCTGTAGAAACAAATGGCGGGTCACATTATACAGTGCTAGGTTCTGATTTCTCAGAAGCCATATCTCAGGAGGATACATTCGCCAGCTAGAACAGATCCAACATCCAACGCTCCACGCGCAGAATGTAATTATCGTGAAAGTTTTCCATTTTGTTATGTTGAAGTAGAGATTTGACTGGAAATAAGAATAATATACCGACAGATACAAAATCTTCCATAAAAACCAGAATTTTCCTGTCACCGAAGTTTCTCGATTACTAGTTCATACAGGGTGACCCAGGGTTAAACCGCCAAACGTTTAGAATCGGTTTTTCAGTCAAAAATGAGAGATACAGGGTGTGAGAGTTTCTTGGCCTTCACGATCTCCTGATTTCTCCCATATGGGTTTTTGTATGGGCTACAATGAAAACTAAAGTTCATGCTGATGATCCCAACAACGACGAGGGTACTCTTCGGGATGGAATTGTTCAATCAGCTCCAGAAATCACACCATTAGAGTGTCGTACAGCTGCAGAATCTGTCTTTCGTCGATGATAATTTTGCATTGACAATTCAATTCATGCACTAAAAATGCCAAATGTCGCGGTGTTTTGACAGCGAAAAAAGTTTGCCCTAACTTTTCCAGAGACAAAACGGAATCCAACTTTTGAAAGCATGACAACCAGCATTGTAAACAAATTTTTGATGATGTTATGTCAATTTTTCTCAAACTTGCGTTGTCTGAAAAGTATCTTATTTGTGGAAATGTCGCGATTTGGACAGTCTTCGAGTGGAGAAATTAAAGAAGCTATCAATAATAATGTGCCTCGCAATACTGTGAATTCAACTACGTCAATTTGGCGACAATTTGCGATGTTTTGTTTGGAAAAAAATGAGCTCATTGCAGAAACTTCCACTTAAGAGTTAGCTTCTATTTTATGTGACTGGGCATTCAACATGGAGAAGAACAATGGAGAAGACTATAAAGAGAGTGCAGTCAAAACGATTTGGAACACTTCAGCAAAAATGTTACAAGAGAAGTACTAAAGAATATAAAAGAATTTTAAATCCGTTCACGCTCACGAACATACAGTTTAGGAAAACGAGAAATGCACGCGAGACAAAACGCAAAATGTTGCAAGCAATCCCAGAAAAAAGGAAGGTGAGTTCTAAGGCTCTCACAAAACAAGAAATGTTTGAAATGGCACTGTTCTGGAGTGAAGAAGAACCTGTAGGCCTTCAAAGAAAATGTTTCATATTGCTGACAATGAATTTGCTTGGAGAGGTGGAGAAGCAGCAAATTGTAAGGTATTCTTTTTTCAAATCGAGACAGACAACCGTGGAAGACTGGAAGAGTTGAATATAACCCAGTGTTTTCGAAAACAGCACAAGGTGGAAATCAGAGTAGGCCGACAGTAAATGGTTGGTAGCAAACACCAAAGAAGATTGTGTATGTCCAGTAAAATCATTTAAACAAAATTTGGGAAGACGGGGAAACCATATCACATGTGAAAATTTTTATTAACTCCAAATCCTTTCTGGCAACAAACAAATTCGAAAGGATGGTATAAGAATTCTCCTATTGGGATAAATAAAATATCTAGATGGACCAAATCCTCGGCGAAAATTTGTCGAAAAAAAGGAAAAATCTGTATTCCACTACAAAAAATCACAGCTTACTTGGAACATGATATTGTTATATTTCCACCAAATTTTGTGAGAAAAAAATCGATTTTTGGGAGAGAAAAAAATTAAAAACTGAATAATTGGTTTTTCAGATTTTCCGGGAAAATTTGAAGTAATGTGGAAAAGTTTTTGATACAAAAGTTGTATACCTTCTTATTTTCAATACTTTTGATGATTGATTTTTTCCGACATTACAGGAGGCCAACTTTCGTTGTCAATCGCAAAAATCCGTGAAATATCACTTTCAACCCCTAAAAGTTACACCTTTCTCAATTATTTTTCCGATTCCAATTTATTTTTCCCGTCATTCGACCAATATTTTGATCCTCTTTCAGTAGGTCTCATGCTGTTATTTTTTTTATCTCAAAAATGCACAAGCACTGGTCTATTATCGTAGATATACATTCTATTGTACATTTCATAACGTAAATATTCCGAAGATTATATCCAATATCGTGTATCTCACGCTTTGATAAATGACAGTACGGAAACCAGGCATGATATTTCAGAGAAGTAATGTAGGAACGGTAAGGAACGAATTATTAATATTCATAAACAACATGATCTAACCACAAACATATGAAACAAATCGTAAATCCAATAATAATAAATCCCATTTCAGAACCGATTATGATAATTTTTCAGTATTACTCCTTTCACTACCATATGATAAAGGTCAGTCGATATATTGTGTTACAGATGTTTCTGTTTTGTTTCGCATACTTAGTGAGTCCAATAAGTTAGAATTTTGCAGCCTGCGGAAAAGGTCGATGTAGGTAAGACTAATTATTTCATGGACAAATAAATTTATCAATTTATGTAATTATTGATTGAATCAATTGAGAAAATTGTGGTGCAAATTTTGTTTACATCTAAAAATCATTGCCACTCTCCTTACTGCTGTAAGAAAGCGTAAGAGTGCCACAACTGTATTTTTTTATCATTTCGACTTTAACGTCGAAATTTCGAGATTAATGTCGAAATTTTGACTTTTTTCTCTAAATTTCGACTTTTACGGATTGCAAAATAAAAGTGCCGGGACCTAGAAATGGAATAAGCACAGTACCACGGCTACGCTTTAGCGAGAAGGGGTGGTTCCAGTTACTTTTGCTTTGGTAAGGTTATTAGTAGAAACAATTTTTCATATAATTTATTTTTGGTGTTGAATAAGAAACCACAAAACCTATCAAGAAGTATTCCTGAAGAAATCTACAGTGTATTGCTAAGAAGTGAACGACCAGTTCTCCATACAATTAAAAATATTGATAGAACCAATAGTTTATACAGGGTAATTCAAATTCGACCGCCACAATTGCGATCTCCTTAACTAAAGGAGATACGACGAAGCTTAATCAGGACAAAGTTGCTTATTTTGGTGCTCAATAAAACACTCTTTTGAAACTTAGAAAATTCTGACTGTTTTCAGAAATATCCGAAAAAAACTAAAAATCAAAATTTTTGTTTTCTTTTTTTTCTAGCTATTTGACAACTGTAATAAACTTGTGTGGAGAATTGCAAAATACTTCATTTGTTTTAGGACAACTATTTGACAATCAATTCCTACATGATACAGAGCTAATATATTTATAATTTGAATCAGGATGGATTTATCGAGGGGCAATATATAAAAATATAAATAGAAGAGTTATTGGGTATAGCCCTCAAATTGTTGTGCAACCGTAGGCACGTGTTTCGAGCTTAAGCTCTCATCAGTACGGAAAAA
The DNA here is from genome assembly GCA_944452925.2 of Chrysolina oricalcia. Classification (NCBI taxonomy): domain Eukaryota; kingdom Metazoa; phylum Arthropoda; class Insecta; order Coleoptera; family Chrysomelidae; genus Chrysolina; species Chrysolina oricalcia. The sequence continues at coordinate 68,306,584 of OX101817.2, forward strand.
TCAAGTTCGAAAATGTACAACACTTGGATGTAAAAATAGAAACAAAGGAAGTCAACAACAGGAAGCATCTTCGAAATTGATTTTACCGTACTGATGAGAGCTTAAGCTCGAAATACGTGTCTACGGTTGCACAACAATTTGAGGGCTATACCCAATAACTCTTCCATTTATTTTTTTATATATTGCCCCTCGATAAATCTATCCTGATTTATAATTTCCTGGGTAGGATTGTCACGCTGGTAGCCACAGCTGCCTCCGTGGCGACGTTAGTTGTTGCCTTGAAATCTCAAGGTCTTCTAACCGAAGCCACAAATGTGTGGTTGGCTTCCTGTTGTTGACTTCCTTTGTTTCTATTTTTACATCCAAGTGTTGTACATCTTCGCACTTGATTTTACCATACTGATGAGAGCTTAAGCTCGAAACACGTGTTCACGGTTGCACAACATTTTGAGGGTTATACCCAATAACTTTTCTACTTATATTTTCATATATTGTCCCTCGCTATATCCATCCTTATTTGTATTTTCCTGGGTAGGATTGTCACGCTGGTAGCTATAGCTGCCTCCGTGGCGACGTTAGTTGTTGCCTTGTAAACACAAGGTCTTCTAACCGAAACCACAAATGTGTGGTTGGCTTCCTGTTGTTAACTTCCTTAGTTTCTATTTTTACATCCAAGTGTTGTACATCTTCGAACTTGATTTTACCATATTGATGAGAGCTTAAGCTCGAAACACGTGTCTACGGTTGCACAAAAATTGAGGGCTATGCCCAATAACTCTTCTATTTATATTTTCATAACTTAATATATATGAACATATTTTACAACAACATAGGCCAAAATATAGTTTTTCGGGATTTTTGTCTAGCACTATTCTAGAACCAACAAGTTACAATTTGGTAAGACATCATATTTTCAGTCTATTCTAAGCGATAGAAACGGTTTTGTTTTGTTTGTTGATAACTCTCTCTGTTTGAAATATGAATTTTACAATTTTTGAATTATACGCCTACAGTGAAAACAATTGACACCGACTCTGGGCCCAAAGGTACCGAGTTCAAGCCCAAGTTATAGCTGGGATTTTTAAATTTGATTTAATTTTACCTATATAATTATTAAAATCTTGTGGCTCGAGTAGGGTGAGTCCTGCACGATTCACTGTTGCGTTTCAGTTAACAGTGCTACTCCTAAGGTGGCGCATGGAGTTAGTAACAAGGCCTACTCAGAACACGTAGTGGCTGATGACCATAACAGTCGATGCCACTATAAATACCAAAGGAAAAAAATGAATACTATCATTTTCAAGAATGCGTAAATATATGAACAGTGCGTAAAATAGTTATTTTCCTAACAAGTGCGGAAGGTGATACTTTCCCGCACGCGACTGCCGTTGACCCGAACGACGCGAAGCGGAGTTCGGGCAAGCAGTCAAGGGTGGGAAAGACACTTTACGCATGAATTAGGAACATTATTTTTTCTACGACCGCATAAAGATTCAAAAAGCACATTGAAAATATATATTTTATTTCAACATACAAAACATTCCATGAAAATCCTCTAATTATTATTAATATTAATGTTGAAAACACAATTTGTTGCATTCTGCAAATGCGTCAGAATAGCCGGTCCAGAGTAGTTAGTTGGTGGTAACTGGCTGTTAAGAGTAACACTCGTAGATTGCAAAGTGCATGAAGATGACGGAGACGGCATCGGTTGCAAGTTGCCAGTACATGAAAGAATTTTATTCGAGATGGTTTTCTTCTGTTCTACGGAGTCCTCCAAATAACTCTCAGCAACAATGAAATGTACATTTAATAACGATAAATTGGCATATTTTACTTTCCCGCACTAGTGCGGGAAATTGAGTTTTCCCGCACTAGTGCGGGAAAGGTACACTTTCTAAACTAAAATGAGTGCGGGAAAGTGGGTAAAAACGCACGGTCGTAGAAAAAATACTTTACGCACATTTAATGTTTTTACGAAAAGGTGATTTTTTGAGCTAAAAAGTATCACTTTACGCAATGTAACAGTACTAGAAAAAGACAATTTTTGTAATGTTTCCATAGTATTTGCAGTTAAACTGAATTGGCCTATTCTTCATTTTCACTTGTCTGTCGCCATTCTCATACCTTGAAGTTATTGCATTAAAAAATATCGACTCCATTTGACTTATATCAATTACAATAAAAGCTGTTTCAAGGTGAGAGGCGTTCTTCCTCTGATAATTAAAAGTAAACACACGAAGTAGGTTGATACTGCGAAAGACAACGAACAAAATAAAGTCAACGGGATTCCGAGGGTATGCATTTTAAATGTTTGCAATATTTATCAAATTTATTTATGTTTCATGGTAGATAGGGAATATGAAATAGACTAGAATGCTATTTTCTAAACGCATTATCTAACAATATACACCAAGCAATAGAGCAAAAAATGAGCGAGTTTATAACAAAAATACTAGTAGGAAACCGACTATGTCATCATATGAAAGACAGTCCGTAGTTATATTCTGTTTTCGACTCGCAACTGTCATTTATTAATTTGTCATAAATATTTAAACAACAAAAACATGCTTTCTCATTGTTTTGACTATAAAATGAAAACCAATAGAGCAATCTGATTGTTCCAATGAAAAGAATCGAAGATAATTGAAATACGAACAAAATGGAATGCTTTGCGACCCGGTCGGATCATTGGTAATAGAGAAAAACTGAAGAAAAAAACAGAAAATTTTCCGATTTTTTTGAAAAATTCACAACTCCACCACTTTTCGAGAAGTAGGGTTCGCCTTCCTCATTAAAGTATTGAATCATGTGTAGTTTATGTGTGCTCAAAACAGGCGCTGTCGGATCGTTAGTTTTGGCAATATCCTCTGTTCCACGACGTCTGAAACGAGCAATTGCCAAATTATTTGGGTTTAGGGTCACCCTGTATATTTGGGCTGTCCTTCATTGTTTGTAATGATTAAAACAAGGCAAATTATATTAATCATCCATATTTCAGTAAAAATCGTCATGAGACAAAGGATATTGAAGTACCTGTATTTCTTGAATTAATCATTTTAGACCACAAGTGTGATAGTTCGTTGAAATTGTTTCATCAGGAGGAACATAAAAATGCCAAAATATACAGGGTGTCCCATTGAAGATTTTAAATCAGATGTCACGTGACCGAAAACAAAAAGCTCATTGGGTAACAATATCAAAAAAAGCTGCACCAATTGCTTTAATTCAGAAACCCAAAATTTCAATTCTCTATTACTTTCGAGTTCCGAAATATTCCCTGTCCTAAACTTCGTTGGACACCCTGTATATTGCGGAAAATAGGATATTTCATAAGATTTTGTCAAGATCATAAACCACTCGCCTATAGCTCGTCTTACGAGTACGAAATATCCAGTCGGCACGAGTTTTACATCATACTTTTCCGACGACTAACCTGAAAAACAAAATACCACGAGTTTTACTAATAGAACATTAGAAAATAAATTAAATCTTGCGTGACTCCCATTATGTCTACCAACATATATTTTTTACAGAAAAACCTTTTTGAATATAGGGACCGTTTTTGAAACAATATTTTTTCTGGAAACTTTTTTAACAGAACCAAGTGATTTATGATACTTGTCAATAAGAGAGTTTTCAATCGATCAAGATTTACTTTATTGTCGGAAGAATCGAGTTCTTAGGCTCAATTGTACAGTGCGGGTTTAAGCTTAGCTCAGCTTTAAGCTTAGTTCAAATTTCAATTTCAGTTGTACAGAGCAGGTTCAATGCTGAGCTTGGTTCAGTGGCTGTCATTTTTCATTTTGTAAACTTAACTTGAGCTGTGGATTTTGGTAGTAGCTTAAACCGAGGTTTGCTGCGTCAAACGTTCAACCTTCAACCTCTCAAGTCTGAGAACTGGTAGCACTGATGTCTGATTGTTCAATGCTGTAAACTAAAACTGCAAAGTTTTATCTTTTTTAATTGATAGTTATTTTTGTTCTCATCGTTGTGTGCTGAAATAATAAAATAATTGGATCAACAGCTAGATGATATTCTTCTGGAACTAACAGATGATGAAGATTTTGTGGAAGCAGTAGAAGGAATAGTAACTGAGTTTGTAGCTGAAGGCCTTGATAATAAACAGAACACTTATATGCTACCTTCCTTGACTTGACAAAAGCGTTTGATTGTATTTCCTTCGAAATCCTTTATAAAAAACTAATTCACTACAATATTCATCGAAGCAGTGTAGCTCTTGTCAAGTCTTACCTGGAGGAGAGGGAGCAATTTTTTTTTCAATACTGTGAAATCTAAAAAACAGAGGATTTAGCATGGAGTTCCTCAGGGCTCTGTGTTGGGCCCTCTGCTGTTCCTCACTTACATAAATGACCTGTCTAACTTCACCAATGTCATCACTATCCTTATAATCTTGTTTGCAGACGACACCACTACATTAATGCGTTACCACTCCTCAGACCCAATACTTCAGTGGACTCAAAATAAAGACGACCAGACTAAGAATTGGTTTTTGGCTAACAAATTAAGCATATGACATCGAAACATGTCGCGAAGACAATAAATCTGTGGAAATTTAATCGTGTTTACCTTAGTGTCATATACTATGAATTTCCATCAAGTAAAGGCCACGTCAATCCAAAAAAAAAAAAATTAAGCATAAATGCCGACAAGACACATAATATGAACTTTACTTTGCAAACTTCTTCATCAAACCTGGAAAGTAAGGCATCGGTTAAATTTTTGGGGGTCTACTTGGATCCAGGGTTGACATGGAACGTTCACTTCAATCATCTAAGCTCCAAGCTGTCTCAAATAACTTTCCTAATAAGGAGTCTTTCAAAAAATGTATCCAGGGTCACCCTACTGTCGGCTTACCATGGATACTTTAATTCTAATTTATCCTATGCAATCTTAAACTGGGGTCATTCCCCCAAAACCGTTCAAATCTTCAAATTACAGAGACGTTGTGTCAGAATTATTGTAGGTTTAAAATATCGAGATTGTTGTAGAAATAGTTTTGCAGAACTGAGACTCCTTACACTTCCATGTACTTTTATATTCCACTGTCTAACTTACATAAAACTGAACCTAGTACACTTCAGATTACATAGTGATATTCACTCATACTCAACTAGAAATAGAGATAATTTGGTCCTCAGCAACCATAGGTTGCAACGCGCAAGAAGAGGCGGCGCCGAATACTACGGCATACATTTTTTTAATGCTCTTCCAATAGAGGTCAAAAACCTAAATTTTAACTATTTTAAAACCAAAGTCAAAACGTATCTTATAAAAAAAGCCTTCTATTCCATCGAAGGGTGATTTTAATATGTAAATGTATTTGTTTCTATATTTTGATGTTTGTCTTCCTATGTATTGCTACCATTAGTATATTACCTAATAAGCTTTATCTTACTATTGCCAATTTTTATACTATTTGTTACATTTTTCTTTCTCTTTCTTTTTTTTATATCTGACTTGTAAAAGCACTTTAGTGTAATACTTTGTCAATAAATAAAATAAACGCTAGAAGACAGCCAAAGAACTATAGAGATAGAGTCGAACATTTTGTAATATGGAATGATGAGGAATTTGTAGTAGACCAACATAAAATATTGTTTCTTGAACGGCGTTTAGTAAACCCGAGCTCAAATATAGAGTGAACAACGGAAAAAATATTTCTGAACCCGGTTCTTCTCTGAGCTTAGTTCAGTTGAACCTGGGCTTAAACCATGACTGTACAATTGGGCCTTAAAGACAAAGCATGTGGATGTAAGGTATAACTAATCATAAAAATTAGATAAAAATAACAATATGACACAACTATATCTAAATCTAATTTATAATTTAATAAGCTTCATTGGAATCTCGTCTAAATCTTTGGAAGTTTTATTTTTCAGACGTATTACAGTATAATATTTTTTACTTCATACTCAACAAGAGCAGTGAAAAACATTTTTCTGGTTGCAGAGAGTAATCTGATGGCCTCGACCAATTTCACAACAGATGTTGCAAAAAATTACAATATTCTTTTGCAGTAGAAACGTTGTCATATAGTTTAGTTTAATATAGTCATTTAATTTTAGGGATATCTTAGAGTTTTTGAGTATTTTTTTTTAAATTTAGTTTCATGTTCACTGATTCCCATACTTTTTTATTTTTCTCTTCTGCCTCATTGATCAAATTACTGTAGAACATTTTTTATCAAGATCCTGCAGTGAGTGGATTCATGAATTAGGTACACCCTTACAAAATTTCACGAGTAATTTTTTTTCTCGATATGCTGAAATTCACAGCATATACTAATTCGACCATTTTGAATCGATTGGAGTTCGAGGAATTGCTCTATATCTAACCGTTCTCGAGTTGAACTCCAGCAATTTCAAAATTTTCGACATTTTATTCCCCTTTTCGGCTATATCTTCTATATATCGTATGATAATTCGACTGTTTTGAATCGATTGGCGATCGCAGAATTGCTCTATCTCTAACCGTTCTCGAATTGTGTAAAACCGATTTACGTGGGGTTTTTTCCTATGGGTATTTATTCCGGTGGGTTTAATTTCCGGGGGTTTTGATTCCTAGATTCAATAATTACATCCCACTTAAAAATCGAACTCTCCTGTCTCGACGTTTTTGGTATGTCGGTGGTATTGCCATTTTCGTTGAGCCACACGGTATATTAACGCGAACATTTAATTGTTTAAACTACCCTCTACCCATGCTCCTTTCTGGCTTCTAAAACACGGGTTTTTCCAATCTCCAACACATGCAACGACTACCAACTGCCAACATGCCATAATCCATTGAAACATCAACATGTAGCTAGCAAGAACCCAGAATATTCCCTATACCTGAACTGCGAGAAAGTTATTATTCGGCCACGTACTGTGCGAGTAACATACATACCATAAAGTAATTTAGGAACGGTGATGCATACTTCCAGGAAAATATTAAATCACGTAAATTGAAAATGTGAGATAACACAACAGGTAGAATATGGATGGGACGAGTCGGGTCGACCTTTGGGGTGCAATCTTTTGCCATGTGCCGGCGTCACAAGACTTTTGTTTAAGTTAAGAAACGTGGAAATTCCAAAATTGGCAATATATTAAATTTGTACTTCTGCGAACATTTCAATATTATTGTGGTCGTTTGAGATGGAAACCCATATACTGTGTCACTGTTGGAGTCCTCATCATATGGGATTTTTTAATTATTCTGTTACTGCAAATTTAGAGACTATGAACAGTTTGAGGTTTGAAAATAATGCAAAATGTCGATTTTTTTCCTATCGATCGGCTGCACCTGTCAAATGCGACATTTATATATGTATACTTATAAAACAAATGTTTTCAATTTTTATTTATGTGACGGCAGATATCTCAAGATGGTAAAAAGAGAAAAAGCAGCAAGGAAAAAAATCCCGGATCATCCCCAGAAAAATATCCCCACAAAAAATAGCATCTGCAAACAAAATCACCAGGAAAAAATCTCCAACTGAAAATGTATTGATGATTGAACTAATAATAATAATTATCTTTATTGACCCCAAGATACATAAATGTTTGTAATAGGGACCTAACTCTATAATAAACAACAAAACTTCAAGTTGAAAATGTTTGCAACAGTTTAAAATACAAAAGTATCATTATAATAACTATTTTTTAATTGTAATTTGAAATGATTATTGTGTATAATATTTTTTAAATAATAAATTCTTCATTCTTTGTGTGATGAGACAATTTGATTGTTTAGTTTTGTGATTGTGAATAGTATCGGTTGAATGAAATTCCAGAAATGAATGTTTTGTATTATTGATAATAGAATGGACATATTTTCAATTTGTACAAAGAATTGATATCCAAAAGATTGTTTGGAGCATATAAATATAATGTAGATTCAAGGAGTTGTAATTCAAAAATATATTTATACTTTTGTGTTGCAAAGATTTAAGTGGGCGTAAGATAGTATACTGATATTAAATATTCTAATTTTGAATGAATCAAACTGAAATATATCATTTTTAGATTATATTTTTAGATATTTCAAAGGAATGGTAAATGGAATTTTGAACAATATACCAATTATAGGAGATATTTTTTCCGAAGATTTTCAATATGGCGTTTTCAAGAAATTTTTTCGTCAATCTATAATTCCAAAAATTTTGTTATTTCTAAATATTTTATATTTTTTCCATTAATGAATTTGCGATATGTCTGAAATTTCTTTTTGACAATAACATTAAGCAAGATTTAACAAAGGCTAAATTATTTTTAAATCTGCTTGAATCTTTTCGACTATTTCATTGTCATTCTTCCCAAAATAAATTAATGATGTGTCATCCGCAAATAATTTGAGCACGCCAAGCAAATTAAGATTGGATATTGAATTGAAATATATAAGAAATAATAAAGGTCCAAAAATGTATCCTTGTGGTACACCGCATATTATATTTCCTATCAAACTTTTCCCATTCACCATACAAACATATTTTCTCCCAGAAGAATAATTTTGGAACCATTTATGTACAGGACCTCTAAAACCGATACTGAGTGATTTAGTTAAAAAAAATTCATGATCTACCATATCAAATGGAACAATGGAAGTTTTCATCTAGGCTTAGTTGAATTTTTGTGATCAAAAAGCAGACTTAGGGCCGGTATTATAAAACTATTTTGACAGACAACTCGAAGTTAACTCGAGGAATGACGTCACATCTTACAGTTAACTTCAAAATGTAGGAGTTAACTTTATTGGTAGGAAGGGGTATCAGTTAAAGTTAACTTTCCAGAAAATGGTGGTTTTCGACAGTTCTTCTATCAATAATTTTGCATAAAACCTCAATTTGATTGTTTTTTTCTCGCAATAATGTTAGCAAACGATATCCTGGTTATTTTCGAGGAACTTTTAAGGGACAATGAAGGAGATGCTGTGATTATTATTGAGAAGGATATTGGCGTCGAAGGATATTTAGAAATCTGATAAACCATTTTATATTGTGGAACGAAATATAATTTGAAAACAAATGAAAACGGATTTCGATTATTTCGATCATCAAGAAAGTCTGTATATTATGCTTGTTAAAGGGGCACATTAGTGAGGCAAATTTGCAAAGACCAACTAATAAGTCAACATTTCTAGTTCTAATTACTGTAGAAGTATTTTCAATTTTTGAAATCATCTTCTATCGCCAGTAATACAAGTGTTAATTACACTCAGATTTCGTACATGTTCATTCTTGGTAGTTGTTGGAGTTCTGGAAGATTCTCAAATCTATTGCTAGCAGTTTTATTATTTATTAGAAAATTAGAAATGTCACAAGAGAAATTGCGATAAATTCTAGGTTAAACATTTGCCTTCTTCTTCTTTTTATTTCAGAAATGAGACTTTTATAAAACTGCCATTTCAAAGCTGAAGTTAACTTGACTGTTAAAATTAAAGTTAACTTCGAGAGATGTTTATAATACCGGCCCTTAGTGTCGCTGGATCTTCGGGAACTATACTGTCCATTATACAAAAAAAAATTATATAGGTATTAATTTCGGATACAGCAGGTAATACTGAATACTTTATTACCGCTTTTAAAAATAGATGTTGCCATAGCAATTTTTACAATTTTAGCACTAAAATTATCGAAGTCAGCCGCTTTTTTGCTATCAAGGTTTTTTATAGTATCCTGTACTTCTTCACAAGTTGTTTGGTTGTTTTATAAGGACATGGAATCAATCACTGATACATTGTCACAGGTGTTTGATGGTTCAAACAAAATATCACATTAAAAAATATTCATTTAATTTCTCTCATAATATAATTGGTTCCACAATATGTTCATTATTTTTCACAATATCTTTCACATTACCTTGGCTATTATTTTGCCTATTATATATTACTCGATTTATAGTTTTCCACATAGATTTTGGAGTAGCATTCAAAAGTTCATTTTTGTAATTTCACACCTCACTTTTAGAGAGAACCAAAACATTCGTTCTTATTTAGATGCCATGGCAACCCAAAAAATTTCCGGAAATTTTTATCCTCTTGGGTACCCTGGCCGAAATTAATAAGTGGAAATTTTTCTGTCAAATATTTGACAGGTGATAGTTTATATTTTGCTTTGATGTACAAATGGAATTGTATTTTTCATTTGAAATGAGATAATATTTCATATTTATGTATTTATTAAATATTTCGAATGTGTCTGAATATTTTCTTCACGATAATCGCAGAATTTGCAAATTCTGAAATCAAATTTCAGAAACACTTCAATACACCAGTTGTCTACATGTAAATGAAAGGTCCCGTGGCGAGTCGGTAAAGTGTCCGCCTCGTGGTCGTGTGGTCACTAGTTCAATTCCCAGTGGAGCAAGAACATTTTTACTTTTTTTTTTATTAAATTTAAAAAAATCAAATTGAAATTTTGTTAAGTGTGTTTTACATATCAATATTTTCATGCATCTTTTTTGTACTATGCATATAAATAGTTCAGGTGAACCATAGTTAGTTATTTCTTATGAATTGTTGGATATATTTTGGTGTAAAATTTTCTTACCGAATCCCCCGCGTGCTTGAATTAATTGCAGGAAATTTATCTCGTACATGAATTTTTTTAAGAAAATTACCCTCGTCGCTGCGCGCTCAATTTTCAAAAAATTCATGTACTCGAAAAATTTCCGGCAATAATTCAAGCACTTGGGAGATTACAAGTGATTATATTCAGTTTGAAATAATTATCAGTAAACTGTTTTCTTTTAGAAAAATACTTATCTCTGGTATTGATCAATTTCGAAATATTGGAATTAAACCAAGATTTAGATTTTTCGTTAATTTTTATGAAAGCTTCAGTGTTTTTGTCATAAAGTTCATTTGGATTATTATTTTGTTCGAAATAATAATTTAGTTCATTCGGGTACTATTCAATAATCACCCAATAACAAGAATAATGTTTAATTTCCATGCACTCAAATGTCTTCGTAAGATTAGTTCGTTGTGGTTAGAACGGACTGAAAAGAACTTTGCGCTAAAAGATCTTTGCACAAATATTTGTCAGATGTAGTTCAATATCCGTCATGGTATTAGCCAGGGAAGTAGTTTTTTTCTGTCAGATGTTTGTATGGTTCAACTTGCTAACATTATATCCAATTTCCTATCTACATTACTAATTAATGCTAATTTTTACCCAACATCTAAAAATTAAGTCACTTTTCTATATCATTACTTCCTCAGCAACTATCATCAAAGCCAAATAAGCTCTCAATTTAGGAAAAGTCGTCTTATTTATAACATACCATAGACACGTACCAAACATTAAGTCTATCAATTCTTAGTTTAGGTCAATAAAAACACTTCGTGACAAAAACTTGTTCACACCCCTTTCGTCTGTTCATCTTGTATATAATATAATATTCGAACATCCACGCGACCTCAAACACACTAATATTCGCATAAATAAATTAAGAAGATCCTGTAAAACAACTTGGAAACATTAGACACATAATGCTAAGAATAATAGGAGGTCGCATTAACATTCAAATGAATAGGTATATGCCCCTTTCTTGGACGATAACTGGTATTTAACTTAATGATATGATGTATTTGTTTGTGATATTAAAAATGTATTAATTAATTATTCAAGCTGAAATTGATTGTCGCAGATAACGACTGGACATTACGGAGTAGTTTCTTCGAGAAATTATCCCCATCGATACATCGCTTGGAGTAACTTTCATTATGAGTTGAACGCATTTCTACATAAATGAGCTTAAAAAAACTTTTTAGAGGAAAGCTTTTATTTAAATGCACTAAAAGAAAGAAAATTATATTTTAAAGAGAATTAAACCCATCATTTCGTTACATTATAGAATTTTGAATGATACAGGGTGTTCCAAATTAAGTCGGCACCATTGCCAACTCCGTTATTATTGATGAATTCGGTTAAATGGGCAAACTAGTAGCATTTTTAATGGCCTTTTCGAAGCAGAAAACAAAAAAAATTTACAGTCGCGTTTTCAAAATATTTCATGAAATGATATTTTTTTAAATGGATCATCCTTAATTTTATTGCATCTTAAGATTCCTCCTGAAAAGCTGATTTCATCGATCTATCACAGTTGGGGTCTAGCTGAAATGATTACAGAGATATAGGAAAGATACAGGGTGATCAAAATTCTGAAATCTGCACCACACTGTATTTGTTTCATTTAAATCTCGAAAAACGTGGAGTCTAAATGACAATTTTTGATTATTGATCTGTCAGTAGTACTTGTAACGTCAAATAAACAACTAGTTCATTTGTATCTCTTACCTTTTGCTTTTCCATCCATTTGATGAACTTGTCATTTTCTTTTTTATGCGCATCGTTAAATTTTTGCCATTTATCCGCGATTCTGCTTTACCATTCAAAGAATCGATACTAGAATTCATTTTTAGGCAATACAGTGACAGCAATTAATCTTTGTTGACAAATTGCAAATATATCTCTGTTTTTCTCATTTCCATGACAACGAATGGTATACGATGTCACATCACGAATTCACTTTTAACTCAATTAGTACATATTAACATTTTTGTAGTAGTAATAACACTATTTATGATTTCGAGTTGCACCAATAAAAAAAAATAGCGTAAAGTATTCGTGGATAACTGGTCTTTCAAACACTTGCTCTATTTCTATTCTATTTCTAGGCCGTCGTGCTCGAAAATTCGCGCGTGTTTGAAAGACCTTTTCATCCACTTATACTTTAATATACTAATTTAACTACTTTACACAATATAATGTTTGTAGCAAGTCATGTTTGAATATGAAATTGAAAAAACTTACAGTCTATCTCCACCAAAAATATTCTTTATTGCAGCTGTCATGCAGTCAGAAGACTGACATCACGTTGATATCATGTAGTCAGAAGACTAACATTAAGGGGGAGGACATGTTTCGAAGGATTAAACCTTCATCTTCAGCAAAATATATGAGTTAGTTACAAGTCGATCTAAGGAAAAACAAAATGGTTACATACCAAAGAATAATGAATAACAATAAAATGTGTGAACCTACCATATTATGGTGGAAAAATCACATTCAATGGGAAAAAAAGTTTTTTTAAAAAATTTTTTCTTAAACTAAAATTTTGGTCCTAACACAAGACCATGTGGTCCGCATCTGGAGCGGGGGCCACAACCACCAATGTCAGGGACCATGGTTGGTCCATCCAACAATAAACATTTTCATAATAAATCAATTTTTTTTTTAAATTGTGACCATGCAGCAATTGTTTACAAAGTAACAAGTAGGAAGAGGAAGTGACAATAAATTTGACATGAATGACATCTGTCATGTGGACAGTCCTGACTCAAGGTGACAGAGAAGAGAGTGAAATGTCCCATGGTTCATAGAACAAGAAAATTGAGAAAATGACATCTGCAGACAGAACCATAGAACGAACGAATAAATGTTTTCATTTGTAAAGATTATTGGGTATTTAATAAAAACTTTAACCAAAAAATTTAAGTGAATCATTGAAAATTAAGTGGAATGAAACAGGTATCAAAATAGTAACGAGTTAAAAAACTGTCAAACTGGGTCTGTTCGTTCAAACATTGTAAATCTGAATTTTTAATCGCTTTATTAATTTCAAGAGTCTCAAGTAAGTTGAGTCCCTTGCCTTTATCACAAATATGTAAAAATTTTAAGTCAGAGTTGGAATCAAAATTGTGTTTCACATTTATGATGTGATTGGAAAAAACAGAATTTGAGTTAATTTCTTCTTTTTCGGAGTTGGACTTTATAATTCTAACGTATTCTGCTAAACGAGTTCTAAGCTTGGCCAATATAGCAAGCTTTGCAATCAAGGTTAGAACAGTTCAATTTATAGACTCCAGATTTATCCAGCATTGGAATTTTATCTTTAGAGTTGACCAGCAAGTGTTTGAGATTATTGGAGGTTTTGAATGAAATCGAAAAATTTGAAATGTTGTTGGCATTGAATTTGTTGAGCAAAGTATTTTTAAGTTTTAATGAAAGGGGGCCAAAATAGGATAAAGAGAAATATTTATTTGGTGAACTTGATTGAATTAATCTATAGTTTGAGAATTTATTGGCATATCTGTGATATAATCTATCAATACGATGGATTGGAATGCCATTATTGACACCAATTTGTTTAATTACGTTGAGTTCATTTAAAAAATTTGAATTATTAAGAGGTGAACAAACGATGAAAAAGTGAGTGAAAAGATGAAAATTTTTGATTATATGGGTGGTTCGAGTGAAAAGGTATAATATTGTCAGTGGAGGTAGGTTTTCTATATATGGCAAATTCTAGGTTGTCAGATTTGTAAATCATGAGGTCTAAAAATGGTAGTTTATTTTCTGTTTCAACCTCCATAGTAAACTGTATTCTAGGGTTAAAAGAAGTGACAAAAATTAAAAAAGAATTAAGATCATCGAAAGTGCCTTTGAAAAGTGCTAATATGTCATCAACATATCGGTGCCAGAATGAAAATTGTGGGTGTTCAGAAACTGTGGATTCAAAATTTGACATAAATACTTCAGCTAACAATGGACTTAAATTAGAGCCCATGGCTAAGCCAGACTTTTGAAAATAGAAAGAATTGTTAAATTGAAAAAAGTTTTGTTTAAGGACCAAATCGACTAACGAACATCTAAAAGTAACGTAAATGGTGTAAAACCTGGAAAAACAACAAAAGAAAAACTGTAGAAGTCTAACAAATAAACAACATCAATCACAGACACAAAAAAATTGTATAATTATATAAATACATTAACCTTTTAAATCAAAGAGAAGCAGTGAGATGTTTATTAGTACAGAAAGGAATTCTGAATTCATCGAGAGCCCAAGCAAATATTTTTTCAATTTTCTCTTGAAAGTGTTTAGACTAAGCTCTTTGAAATCTTGAGGTAGAATATTGAATAGAGAAAAATCTAGGTAAATTTTTTCTGGATAAGTGAGGCCGAAATCGTGAGAGTTACGTGTATTATGTTCGTGAATATGAGATTGTTTGGTCAAGGTTGATTGCTTTTTATGTATTTCAATCAAAACATAATATAGAAATAGAGCTGGCTGTGGCATAAATCCAAGTTTTTTTAACTTCTCTTGACGGCTATCCCTGTACCCAATATTAGCCAGTTATCGCACAGCTTTCTTTTGCATCCTAAATATCTGAATGGCGTAACATGAATTTCCCCAAAGTTGTACACCATAACTAATATGGGAGTGAAACAGTGAAAAATATGTGGTTCTTAATATATTTGCTAGTGATGTCTTTCAATTGGCGAAGAGCAAATAGAGAACCCGCGAGTTTTCTCTCCAGTTGGGAAATATGTGCAGACCAGTTAAGTCTATTATCTAATGTAATTCCTAGAAATTTCACCTGATTCGTTTCACAATTGGAGATAAGTTGATAATTAGCAGAAATCTGGATGTTTTGTGTCTTTTCACCTTTCAGTTTCAGCTTATTAGATAAAAACCACTCATTGGCACTATTAGTAATCTTGTCGAGATGAAACTGTAACTTGTCATCATTATTGTTGTATTATAGACTCCTGAAATGGCTCTAAAATTTCAGATTTGTTAGGTATAAATCGACCAGCAAAATTTATCATTCCAAGTACCTGTTGGACTTCTTTTTAATTTGATGGGCATGGAAATTTCATTATCGCTTCAACACGAGAAGAATCAATTTGTATTCCAGAAGAAGATACAATATGTCCTAAAAACTTGACACTCTCAACGCCAATGACACACTTCGATTCATTGAGAGTAATACCTTCAGAATGAAGTCTAGATAGAACATTTCGTAAAATGAAATCATGTTCTATAATAGTAGCACAATGAATAAGAATATCGTCAACATGGATTATAATACCTTTCATTCCTGAAAATAATCTAGAGAATTTTGCACTGAAATATTCAGGTGCACAGGAAATTCCAAATGGGAGTCTTTTGAACATATATCTACCAAAAGGGGTTATAAAAGTTGTAAAGGGTTGAGACTCCTCAGATAATTTTATTTGATAAAATCCAGAGCAAGCATCTAACTTTGAAAATATTTTAGAACCTTTGAGCATTGCCAATGAAGTTTCTACTTTTGGAATTAGAAAATGACACCTCAAAACATTTTTGTTTAGTGCAGTATAATCACAACAAAGGCGCACAGTATCACCTTTAGGAACCACAACTATAGGAGCTACCCAAGTTGTAGCCTCTAAAACAGGTACTATTATATCTAAACGCAAAAGTATGTCTATTTCTTTCTCAAGCTTATCCATAAGAGGAATTGGAACTGTTCTAGGTGTGGACTGAACAAAAGGTATAGCATCAGATCTTACCTGTATACACATTTCATCCTTAAATTTTCCGATTTCATTAAAGATATTTGGAAATTCCTGGGAGATGTTCACAGTCAACTTGACGGAACAAACAGTATTCAACAATGAATATGAAAATCTTCCATCAACAATCTGAAAAATTCCAATATTTGTTATACCTGGTCGACCAAGAATAGAAGTTTTCAAATCATTCAGTACATAAGCTCTGCATTTATACGTCACATTCTTAGTTGGGTAAATAAGTGATATGATAACTTTACCAAAAATCTCGAGAGGTTGTCCATCCGGACCTGATACAGTATCGAAACACGGTATTACAGATTTTAATATAGTTTTATCAAGTATTTTTTTTGGAATACATACTATATCAGCTCCAGTATCAACCAAAAATGGAACACTCTGTTTGGAATCATTGATCAATAAATTCACCATCCTTTGATTTTTTGAATTGACAAAAATATTAGAAAGACAGAAATTATCACCTATATTATGATCAGCCTGTCTGCTAGAGGTACTAGCAATAACCAATTTCCAATGACAGTTCCTTGGTCTTTTTGATCGTTGACGTGTTCAACCAAACCAAAAAACTTTTTTCTTCCTCTACACATTCGATCCCAATGCCCTTTCTTGGAACATGATCTGCAAACAGCATTTTTTGCAGGACAAATCTCTCTTGCATGTTTTTTGAAACCACAAAACTCGCAGTTTTCCTCGGACGATTTCTTGAAGGTGTCTCTGTTATTAAAGGAGTTTTCAACAAAACTATTTCATTTCAAGAGTCTATAATACAACATGGTGACAGCGGTGACTAGAAGAACGTCGTATTGAGTACAATCAGCTTGATGCCAGATTCTGAAACGAAGGACTCTCCTTCAGTTTTGTCATTAGCGAATGTAACCCTCCTGAGCAATTTAATTTCAATAATCCTGCATCTTGGCCTCAATGGCAGAAAAGGTTTGAAAGATATATGAACATATCTGGTCAACTCAAGAAATCTGGGAATTATGGGAGAGAAGAGCGAAGAAATTGTGATTCAATTTCCAAAAATACCAGAACAATTATTATCTGACAGAATAAAAGTGGTGTGGTCCGCAAAGTGAACCGATTTATATGGCATTATATGAGTACAGATCGACAAGCATAAGGATGCCTCTGAGATGCGCAAACGATAGAAAGCGTGAGTAGATGTGCGACAAAGATCGACTACTGTTTAATAAGGCAGAGCGATTGAGCTCCTGCCCCACTCCAGGGTTTTTCTACTGCGCAACCAATTTTCGGAGGCATCCTTACGCTTGCCGACCAGTACACAAGTCATTCACATAGATGACAAATAAAAGATGGCCCAAAACAGATATTTGTGGAACTCCGTGCTTGATGGTTTGAAAAGGTACTGTTGATTATTACTGCTTGTTGACGATTTGTTAGATAGGTAATAGTAGGTAATAGTTTGATTTTTCCAGCAGAATTTCATATGCTTGGCCAGCAGCGAAGAGCTCTAGCCTAGATAGACAACGGCATGGTCAACATTACTACTTTGTATACTGTGCAAGCCCAGCATAATATAATTGGCAACATTCTTCGTTCAGCAGTACCGTGACCATATGAGTTTTCGCTACTTTAGGGGGTCTGAGCACCCTGAACTATTTTTTCTTTCGTCATAATTTTCATCATCCGAGAAATCAGTAAATTTACTACTCATTCTCAATCTAAATAGGAAGTAAAATTAGTTAGATATTTTTCACTATTTTTACGGATTTTTCCGATTTCATTTTTGCAAGTTTAAGCAACTTTTTTGAAAGAGAGGAGGGAGAGAGCCCACCGGCAGACATATTTTTGTCGAAATTTTCCATGTATGAAACCGTTGCAAATTTTTCCGAATTTCCATGCCTTCTCTATCTAGCTTTCGAGGGGGTGAAGAGGGCTACATTTTTTTGAACAGTTTTATTCAATGGTCACATAATTTTCACTATTTTTACGGATTTTTTCTATATCTATTACGCGAGTTTTCCTAATTTTTTTGTGACTAAAAAGGGGGGTGAGCCCCCCCCGATCGATTTTTTTCATCAATTTTTTCACTGTCCGAAACTGTTGAAACATTTTCAGAATTCCTTTGCGTTCTCTATCTAGCTTTTGAGGGGGACAGGAGGGGTGTATTTTCTTTAAACTATAATATTGAACGGTCAGATATTTTTCACTATTTTTACGGATTTTTCCGATTTTATTTTGGCGAGTTTTCCAACTTTTTTCGCTATAATTTTCGACGTCCAAATCCGCCAAGAAATCCTACACGTTCTCTATTTAGCTTTCGGGGGGCAGAGGGGGACAATTTCTTCAACATTAATGTATTGTCATCGGAACTGAACCAACATGTGAAATTTCAATTCCACAGGATAAGAGAAAGTGGTTCTAATTCATCTTGCAAGATTTGTGACCATCTAACAAACACACACAGAGCAAGTTGAATAAAACTTTTAAAAAATCTTTTAACTTTTAAAATAAAAATTAATTGGAGAATTATTGCAATAAAAACTTCTTGCAAAATTCGAAATGCAGAAAGGATCGAATTGTTTTTTAAATTAATCTACAATAATATGTCATAAATGAATATTTAATGTATAATTATACAGTGCTGCTTTTTTTAGTCCCCCACCGCCTGTCAACTTTTGAACGGTTTGACAAACAAACATGGACTAACACCAATTTGAATGAGAGGAACTGTAATTGCTTGATAGAGGGGGCGCGGGGGGCACATCAATTTAAAACTGTCAAACGGCATGGGGGGTTGAGTGACACATCGTTGAAAAGAGAATTCAATTCTCTTTTCAATTATCTATATTTTTTGGATTTCTTTAGAAAAAAATTTACCACATGCACTCGAAATATCAAGTATAAGTGCGGATCTGAATGTTACCCTTATATCGATAAAAAACGGTTTGAATTGGTAAATGGGACAATAGTATTTTGAGTGGTGGTATTTGAGAGAAGACCATTGCAATTGCATTGCAATTACTCGACAGATGGCGCCATGGGCCAATCTACGTGAAAATTTCGAAAGGCACAAAGAAAATTGTGAAAACACGTATTGACAAAAAAAAAGAAATGATTGAAAAAAAAATTGAATTATTTTTTCAACGATGTGTAATTTGCCACTCGAAATGTTTAAATTGATGTGCCCTCATCCCCCTACCCATGGTTTTGTGCAATCACAAAGTTTTTTATTTAAAAAAGTAGCATTCAAGAATTAAATGGTTATTATTCCATGTTCGTAAAGCAGGCAAACCATTCAAAATTTACCGAAGTTGCTAAAAAAGCCACAACGTATAAATGCAATACAACATTTTATCCACAGCTGGTATCGAAATAATCACTTTCATTTTGTTGCACTCTACACAGACTTTGAGAAACTAGAAAAACCTTCATCATGGGAGCCAAATTAGGGAATCAGATATTATTGAATGCGTGGAGTCATTTGAAGTTTAAAAAATGTGGCGATTTGTTTCTCATAGAATTTATTTATTCCAATTCTTTGATTGGTACATTTACCTCTCTAGTAAGAAGAAATTAATCTGTTGATAAAAGCACGTCACTATCTTCACACTAATTAGTTTCTATACATATTCATTTTTATCATAAAAACAGTTTTCATAAACAAATGATGTATTTTCGAAAATAAACAGGTAAACTGAAACATTCGCTTTGTGGCTTTGTGTATTGAACATATGGTTAGTATAAAATTCAGACCGGATTTCCACAATCAATTAGTTTATTTATCACTTGCTTTATTGTGCGTGGATCTTCACCTCACATGTAGCGGAAGATATAAAATAGAAAGTATACTGAAAACTTCATTAAATTTCAATTCTGATCGAATTTTTTGACATAAGAGTCGAAACATTAACTCTAATGAGTAGTACCTGATATTTCCTCATCGATCGAGAGTGTGTACCATGGAAATTTACCTTTCACATATATTCCTGCATCTACTCACCAAAATAATAGATTGGAGCAAGATGCATATAACTCCTGGTGGAATTACTTATAGCTGTGAAATTGTCATCCAAAACTGTAGATGTACGGCCTGCTTGATTCATGACATTTTTATTGCGTCAAGAGAGTTTACTCAATTTTAACATAGATGGCAGGCAAATCATTACCGATCATGATGACTTGACATGTCGTTTTGACAAACGCATGCTGCGTCATCGACATAACCTCAAATTGAACCATGTCATGATTGTCATGTCGAAGTCGAGACTCACAAAAAAATGCTATACACTACCCTAACTTTTACGAATGACAGAAAAACACAAGAAATAACAATAACCCAACAACTAAAAACGTCGCAAAACTACCGAACTGAGCGAAAAGTATTAAAAGAACAGAAAAATCACACGATAAATACCAATTAGGCTATCCAGAACACGTGACCACGGCTCTTTAAAAATGGCCGGCTGTAGGCACACATGAATGGTGTTTGTGTTTGGCACTAGCTTCTACTGCTAATAGTTTTGTTTAGTTGTGATTTGAAATGTTATTATGGCTGTTTTTAACTAAAAGTGATTTATTTATTATCATTAGAACGAGTAAACAAAGACACTGCATCGATCTATAGAGACAAAAGGAGAGTGATAAAGTGCATGGATCCTTTTACTTTCACTCGTTGTGAAATGGACATATCTCTAGATCTTTTCACAACAGTAACGGCATTCGACATTATTACATATCTGCTGTTGACTCATAAACAAGAAAGCCAATGAAGGCCTACAAAAGTTTAACAGGCTATAAATATCTTGAAGCTGGATTTGCCCATGATTGTGAAGCAAGAAAAATGGATGAACATACTGTTGTTGCCAAGGTAGGTACTGATTTTTCGTAATTTATGAACTGTTCATTAATGTTTCCAATCAATTTTCAGATGAGGCATTCAAAGCGAATGGATATTCCTTTGTTGAAAGTATAGATTATTTAATAAATTGATGGTTCTCCTGATGCGACGATGTCTTGTGGCTGCTATGGAAGTGAAGTGTCCATATTCATTAAGGAATATTGATATGGGGCAGTATTCAAATTTAAAAACCTCAACTAGAATAAGCGGTGGAATTGCAATTACCCTAAAACGCTTATTATTACCAAACTCATTTACAAATGAAACTAACTGAATGAAAATACTGCGATTTTGTGATTTGGTCACCCAAAGGATATATGTTCATGAGTAAATTTTCCCAGATGAATAATTCTGGATAGTTGATTTCCCAAAAGCGTAGAATTTTCGTAAAGTAGTTGTGCTACCTAAGTTTCATAAAAGGAAGACATTTTTTAGAGTAAAGATGGTGTCTTTGTGAAAAGGTGAGGATGGCCGAGTTGTGCTGCAGTGTGAAAATGATATCTGTGAAATTGGACCCTATAGGACTGTCCGATGTACCAAAAAAACCCCTGGATTGGTTCTCAGTGCATGAAGTTATGACTGTTTCCTCAACACTATTATTTGTAATTGCCTACACATTTATCTATTTTTATTTTCAAATCTTCATTGGATTGGTCGTTTTTTTACACACCGAGCATCAGATATCGCAAAGTAATTTATTTTCACTTGTTACATATTTTTACCTACTAATAATTTGTTATTTTGTAACATGGAACTATGTATATTAGGGTATCCTACTTAATAAACATCTATATATCTAGTCTTTGATTTAATATACCACATTATCAAAATGTAGCTAGCTAGGAATTTTTAAAAACTTCAATAAGTCGCGATCTCCACGGCTTCCACAATTTACAACATAACACTTTGTAGGCATGTTTTTTATTCGGCAAAGTTTCATACAAAAATTTCACTCCAATAGATGAAAATTAACAATAATCAGTCTCGTTCAAACAATAACAAATACAATGTGTGCCTTCAGGCGGCCATCTTGATTTTAGTTTGACAGCATCTTGGATAGCCTAATATGCAATGTAATTGACATATAACCTCAAAATAATGTTAACGTTCAAAAACTCAAAAAATGTATCTAGTGGGCACTTTGGATTGTTGGAAACTCCACTATATTCGACTTAAGCGTCATCCATTGACGAATGGAACAAACTCTATTGACGCAATTACAGGATCAAGAACTTTAGTTGAAACAAAAGCGAATCAGTAAACGCACCAGGAGTTATATGCATCTTGGATTGGGGCATAATCATGAAACTGGATATTACTTTGCTTTACGAGGTCTGAGCTAAAGCTGGGATATACTCACATTTTATCACATTCGTCTTCTGTTTTGATCACTAATGATCAATAAATTGTTGTGATGTGACAATATTGGTGAGAAATTTTTGTATAGGAATTTTTTTTTTTTTGTTTGATAAATATGCCTGGCTTTGTAGTTCTTATTTCTTCTACCTTTCAGTTCCCTTCTCAGTAAGTACGCCAATGAACTTGAAGATATCTCTCTCTTCAGGATGTTTGCAGTGCTGAGCCTGCGTATCGTCAAATTTTGTATCAAATTCAATTAAACATTGTAATATGCAACCAAAAAAATAAATAATAATATAATAGTCCTGTCTGTTTTTATTAAAATTTTCTAATAATTTTGAGTCAAGAAAATCAAATAACTTTCTCAAATAATAAATCTAGATACCTGCGCTGAAAGATAAATAACTTATACCAAAAAAACAAAAATGGACTACATTCTATTTTATTGAACTAAAATTGCACAGAAATGAAAGATGAACAACGCTGCTGCACAGGCACAGTTCTGGTCAAAATTATTGATTATTCATGATGAAAAATGAAAATAAATTTGTTTGTGACACAAATGAACAGTCTTGGAGGGTTAAAATGGGAAAAATCTTGTAATAATAAAGTGTTCTGCTGTGTTCTAGCTCAAAACAGTTTGAAAATTTGTAAATACCTGATTTCTGTGTAGTTTTCACAAAAGGTACATTGTCTTTGGGATTATTTTAGTCTCTAACAGTTTCAATCAGTCTGGGGTACGTTTCTTGAATTGCAATGGATTTGAGTATAGCCCAGTTCCAAAATTGTAGATAGTGACTCATCCTCAGTTTACGTGCATTCCGCACTCTGAAACCACCTAAACTGACGATGAGTCACTATCTACAATTTTGGAACTGGACTATAGTGATATTCTGGTGTGATATGCCATTTAATCTTGTATATTTATGCTTTCACTTAATTTGTACTCTTCCTTAGTTTTTTCAATGTACTTCTTTCAAACATTTCTTGGCTTCCTCTTCTCATTTAAAATTCACCCTGGTTACCTGCATTTTCATTTTTCACTCATCAAAGTATATTGGATAACGGTTTTAGACACTTCCAATTTTTAAAAAATTCTACTAATTCCATATTAAACTTTTAATAGATCTTACCTATTGAAGCTATTGATTCTTATATTTCAGTTTCATATTTCATATCCTTGTCTTTTCTCTTGTACAAATTCTTTTTTATCTTCATTTTCTTTCTCTTATGTCAAAATTTTAATTTTTATAGACAATATCTTCCATTTGAAAATTTTGAATTGAAAAAAAATTCTGTTCATAATTTTCGAATCTCTGTTTGTTTGTTTCCTATTGATTTGTTAACATCATAATTGTTTTTCTACTTTCTTCGTAAAAGATGATAGTTGTTGAAATAATAACTGAATTTATTGGAACAAACTAAAAATTAACTTTTTAATCAAAAAGATCCTTAGTGCAACTTCCTTGCTGATTAACACTATACAATCCTTCAAAATATGACTCTACAATTATTAGTGGTGTCATGGATATTATTTCTCAATATTGGCTAAAGAAAGTTCCGAATATACAGGCCGTATTTTTTATGTCGTACCACTATTGGCATCTCGAAAATAGTAAATGATACGAAGTTGGTTAAACTAGACAAAATTTACCTATACTAGTGACCATTGAAACGACGTTTCCAAATCAGAAGTATTACGAACCGTTATTTAAATATACGGAGAATATTGAAATTGTCCGTTTTCTTTTCTTTGCGCTGTCGCCTCTATTTTTAGGAAAATGGAAATATGTTCAGGAAACTTTCTTCTCTGTTTTAAATTTTCTTCCATGTTCTGTACTTCGATTTTCATAGCAACGTTTCGTACTTCGGGCCACCCTCAACTCTATTTTTTCGAATACAGACCTGTATGTTTTTATGAATTCAAGTACCTAGTCCTTATCTCACCGGGTTCAGGCATGTATCTAACCTTGTATTTGTTTTTACATTTCTGCCCATGAATTCAAGTTCCGAAAAATGAAAATCCACCCCTCCAGAATACGGTCCTGATTTTATTTTTATTTGTATTTGAAAAGGTATTTGTCTTAACCATTATTGTGAATGATACAGAAAATGAATAAAATGCAAATTGGGTAAAATACAAAAAGGATAAGACTAAAATAAATCATATTTACTAAAATTATAAATTTACAGAAATTCATAAGCAAGTAAAATAACAGAAGAATTCGCGGACAGAAAGACAGAGTTAAAATACAAAAATGTCAGATTACAGAAATAAAATAAAAGTGTAACTTAAATAAATTTTGTGAAGGATCTCATAGTGAAAACAGTTGCAACAATAAAAAATAAAAGGTTGGGTATCAATTACTAATGTCTGATTTTCAAAATTACTCGACATCGTACATCTCAGACTGAATGGGATAAACACCGTTTTGAATGGTTTCACCAATATTAGCTTTCAAAATAAAAGACTGTACTTGCTTTATATAGGGGGAGAAGACACATCAATTTAAAAATGTCAAATGACATAGGGAGTGAGACATCGTTGAAAAGAGAATTCAATTCTCTCTTCAACCATCTATTTTTTTTTTATTTTGTTAATACTTTTTTTTATTTTGTTAATACTTTTTTTTTATTTTGTTAATACTTTTTTTTACCATATGCACTGTAATGTCCAGTTTGAGTGCGGAACTGAATGATATTCTTATATCGATAAATTTGAACGGTTTGATATGGAACAATGGAACGAAAAAACATTTTAAATGGTATAACCGATACTACTTTTTGAAAGAAGATACATTGCAATCACTCGACAGATGACGCTGGAGGGCACATCAACTTGGTAGTTTCGAAAGACAAAGATATCGAAATTGTGAAAATATGTATTGATGAGTATCAAACTTATTTAGATGGTTGAATAGAGAAGTGAATTATCTTTTCAACGTTGTGTAATTTGATCCCCTCCACCGCCATTTGAAATTTTTGAATTGATGTGCTCTCCCACCCCCTTTATCGCCCAATCACAATGTCTTTAATTTCAAAAAGTAGTGTCGGTTTTTGTTCCACGTCAATCCGTTCAAAAGCTGACTCTATAGACTCCAAAAGCCACACTGTATGAGTCCTCGGAGTTTGTGACTTCTTTTTTTAATTCATATGGAATCTTTGATATACAGAGTGGGCTATTGAAAACGAAACAGCGGCTCTGTAGGTCGGCAGAACCGAGTTATATAAAAACGCTCGGGCACGTCAACATTTTCGAGGGGTACATCGTTCGCGATGAAATTCACCCGAAATACATTCCATCCCTCGAAGCTGTGCCCGCCACCCCTAAATTTTTAAATGGCAACATATAGCAAGTGAAACCTCATTTGAAAGGTATTTTCCTTCTTTATATCAAACAACAAAAATAAATTGATTCTATCGATTCGTTTTCGAGATATAGGAACTTGAAGTTGGGAAATCACTTTTTATTCACTTAATCAATAAAAATAAGATCTAACAATGCAACTGTTTAAAGATAATTATCATTGTCAAGGAATTAAATGATCTAACTGTTGACCAACAAGTAAGGGCCAATTTATGCATCAATGTCTTTATCATAGTCCTAATCACTGTCTTAATCATAGAATCGAATTAAAACTGCACATTTCAGTAGGAGCATTTATGCAATTTCTTTAGTTTTAGTCTCAATCATAATCATAAGAATTTGACCTTCAAAGTTGCCAATTTTCAATTTTTATGCTTATGATTAAGACCAGATGCACAACGCGCAAGTGCGTCGATACCTATTTGACAAATGACAGAAATAATTATTTGTTTTTACTTGTGATCCTTGTTATTGTTTATTGTGTTTCGGAAAAAAATGAGCCAGGAAGAGGGTACTCTTATTGAAATGATTGAAAAATGTCCCTACCTTTGGGATAAAAAGACACTAAGGACAGTGTTGTCATCAGTCAATTTTTAATTTTCCAGCTAATGACTATGATGCATAAATATAAAAATTTCTTATGACAACGACTAAGACAAGGACTGTGATAGTGATTATGACTATGATAATGATATGTTGGATAAATTGGCCCTAACATGCAATTCCGTTTCAAATTTTTATTTACTCCTCAATTACTTGATCGAAAAAATGTTAAGGGTCTTGAGAATCGATAAAAAGACGTTTTCTCGAATTCGACTCCAATGCGCGTACAACAGAAACATGTATGAGATAATTTTTTTTTCGCCAAATCGCAATTGTGGACGTCTATCAGCGTCAAAACGATCGTTGATTGAACGACATTAGAGTGAATTACTTGATTGAAGCTGCTGAATATCTTTACTCAATAATAATAATAATAATAATAATAATAATGTTTATTCATCTTCATATATCAAACATGTATACATTTTGAGCATATTTATATATAACAGTAATGTTCGATCAGTATTGACCAAAATGAGTTAACATATATAGTTATGAGAATAAACAACGAATCCACTAAGGCAGAGCCAGTGCGTGGATTGTAGACATATAAACAAACTTGTACGGTTACATCATATACAGGATAAACAGCTTACAATATTGGTATGTAGGCTTTGACGGCTGGCGCCAAAACCACAACATACCCTATAATATTAATAAAAAATACATAAGTTTGATATTAAAAATAACAATAATGTGAAGACAATAAATTACAATACAATACAATGCAATAATAAAATCAGTAATACATATGGGAAATATTTGTAATGAATCAATTGAGTGGAAAAATTGAGATAAAGGTACTATCCAAATATAGGATCAATTAATCTATGAATAGCAAATCTATCCAGACTTAAGAGATAGCATCTAGTTTTTTTCTTAAATGCATATATAGTTGGTGCTTCTCTTGTTTCCAGGGGCAAAAAATTATAAAGCCTATTCGCTAGGTAAGTGAAGGTGCGTTGGGTGATTGTCTTTGAGGAATATACTGTTGTAAGAGGTGCTTTAGCTTTATGTCTTGTATTGTGGGTGTGGTCTACATAATTAAGAATCATTCGATTTTTATACTGTTCATTGACAATTTTGACAAAATATAGTTGTCTCAGATCCAGCATTTTTGCTTCTTCAAATAATAATTTTGATGCGTATTTAACTGGTTTGCGGTAAAGAATTTTTAGGTACTTTTTCTGTAATACATCTAGTTTTTTCAAATGTGTTGATGCTACCCCTCCCCAGTTGAGAATTCCATATGTTAGTCGCGATTCAATAAGTGCGTAGTAAATAATTTTCATCTGGGTGATATCTAAAATATTTCTTAGATATTTGAATTTGTATAAAGTACTGCGCAATGTTTTTGTAACTTGATCAACATGATAATTCCACCTCATATGTCTGTCAATGATCACTCCCAAGTATTTCACTTTTTCGGATGAGTGAATAGTGATATCCTTACCATGGTTGTCAATTTTTAACGAGTCATACTGAGGCAGGCTATTGGTATAACAAGAGAATGGTAAGTAAAAAGTTTTTTCATAATTTATTGATAACATTTTTTGATTGAAACAATCAAGAACTTTACTCATGTCATGTTGTGATTTTATTTTTAGTTCATCCCAGGTATCAGCATCATACAAGACAGCTGTATCATCAGCGAAGCATATTAGTGTTCCAGAGGTATCGAATGTGAGTATGCTATTCATGTAGATCGTAAAAAGAATGGGCCCTAAAACAGTTCCTTGTGGAATTCCGCACTCTACAACTTGTTTTTCACTGATGGTAGTATCAATCTTAACATACTGTTCCCGGTCATTCAGGTAACTTTTCATGAGAGTGTACGCATGTCCTCTGAAACCAAGATCATGCAAGGTCTCCAATAGTTGTGAGTGGTTCACAGTATCGAAGGCCTTAGCAAGATCCAAAAATACACATAACGATGGTTTACTTTTTTCTAGATTTTCAGATATTTTGGATGTGAGAAAGCATATGGCATCTTGAGTGGATACACCTTCTTTGAAGCCAAATTGGTTTTTTGAAATTATATTATGTTTATTGGTATATGAAACTATTCTTTTTTTGATTATTTTTTCTAATATTTTTGCTATACTTGAAATTAATGTAATAGGCCTGTAATTGGAGATTTCATTTTTATCACCCTTTTTATGGACTGGCTTAATCAAACCTATTTTCAGTTCATTGGGAAATTTTCCTGTTTCTATTACTTTATTAATAACAATCTTCAAGGGAAAAGCAATTTCATGTTTAATTTGGTGCAGTGTTTCTGTCCTAATACCATCAATACCTGGTGCTTTTTTCATCTTCAGAGATGATATTATTTCAATTATTTCTTTTTCTGTTGTAGGGGTGAGAAAATTTGATTGTGACAAGGAATTTCTTTTCATCGGAGGGACGGGAGGTTGCTGAATATTTTTTGCATGGTTCCGCCCAACAAGTGAATAATGCTTATTGAAAGAATTTGCAATATTTTTTTGATTATAGATAAGATGACCTTCCTCATTTCTAATGCGTTTTATTTTCATCTCTTTTTTGTTACCAGATACATCTTTCACCGTTTGCCATAGAGCTTTTGAATCATTTCGTGACTTTGTGATGCGATTTTTGTAGAAATTGATTTTAGAGTTTTTTATAAGTCTGTTCAATGTGTTCCGGTAATGAATATATTGGTTTTTCAGTTCTAGGTTATTTGGAGTTTAATGGTGTATACGAGGTTAATGGTGTATACGATCGCGGAAAGAGTTGAAATGATAACAATTTTTTTTTTAAGAATGATGAGTGCGGTAACCGTACAGCTAATTTGTTCAATGAAACGCATCCAGATAAGCTTGTCGCTAGAAAATACGTTCTAGAATTAGTGCAAAAATTTCGTCAAACTGGATCAGTAGCCAACAGGAAACGAGACCCAGAACGTGAATTTCCGGTGAGAAATGAACCTGTTGAAGTTGCACTTTTAGGACAAGTTCATGCAAACCCAACATTGAGCACAAGGAAATTAGCTAGTGTCACCAATATCAGTAGAACCAGTATCCGCCGAATCCTGAAACATCATAAATTCCACCCCTACAAAATACATTTGGTACAGCAATTGAATGAATATGATTTTGATAGGCGACAGGAATTTTGTGAAATTATGACTACGAAAATAGATGCTGATAAGAATTTCCTTTTCAACATCTGCTATTCTGATGAGTCTACATTCTTTTTGAATTCGACTGTGAATCGTCATAATTGTCGTTATTGGTCTGATGCCAATCCACATGTTTTCCACGAAGTCCATACTCAAACTCCCCAAAAACTCAATGCCTGGGCCGGTATTTTTGGGGAACGTTTGATTCGACCAGTATTTCTCGACGGTAACCTGACAGCAGAAACTTATTTGGAATTATTGAATCAATTTGTTTATCCACAATCAGTAGACATCATTGAAAATGACGATCGTTACCATGAAGACCACTTGAAATTTCAACAAAACGGTGCACCTCCACATTATGCACAGCCTGTTAGGGCGTTTTTGGATAGAATGTTTCCTGGAAGTTGGATTGGAAGAAGAGGCGCTATAGAGTAGCCAGCCAGATCTCCAGATTTAACCCCACTCGACTTTTTCATGTGGGGTTACTTGAAAAACAAAATCTATGCAACCAAACCAGAATCTCTGAGAGATTTACGACGTAGAATTATTGAAGAATGCCGTCGAATAACGCCGGAAATGCTACGAAATGTGAGGTCTCATTTTGAACAGAACTATTGTACTATTGTATGGAAATGGGTGGTAGACAATTTGAACATTTAATTCATAACAATAATTATTGCGACAGTTGAGTGAATAAAACGTGATTTCCCAACTTCAAGTTCCTATATCTCGAAAACGAATCGATAGAATTAATTTATTTTTGTTGTTTGATATTAAGAAGGAAAATACCTTTCAAATGAGGTATCACTTGCCATATGTTGCCATTTAAAAATTTAGGGGTGGCGGTCACAGCTCCGAGGGATGGAATGTATTTCGGGTGAATTTCATCGCGAACGATGTACCCCTCGAAAATGTTGTTGACGTGTCCGAGCGTTTTTATATAACTCGGTTCTGCCGACCTACAGAGCCCTGTATCGTTTTCAATGGCCACTCTGTATAGATATTGCCGAAAAACGGCAATAGCGCAATATTATGAATTTTGTGTCCTTTAGTATTTTGATATTTATCCGTAATTGTCTGTACTAATGCACCATTTCATTGTTTAATACTAACCCTTGATTTTTACTATGAATCCGATTAAAGCAAACCGTTTGAATTTGTCGATTTATCTGTACACTTTTCTGTTGCCTGCAAATTAATGAAATATAGATACGAATCATGAATCAGAAAACTTCCAATTAAAACTGGCATTTTTTTCAATTCATATATATGTTGCGGCACCGTTTCAATCTTCAGTTTATCTGAAACTTGTGTATTCCTATGAACAGTCTATTTCAAAATTATGTATTCCTATGAAAAGGCCAACTAATGATCCCTGTGGTCCCCATTTCCAAGAATAATTAAATAATTGCTCACATCCTAAAGGATCATCCACTAGCTTTATAAATACGAAACAAAACCCTTGTTTGGAGTTCAATAAACCCCCACCCGCCCGACATATTAAGAGAAGGTAAAAATTGGTACCTTTATTTCGGCTTCTTCTCGGAATAGAACAAGCAAGGTGTCGGGAGGACCCTTCAACATGATACAAAGTTAGTTAACGTGAAGATGTGAACAGGTCAGTAACTATACGGAATTCGAGATCTGATATTAGTGCGAGTGTTTTTGTCGAGTGTATGGAAAAAGAGGAATATCTGTGTTAGTTTATACTATTTGGAAACCGAGTGGATCTGAAAAGCATCAGTGTTTTGAAAGGTACCAATTCACTATTTTTTATGTTCGATTTTACTACTTTGTATATACGCAACCTAAATTTGCGACAAGATTTTTTGTCACGTGCTGTATATTTACCGTATCTTCATCGATTTCATTACTAGTGTTATACATGGATGGGGCTGTGAAATATAAAAGTCAATGGATTTAAAAAATGAAGATGTAGATACCTTTTTGCTATGTCTGATTTGTAAAATAATATAACATTTTTATTATTGGTTTTACATACTCTATGATTTGTTTTGACGTCAATTTATGTAATCATTCACCAGATGATTACAAGTTGCTCACCTTCTTTTCATTCAGAGTTGGATCTGTGTGCTGAGGAATGTCTGAATTCAATATTTTCTTGAGTATATAATTTTTTAAATTACTAGTTATATTTACGTATATTGTATCAACTTGTTGGGTCACATATTTCTGTTGTATTTGTCTTTATGCGTACTATTTTGTTATTGATTTTTTTAACTCTACATGACCTGCAACAGACACACTATAATATAACGTTGTCAAATAAAATCCATTTAGTATCTATTAATATTTCTGGGATTTTCTGTGTTTATGAATTGAATGAAAACAACCTCAAACGTGAATCATGACTGGATATATTTAGAAAAACCATGAAAGTACACAATAAATTCAGTATCATTCAAAGGGTCGTAACTCTCTCTACAAATGTCACGTAACCACTGGTATTTGAAAAAAAACCTAAAGAGGCCAAAAGTGGGGTAAGATGGGAAGATATCGAAATCAGTTATTTGAAAAAGTTGCTTAGGATTTAATTTCATTTTCTTCACAACAGTTGGCATTTTTGTCAGAACCCTCGCTGTTATACATTGTTTCATATCTAACAGTTATATCAGAATTTCATAACTATTGTGATTAAGGTGATCTAAAAACATCGTGTTTTCCTAATTGTAATGAAGTTTCGGTGATAATCATGCATCGTTTCACTTCGCACATAAATTCGAGAACTTTTAGCCTCTTCATTTTGACGCAGTATTTTCAAGTTTTTATTTATCTTCACTCTCTACAAATTTTACTACTGTGTATAATTTTTAATCTTTACAAATTTTAGCATGCCTGTGTAGTTCATTATGTGATTTTTATTGTATTTGAGACATCTCTACTCTACTCATCCTCACAAACAGGTGTAAGCCTCTGTGTGTACTGTTGTTTATTTTGAACACTGTATTCGTATTTTATTTGATGCATTCTTTATAAAAAATTAACTTCTATTCTAATGTAACAGCAAGGATCATAGCACTTCACCAATTGTGGCACGTTAGTGCCATATGGTGTGGAGGAAATGAAGTTGTCATTATCATCGAGAAATAGAAATTTTCCACTTCAATTAAGATAATCAGACCAAAACACTATATTCGAAAAAAATATAAATTTTCATATAAAATTCTGAGCAACTTTTTCAAGTAATTTTTTCTATGTCTCACCATCTTATCCTACTTTTGGCCTCTTTATAGCAATTTTTTTCAATTTGCCGACATTCCAGTTGCCACGTGTCAAAATCAATTTTCAGTTTGTCGAACAAGCAAAACCGATCTCAACTAATTTTTTGGGACCTGCTTACTTTTTCACCATCTGCAACATACTTTCTGAGTGTCTACAACCGCCTTATTTTTGAGATACAGAGCATTCAAATTTACCAAAATAATCAGTGTTTCCCAAATATCTCGCCGCTTTGTATTTTTCTTTCAATTTTAAACAAGAAGACCGCTACTTTAATTATTGTCTCATAAAATGGAATCTAGCATTTTATCCTTCGGCGAATGGTTTTCGATTTGAAGAACAAAATGCATTGATTTTCTTCCCTGTTAGGTGTTTTCTCCTAGTTTCAAAGAATGCATTTTATTTTCACTTTGAAAACCGTCTGATAGAGGACAATTATGAAAATTATATTTATTTTTACAGTGGCGTATCCTTTTCATGGTCATTTTGATAACCACTGCAACACCATAAAAATGGTTTCCAGTGGATTTCTTTATTAAAAAAAGGCAGTGACTAAGAACTTCAACCCCTGTATCTGAATAATAAAGCAGTTTGCTCAAATGGCGCACTTTTCTTAGAGTCACCCATTAGGATTATCGCCCATTAAGATCAGCTTTCAATTATGAAACACTCTGTATAAGAATATCAGGATGGTTTTCTTGGTCAGCAACATAGTAATTTCAAGATTAGCGAATAATAAATCGTGTTATTTATAATTATTATTATATATAATCTTTGTTCTTAAATTTTATTTTTGAATAGAATATTTAATAAAGTACAAAAGTCATATACACTCTAACGAAATGGGGACGACTCTCCAGTTGATAAGCAATATTTGTGATGCTGGGAGTATTTTCGAAAACGTGAAAAGCCTTCAATAACCTTAACATGTATAAGCTAATAGTAATTAACTTTTCAATAAAATCATTTAAATTTCCGATACGGTCCAAATTAACTCAATCTGTGAGCCTCTCCTGGAGTTATTTAAAAGTACCAGGAAATATAGAATTCCTCATGCGAAGTGCCTCTACCTCATACCACTTAATTTTCCTTAAATAATTCGAAGTACCTTTGTACCTACCTGCGTTGGTAAACCCTAGAAGCAGTATACCAACGAGTTTCTTAGAAATTGCCTATATTTATTATTGAACTCTCATAAAATAGACGAATATATAAATGTTTACAGTGGTAGGTATAACCTTCATAAATGTAAGTGAATTACCTAGAAACACTGCAAAATTTCCCTGTTTTGCGATAATATTAATTTTTATATGGATATATCTTTCTCCACATTAAATGTGCTTTATTATAGTTCTACAGAGATTGCAATTTTATTGTTTACAGCTCTAACTTAAAATAGTTATTTGGCGGTAATCAACTTTCTTATATAAATAAACATAACTTAGATTTTTCGTAGAAATGCAGTGCGGCTTGTTATAACTCTCACACCCTGTTAAGTTTTGAAAGATTCGACAAACACCGTTGTTTCATCAATACTACTTTTTGATATGCTCGATAGAGGGCGCTGGAGGACACATCAATTTAAAAAAAAATTAATCGCATGGGGGGTCAAGTGAAACATCGTTAAATTCTCTTCATATTTTAATTGCACATGTACATGAAAATTACCGATAATTTTGAAGAAAGCCGCCCGCCTGTTATCTAAAAATTGCTCCAGTTTATTTTCATATTTTGGCGGAAGAGCCCGAAGGAGGAGACTTTTTTTTACAAAATATGAAAAAAACCGAGTGCAATTTATATCAGATAACACACTTGAGTAAAATTATCTAGACATTTTAATGCTCGAGTAAAGAATTTTTTTTTGAGAAGTAAGATAGAACTGACAAAGACTATAAATGAAATTGACATTTTTCACTCATTGCAGTTTATTTGACAGTTTTCATTATTATTTGTGGTATTTTCGCAGTACAAATATCACTCCTTAGTGCAATTTCCTCTGTAATTTTTTGATAATTGCGTTCCTCTCATGAGAAATTTTACACATTAGGGAAATAGTTAAACAAAGATTTACTCTTCATTCAGTACCTAACTAGGTTTTTTATTTGTTCAAGATGAAGTCTGTTGGAGACATCATTGAAACTATTACTGTACGCTGCAACATATTTGAGTAAATTAACAATTTCATGTTTCCTTTTTGATTTATTTTTTAAACAGACGACATTGTAAGCGTTAAGAATATCTGTCTAGGCATCAGCGACCATCACTGACAATAATAACATTTACAGAAAATTAACACAGTTATAAAAATCATTTTACAAATAAATTTATTGACTGAATGAATGCCACCATTTCGATATTTTTCAATTTGATCTTATCAATTTATTGAGTTTTCATATTAGATATTCATGTGTGTTGTAAATTTTGAATAACATTTGACAATATTGGTACCAAATATGTATCAGAAAGTTCTATTGTCTATTTCTGCCGAAATCATCAAATGCAAAATTGTGGCAAATCATAATTTTTGAATAATTGGTGGATATTAAAAAATGGCGAAGTTGCCAGGACAAGAAGTTTTGCCATCTCAAATAATGGTGGGATGAGATAGGCCATTAACAGACATCCCAGGTAGCAATTTTCTTCTATTACAGTTGCGAAAATGTCATTGGCAAAAATGTTGACAAAAGACAATTTTAATCTTTGAGGTGTTTTTAAGTTATTTATTGTATAAGTGTTTTAGATATCATTTTATTCAAGCAAATAAAATGTATCTAAAACACGCATGCAATACAACGTTTTATTCACAATCACATTCATTTAGAATCAGAATCGCGGAAATTTTTCATCACAAAATAATTTGACGTTTTGCTCTGACAGCGGCTGTCACCTCCTCAAAAATCATTGAAATAACATACAAAAATATCGGGAGGTGTTGAATGGTTGCTATGTATTTTCGATTGTTTATCGACTCCATTTGTAAAAATTTGTGAAGTTGGTGAAAATAAGTAAAATGTGATTGATATTCAAGATAGTATTTTTCATTATTCTACTAGTGGAATAAAGTAATTTCATTATTACACTAGTGGATGAAGTGGTACTTTATACGGTTCACAAGTGTGGATAAAACTTCATTTATAAGGTGATTGTGGATGAAATAAGTTTATACAACAGCAACAAAAGCAAAATTGGCATCATTTTATGAAATTCTTCATTCTCCGATAATATTTTATTGAGACTTCTCCAAATATTACAAAACAATTTTATAGACATTTAGGTTTCTTCAATAAAACGCAATACTGTCTTTATAAAATATTTTTATGCACTAGCGGGCGGTAAAGTACACTTTACCGCCCGATTTGCCGGGCGTAAAGTGGCACTTTCCCGCCCGTGGGCGCATTATGTCCCGTCGGGCCGTAAAGTAGACAAAATTCTCAAATTGTCTATACTCACACATCATTTCATGCAATTCCTAACACGAATTAGAATCATTTCAGTTCAATAGAGCAATACTCTTTCTAACATTTGTTCATAATCGTTGGTAATTTTTTCGGTGATGATCTATTTATTTGAAATAGATTCTCCAATATAGCACTCAGCTACTATAGTTTCACATTTTATGTTACCCTTAATTATTGTATGCATAACGTATGAAACGTGTAGACCATTGAAATTCAAGTCAGTATTTGTGATTCGCGCTATAAAATCGCTAGTGCATAAAATTTTGTATGTAGCACGTGCGTAAAATGCGTTTAAGGCCTTAAACGCCTACTTTACGCCCTTGATACATAAATAACTATTATTGAAGCGTTCCTCACTACTTTATGAAATCTTGACTGTTTCTCATATAATTTTTATATTATAACTCAAACTAAAGTGCAAATGGAATAGTTGTGACGAAAGTCTACGGCTTATCTCATTCCACATTACCTGTAATTGCAAAAATTCTCTACCTGGCAACTTCGCCATATCTTTAACGCTCATTAATTATTTGAAAATGATTATTTGTGACGATATATGATGGATATTTCATAATTCTGCTGTTTTGAATATAGAATAATAAAACAATTCAGTTTGTCGACACGTGTTGATAAAAAGAATATGAGATGTGATACCCGCCTAGCAATTTTTTATTATATTAGAGTTGCGAAAAGGTTATTGAAAAAAGTTTTTAAAATAACTGAATTTTTTAAAATGTTTTCAATACTTTAAGGCAACAACTACAAATGCAAAATTGGTACCGGTATATAAAATACTTCAGTCTTCGATAATATCTCATTAAGTCATGTCCGAATAATACAAAACAATTTTATAAACATTTTGGGTGCTTAAAAAAACTCTTCATCCCATTTATAGATCAGTTTTATTGAAGCATTTCTTACCACACTATGAAATAATCTTGGCTATTTTTATACAATTTTTATAAAATAATTCATTCATTGAAACTGCAACGAGAAATATTGACAATGAAACAAAAATGTTTTTTGACATAATTAAAAAAATGCATCAAGCGATTCTGAATGTATAGAGGCAAACAGACAGCATGAAATAGTTATGAAGTGATTACTGAAATAACAATTAACTTTCAAGAGCAGAATTGTTTTCAAAGATAGTTTATTATAAGTGATATTTAAAGGTTATTTTAGAATTATATTTAAATATACTTATAAGAAAAATTAATATATTTTTGTAAGTTAATTTTGCAAGGAAGCATATTTTATAAGTTTGCTATAAAACTTTAAAATAGTGTTTCAGT
The DNA here is from genome assembly GCA_944452925.2 of Chrysolina oricalcia. NCBI lineage: Eukaryota > Metazoa > Arthropoda > Insecta > Coleoptera > Chrysomelidae > Chrysolina > Chrysolina oricalcia. Next base: position 68,344,284 of record OX101817.2, read on the forward strand.
GACTGTTTCATAAGATACTTCATATTTCTGCTATTTAGAAGCGTTGAAGATGAAATAATTAAATAACACAGTTCTCGAAAACAACATGATATTTATTGCAGCTTTCATAAAATCAAATATAGTTCTGGAAGTGTTAATGAAAGACCTATGGAATGAAATAGCGTCAGAACTTTCAAATTATAAAATAACGTTGCTAGTTGAAAAGTTTCAGAACATTCAAATCAAAAATCAGCGTTGCTAGTTGGAAAGTGTCAAATCATTCAAATCAAAAATCAGCGTTGCCAGTTGGAAATTGTCAGAACATTCAAATTATAAAACAGCGTTATTGGTTGGAAAGTGTCAGTGTCAAATTATAAAACAACTTTGCTGGTTGGAAAGTGTCAGAACATTCAAATTATGTTTTAAAGAGAAACATTCTCAACTGAAAATTGAATCAATACATGACTCCTCTGGAAATGGAAAAACCCTACGATCAAATTGAAGTTACTTTTTTGTAATATCTAACAGAAAAAACTACTTCCCCACGCTGGACATTGAACTACATCTGATAGATATTGAGAAAGACCCTATATAACTTGAGAGAGAAAAAAATCTGTTTTCTGTTAGATATTACAAAAAAGTAACTTATATTTTATCGTAGGGTTTTTCCATTTCCAGAGGATTCATGTATTGATTCAATTTTCAATTGAGAATGTTTCTCTTTACAACATGAATCCCTTCCAAGAAAGGTTATCTTGTACGATGGAAAATAGCGACTAAATTCCAATTTTCAGTAGCAGATGATTCCACAACTGACTTTATGAACATCCTGTTCATATTTTCAATGAAATCAACATTCATATTATAAAATGACGTTGTTGGTTGGCAATTGTTAGAACATTCAAAATTGTCGGAACATTCAATTATAATACAACGGTGCTGGTTGGAAATTGTCAGAACATTCAAATTCTAAAATGACGTTGCTGGTTGGAAATTGTCAGACATTTAAAATTGTCAGAACATTCAAATTATAAAACAACGTTGCTAGTTGGAAGTTGTCAGAACATTCAAATTATAAAACAACGTTGCTGGTTGGAAATTGTCAGAATATTCAAATTATAAAATAACGTTGCTGGTTGGCAATTGTCAGAACATTCAAAATTGTCAGAATATTCAAATTATAAAACAACATTGCTGGTTGGCGATTGTCAGAACATTCAAAATTGTCAGAACATTCAAATTATAAAACAACTCCGTTGGTTGGAAAGTGTCAAAACATTCAAATGATACAACAACTTGCTGGTTGGGACACTTCACACATAATAATATCCACCCTGTCACTCACGTAAAAAATCGCGGCTCAGTTGTCACATTTTCTCTCCAATAAAACCCCCAAGTTCACCGCTCTGAAATTCATCCTGCGAAATCGCGCGCGCTCCACCACACACACACACTTCACGTCCTGAAACGAGTCCTGAAACGCTTTCAGTATAAGATTCCTGCTGGACGAGACCCCATAAATAAAGCTGAAACATCGAATAAAAAAATAAAACTGTGTTTTCAGAAGAACAATAAATTGAAAATGTTGAAGTGAAAGTTGAAACATTAAAACTTGAATCGTGTGCGTTATTTTGGTGCACCCGAAGCATGCAAATACGTAGAAAGAGACGAGAAATCTCTCAGTTCGGAAAGGGGTTGAGTTTTGTTTAGCGAAATAAGAAAAAGAGAAAAGAAAGATTGTGTATGAAGGGTGAAAAGAAGGGCGTCCTCGTTAAAAAGAAAGCCGTAGCGGCGTGGATGATTTCTTAGTGCATTTATGCAAAACAGAGCGAGAGAGCGCGATATACCCGTCCTTGTTTCGAGTAATTAGTGGTCGGCTAGTCGAGAGAGAGGGTAGAAGAGCGTGTGTGATTCTAAGTACACGCCGCCCCTTAATTTATGTCTAAGGGTAAAACAGTAAGAGTAAAGATGGAGGGGGGAGAGTCTTACATGAGGGGAAACGGGGCGCAAGCGTTCTTGGATCTTAGCAGGCTTTGTCTAATCGGATTCATTAACAGCGATCCCGGAATTATGCGTCCATTGCTAGTCGGCATATTTTTGAAAGCAGTCGGACCCGGTATCCTTCGAAGAAAACGTCCTCCTGCGGGAACTGATGACAGGTGCGCGCCTTCCTGCCGACTTGCTCCTGCTGATGTGTCGTGTGCATGTGTGCGAATATGCGCTCTCTTATCGAGCCTCAGGCTGCTCTGCGAGCTTTTAGTTTTGGTGTTTCAGTGTGTGTGATTCTGTTGTCTCTTGGTAGAGTTTGATTTTCGCGCTGCCAGCCCGACAATGTGCTCCTTTGCAATAACAAAACGGAAAGCGCGCGCTCATTGGCTGGAAGTTTGCTCGAGCCACGTGCCCGCTTTATTTTGCTATGACGCGAGACTGTGCTTCATAACAAACATCAAAGTCACTGGTAAAGTTGTTGAACTTCGTCTGTAAGTACACTTCTCTTGATATGCACTGATCATGAACGTGTCATGGACTCTGACAATTGAATACATTTTCACTATCGGTATTGAATTTCTTTTTTTATTCCTGGAAAACCTCATGACTGATTCTTCTCAAAAATATTTCAGACATCAAGTTTCGTTTACACTTGGAATATTTCCTAATTTCTTCAGACAGGCAAATAATTTTTTGTGTGCATTCAAGTAAACACGCGGATCGTATAGGATCAAAAAATCTATTAAGCATCAAGTTTCGTTCACACTTGGTATATATACAACAGTTACTCATTCCCAAGAAGGACTGTTCTCTACTTTCTTTCAAATAGACAAATTATTTTTTTGTGTGCAATCAATTAACCACTTGGTTCGTATAGGAACTAATAATGACATGAGTTGTTATAAATTTTTAACTGTTTTGCATCAGGATTTAAATTGATAATCTTAGTCACAATCGAAAAAAGAACAGTGTACTATTCTTGACGTATCAAGTGACTATTGATGTTCGGAAGAATTCTTTAAAATTCGTTGATAAATTACTTGTTTTCCACAATAGAAAAATCAACTATCGTCTATTTCAACTGAACAATCCTAATAACAATTCAACACTTTACCAGCTTATTAACACATCATAAAATAATTTGATTGGCAGTATTTGTATCTATATCGCAGAGGAGTACATTATATTATTTGTAACACTAGCTTTTCAGCTTCATTTTATCACTTATTTCTGGTTTACTACTTTGCTGGTGATAATGGTGAGTGGTAGATCTTTGTAGTGGATGTGTAGTAGAAAGCATGTCTTTGCATTTCAGTGTTTATTTCTCCTTTCATTGTTTGAATTTTGAACTATTCGTAATAATTCAGAATGTGACTCAATGTTGACCTCAGATTCCACAAACATGTTTACTCACTCTGTTAAAGTTCCTATAATATTTTACGTCAGCTGTATCAAAGTAGATATACTACTATGTCCTTCAAACTCATACTGAAACTTTGTGAAACTATCATACTGCCAAAACTCTCATACTGAGATATCATTTATGGATTTGTTTTGATACTAGATGATGTAAAACGTCTACAAAAAATTCAAATTCGACTCTCATATGGTATTCGTAAGTATGGTCATATACCGGGTGATTCTCCAAGGTGGCTCACCCCTATAACTTTTTTATTATTGAAGATAGAAAAACGAAATTTGGGGGTTGTGTATTATAGTTCAATTTACATTTTTTGACATATTAACTTGCTTTATCGTACTTCCGGTTCGACCGGAAATGAGCATAACTTTCGATTTTTAAATGGGACATCCTATATATTTTTACTTATTTCGATCGAGAATGACATTCTAAATCCAACAACACCTCACTTGTCAATATTTGACAAATGAAGTAATTTTTATTTCAATTTTTATTTTTCGATCTAGAATGCCATGGATCGTGTGAATCGCTTCATTCTTGATCAAGTAACATGGGAAAAATACGACTTTGAGGCTTTTGACTTCACAGTCGTTGAAAGAATTATTCAAAAGTCTCAAATATGAATTTTTCCAGTTAACGTGAATTTTTCAAATGGAAAGGGGGTGGCTCGTCGGCTTTTTGTGAAAGATCATTTTCTTACGAATAATTTGATACCACACACTTTCACTTTATTTTCACTATTTCTGTGAGCGATTGCAAGAAGCGACCATACCCAATTACAAATAATACGTATTCGGTATGCACTGAGTCCTGTTATTCTAGTTATTCGTGACAAACAATTGAAGCTGTTGCTAGGACTATACCTAAACAAATAGGCCAATGAATATGCTGTCACTTTCAAAAATTCTTTTGTTGCATAGTTCATAATTTGATATGGAAAATTATACTAGAAACGAGAAAATTGACATGTTGCTAATTTACGGAGAAGCAAAAAAGAATGCATCTGATGCAGCTCGAATTTATGCTCAGAGATTCCCTAATCGTCGCCATCCAACTCGGAAAAAGAAGTAGACGTGTTGGCCTATGTTGAAGTGAATTGTACGGCGTCAATTCGCCAAATTGTTTCTGAGTGTGATATAAGTTATTCGTCCGTTTGGAGAATTCTCCACAAATATAATTATCGATCATTCAAGTACCAACTACACCAACATCTTTACGATAACGATCACAACCGAAGATTAACTTATTGCAACTGGTTTTTGACTAAATACAGAGAAGATGTACGTTTTCCATTTAAAATTATTTATTCAGATGAAACTCGATTCACCAACTTGGGTCTGTTTAATCGGAATAATAAAAGGTACTGGTCACAAACAAATTTACATCTCATGCAAGAAGGAAATTTTCAAGAGCGATTTGGTTTCAATTGCTGGATGGGTATTATCGGAGGAAAACTTTTAGGCCCAATAATTTTCGACGGACAACTTACTGGGGAAAAATATCTGCAGTTCCTTAGAAATCAAATAAATGATTTCATTGAAGATTTGCCACTAGCTACCCAAGTTGATATCTATTTTCAACAAGATGGAGCGCCACCTCACAATTCCCAAATCGTAAGAGAACATCTGAATGACACCTTCCCAGAAAAGTGGATTGGCACCAATGGACCTATTCAGTGGCCTGCGAGGTACATTCTTGAGATGTCATATTTTTTTATAATGTATTATTTCTTTTTCATATTCTAGATCACCAGATCTCACTCCACTAGATTTTTTTCTCTGGGGAACAATTAAAAATCAGGTTTATAATACAACATCAGCTACTCGTGAAGAACTGGAGTATAAAGTAAGGGTGGCATTCCAGAACGTTACTGCGGAACAGCTAAACAATGTGGTGCGCGCAACAATTGATAAAGTTGAACTTTGCCTTTATCAAGGAGGGGGTCATTTTGAAAATTTAGAAACTTAATGGACTAATGGTGATATTTGCGTCTTTTAAACAATTCTTAAAACGACTGTGAGTTCAATTGTTTGTCACGAATAACTAGAATAACAGGACTTAGTGCATAAGTATACCGAATACGTATTATTTGTTATTGGGTATGATCGCTTCTTGCAATCGTTCACAGATATAGTGAAAATAAAGTGAAAGTGTGGGGTATCAAATTATTCGTAAGAAAATGATCTTTCACAAAAAGCCGACGAGCCACCCCCTTTCCATTTGAAAAATTCACGTTAACTGGAAAAATTCATATTTGAGACTTTTGAATAATTCTTACAGCGACTGTGAATTCAAAAGCCTCAAAGTCGTACTTTTCCCATGTTACTTGATCAAGAATGAGGCGATTCACACGATCCATGGCATTCTAGATCGAAAAATAAAAATTGAAATAAAAATTACTTCATTTGTCAAATATTGACAAGTGAGGTGTTGTTGGATTTAGAATGTCATTCTCGATCGAAATAAGTAAAAATATATAGGATGTCCCATTTAAAAATCGAAAGTTATGCTCATTTCCGGTCGAACCGGAAGTACGATAAAGCAAGTTAATATGTCAAAAAATGTAAATTGAACTATAATACACAACCCCCAAATTTCGTTTTTCTATCTTCAATAATAAAAAAGTTATAGGGGTGAGCCACCTTGGAGAATCACCCGGTATACTACCTTTAAATCTCAAAGTGACTCAAGCACACGAAGCTTCATATACAATTCAATCAAACACTATAATTCTTTCCATAATAATTTTGAGCTCTAAACCATTTCAGCCTTGGAAAAGTTAAAAGATTATCTGAGATGCTGGTTAGCTCAAATGGATACTGACATGTTATACCAACCAGGTTTTTGTTCACTTTGTTATTGTTGCACCGTACTTCTTGCTGCTTTCCAAATACTTTGAATAGTCAGATCTCTTAGACTTTTTCAATTATATCTGATCATCATAGTTTATTACTTTATTTCATTATTTTAAAATTTTATTATACACTTGCATGTTTATTACTATACAGGTAAAGTTGTATAACAGCGTAAATTGAAATTCGCCTGTTCATTGATGTGAATATTATTAGGTTATTCCCATATACGTATGGATATTTTTGAAAATCTCGATGACTAAAGCCCATTTTTTATTACTATAAAATAATTAAAAGTTTTTTATGACTTTACTTCGTAGTTCATGAATGATACTTCTACTTTTCCATGCCACCGCGATAATGTAATTTTCAATATCAGCTTTTTTCTTGGATGACAGACAAACATTGACATTTCTCTCCTTATGTGCCGAAAACTACAAATATATAGTGGGGTATGTAGGTATAGTATAAATTAATTTTTAGCCTTTATATTGAAATATCTGAGGATGCTCAACCTTTTTTCAAAAATTGCCTCCTTAACAGTGCACAAGGAGTTATAGTAAATGACGATGTAATCTCTTTAAATCAGAATATCCTCGGGTGTACCACAGGGATCTATATTGGGGCCAACCCTCTTTACCTTATACACTGCCAATGTGGGAAAAATGGTGAATTGGTGTAACATTCACCTGTACGCTGACGATACTCAGCTATACTATTCTTTCATAACTGAAAATTATCAGAACGGAGTAGAAAAAATTAACTAAGATCTGAACAATATTGTATAAATAGTAAAAATACCTGTAGTAGTTGGCCAAAATAAACGTTTACAAATCGACGAAGTAATCCGAACAAATCTTGATGGAGAGCAAATTGCAGCAGTGAAAAAGGCGAAAAACCTTGGCCTGGTTTTTGATGATCAACTGTAATTTAAATATCATATCAACATTTGCATCAACAAAGCTTATTTGGAAATTAAATAATTTTTTCACAATCGCCATTACCTCACATTTACCCAAAAAAATATGCGAGGACCTGGTACTATTCAATCCCACCTATGGAGATAAAGTTTTTAGCCCCTGAATCGACGCTAACGATTCTAGGAGGATACAGGTCGTTCAAAACTCTTGTGTGCGGCTTGTTTGTGGTATAAGAAGACGCCAAAGAATTACCGTAAATCACAAGATCTTAACTGGCTGAATATGTTGAATAGACGATACCCACACTCTGTATGATTCTTTGAAAAAATCATAAAATGTAAACAATCACAATACCTGTTTGGAAAAGTTGTTCACCAAACTGATATCCATCAGATGAAAACTCGTTTAGAACTTAGAATTACAACACCACAATGTCGCACCGTACAGTTCAAACGGTCTTTCACTTACTGGATATCAAAATACTATAAGAAATTTTCAATGCATCGAAATTAAAATCAATAGTAGCCCTCAAATTGAAATAACTCTAATCAAAACCAAATCGAAATTTATCTGATGAATTTCTTTTATCTTTTTTTAACCTTTGTTGCTCCTATTTTATTTATATTTTATTAGTTCTAACGGTTTGTCACTTGATTATTGTTCGTTCTCGTTATCTTTTCGTTACTTCGCTTAAGATGAAAAACAGATACAGTTTCCACCTGCAAACACTTGATTTTCGGCATTTTTTTCCCACCCGGAATGTTGTACTCATATTGCTGAAAAATGTATATTACGGTTATCTGGCTGAAGAAAATAAGGAACTTTATTATTATTATTTCTTTGGTGTTTTGGCATCCACGGGTATGGTCATTATTATTATGTATTTGTTTGAAAAAACCCAAAACGGGTCGATTTTTATTCTAAATTTGACAATTCGAAATTTGAAAACATTACCCCTTCTTGCACTCCTTCTGAATTATAAGAACCCCCTCAAACATTATAAATGAGGAGGGGGTCCGTGTGGCACCTTGTTTGAAAAGGATTTTCATTCTCTGTTCAGCAATATTGGGTTTTCCAAATTTGGTGCAATCATAACTGAGAAACGATAGCACATACTTGGTATTTTTTTAATTATTAACAACTAAAACATTAACATTTCATGAAGTATGAGTTTCAGCTAAAATACATATGATGCAATTCAAAAAACGAACAAAAAATTATAGCAAGTGTTCAAAACTATTTCCCGCAGAATCCATGCAAAATACATTAAAAGCGTTCTTGTGCAGGCCGCCAGAATCATAGCTGGTGTAACGCTACGACATGCTGCACGATTGCGTTCCCAAAAAATCATCTAAATCCACAGATTGTGTTTGATAAACCCAGTTTTCAAGATAACCTCACAAAAAACAGTCCAGTGTTAGATCTGGCGAGCGGGGAGGCCAAGCTATAGGTCCATAAGGGAATTATGCGTCCATTGCTGGTCGGATTATTTTTAAAGCAGTCAGACTCCTTCGACGAGAACGTCCTCCTGCAGGAACTGATGACTGGTGCGCGCCTTCCTGCCGACTTGCTCCTGCTGATGTGTCGTATGAATGTGTGCGTATATGAGCTCACTTATCGAGCCTCAGGCGGCTCTGCGAGCTTTTAGTTTTGGTGTTTCAGTGTGTGTGATTCTGTTGTCTCTTGGTAGAGTTTGATTTTCGCGCTGCCAGCCCGACAATGTGCTCCTTTGCAATAACAAAACGGAAAGCGCGCGCTCATTGGCTGGAAGTTTACTCGAGCCACGTGCCCGCTTCATTTTGCTATGACGCGAGACTGTGCTTCATAACAAACATCAAAGTCACTGGTAAAGTTGTTGAACTTCGTCGGTAACTACACTTCTCTTTATATGCACTGATCATGAACGGGTGAATACATTTTCACTATAGGTATGAAATTTCTGTTTTGGTTCCTGGAAAACCTCATGACGGATTCTTCTGAAAAATATATTAGACATCAAGTTTCGTTCACACTTGGAATAAATACAGTTCCTCATTCCCCAAGTAGGGATATATCCTATTTTCTATCAGACAGGCAAATTAATATTTTGTGTGCATTCAAGTAAACACGCGGATCGTATAGGAACAAAAAATCTATTAAATATCATGTTTCGTTCACACTTGGTATACAGGGCAATTCAAATTCGACCCCCACCATTGGGATCTCCTAAACTACAGGAGATACGTCGATGCTTAAATTGGGGCAAAGTTGCGTATTCTGGTGATTAACAAAATACTGTTTTGAAACTTGGAAAATTCCGAGTATTTCCGGAAATATCGGGAAAAAAACTGAAAATCGGAATATTCGTTTTTATTTTTTTCTATCGTTATTTGACCTAGCTCAAAACCAAAAGTACCTCTCTACCTAGACGCTAATAATACTCCTGCAACTTTTTTGTACAATATATAAAATTCGGTAATTAATAGAAACATTCCAAAACATTCTCATTCGGTATTTGAACACTTTTTGTTATAAAAGAATTTACATTTAGGTGGGTATTTTATTAGTCTGATCTAACGAACTAACCTAGCTCGCAAGTTGGGAACTTGGGAACTTGGAATTTATTTTGAGTATAGTATTTTGTTAATCTGATCTAACCTAACGAACTAACCTAGCTCGCAACTTACAGATATATAGAAAACTTTACGCGATTGTAGCTAATTCAGTAGAAAAGTCTTATGAAACAGAGGAAAAGTTTTTCGAGGGTGAACTTAACGATATACCTATACACTTTCGTCTGAAAATCCTTAATTACCTGCAACCGTCGTATTATTGAAACGTTGTTGTTTATCTCAGGTAATAGATTATTGAAAGGTCCGCAAGTGATTCGGTTCAAACTTGTATCGTAGGCTAGATCCGTAAATGAGGCAAAAACAGGTAAATTTTGCATAGGTCCTCAAATGAGAGGTCCTGAAATGAGACTACACCGATACAACGACCTATTTTGGTGAGTGTTATTATTGATGACCGATCTTGACAGGTCTCGGCACAGAGCATTTTTTGAAATCCCAATCGATCTAGGTGAGTGATAAGTGGCTTCCACACATTTCGAATTTCGAGAATCTATCTATCACAGTATAAAATTGTCGAAGTAATCCTTCAGGCTATAGGGACAGAGGTTGAGGAGAAGTGTTTTTATTTTATTTTTAAAAAGTAGCAGGCTATCGATTTATTTTATTTATTTTGGAAGAATTTTATAAACTCGTAGCCCCAAGATATCTGGTAATTTTTCGGATAATGTGAGACGATCGTTTGGGATATGAAAATCATTTTTTTCCTAGTGTCATGGTTTTGTATCGATTCATTCGTGGTTAATTTTCCCCTCTGTCTGTGAACGTAGATCAAGAGTTCATATAATATATAACCCACAAAATGGGAGTATTCTATGACGTTTGAACAATTCCCTAGATGAGATTCCGTTTGGGACATTTGCTAAACATCGCACAATTTTCTTTTGGGCTACAAAATGCTACACGAGTTTCCCCAAATGTTCATTCCATAAGTAATTCTACATTGAATTTCACCAACGTAGAAGAGTAACATTCCATGAATATCCAAAATGGAGTTTAGAGGTCTTAATTGATTACATTTACTGTTCGATGTTTTAGCTATTGCTTCACAGTGAGTATTGAATGATAAATTCTGGTCCAGTTTGACATCTAAGAAAGTAATACATTCCTGTTTATCTATTGTTTCGTTATTTATTTATTTAGCTAAATTTGTAATTTAATCATTTTGCCTCTTGTGGAAGTTCACATGATTGGTTTTGGAAGCATTTGAGAACAGTTAGTGTTCGTAAGATCACTTGCAGAGTGACTTGCAACAGGAGTTAGTTTTATTTTGTACTTGAGCTGAAGATTTTTCTGTGAATAAGAGCGTGGGATCGTCCGCATAAAGTATACGCATCGTGGAGTACTAGGGGTAATTCATTTATATAAATGATGAATAATATGGGGCCCAGCACAGACCCTTGGGGTACCCCTATTCTACTAGAAAATAGGCTAGAAATGTCAAACTCGAATATTCTCGAAATCTAATATAATACATATACAATGAATACCAAAATATACCCAAACGCGATTCATAGAGAAACCATCAACCCCCTACAAACCGCTCAACTCGAATCATGGCAACAATTAAACGATCACATTCCCAGAATGAAATAAAACTCATATGGCGGGAGTCACGGAATATCTCGACAACATGCAAGGGACGTGTCGCGTGCGTATGTGGCATTTTCCCGCACGTACGAAAACATTTATGCCTCGAGAATAATGCTTTCCTCTGATTCGGGGTCGTCTCCGAGGAACGCTTGATGAGGGTGGAAATGAGAAGTGGAAAGAAGAAAATTGAAATGTAGACAAAAGATTCGGGTGATCGATATGCATATGGGAGCTGTCGGACCGGAACGATTGTTCGAGAAGAATGAATAATTGTCACAAAAATTTAACGATTTTCTCTGTAACACGAGAAGGGGTGAATATCGGCCACAAGGGTTCCCAGGTAGCACATCATATCGGCTGATTCTTGGTTTCATATTGGGCAAATATAGATATACGAGGATATATCGAAAAAAATTTAGCCTACTATAGAACCAAACAAAATTTCAATGTCAAAATATTTTATTACTCAAAGGTCTAGAGACGTTGCAGGTTTGCTGTAATAAATGTATCCAATTAAGAGGAGAACATGTTGAGTAATGAAATATTTTGACATTGAAATTTTGTTTGGTTTAATAGTAGGCTAAATTTTTTTCGATATATCCTCGTATGTTAATAAATTTGATACATACCAGTCACACAAGTTCTTTGCAATCGAGTCACCGAAGTTAAAACTTATTAACCTAAGGTTATATAGTTCTGGTAAAGGAATATTGGTATTGATAATCGAAAATTTCGAGAGTTTTATAGAAAATTATTTTATCTGAATGAAGAATAATAATAGAAGGCGATTTCAATATAAATTTTTAGATTCACACAAAAAACTTGAACGATCTGAATTGTAGTCAGCTACTATAAATGAATATACAAGAACCACAGCCGCATCGTCTACATGACCTTGCCTTACTGATCATCGCGTTCAGTCTATGAGTATTCAAGAAAATGAGGTGGTACATACAAATTTTTGCTACCAGAGTATTTTTTTTAAATCCGTTGTTTCTGTTAATTGTGCAATTTTTCAATCCAGTGACAATATTAAGTAGGCAAATTTTATGGTAAAAACCTACAATAAAACCTAAAATGAAAATACTGCCCATTAAAAAAATTATTCTACAAATAAAAAAAAAATCACTCAAGTAGTCTGCTAAGTCTCAAGTCCATGAGAGATTCGTTATCAGCTCACAAACTGAAAGCTGATACTCTGAAAAACAATCGACTTCAACACTTACACTCGACTAATAACTATCCAAGGTGTCCATGGATCATACTTTAGCTGGTGATAAAGAAGTTCAGAAAACCACAACTTGACCTCAGTAAAAACCTCAAGGATTTGGAACTTTCATTAAAAAAAAATTGAATTTCCATCTCCCATTGTTCTTTTATGTTCCAAGCAAGCGTTCCATGTTAATTCTCATTTTCGTTAAATATTACTGAATAGTAGTTGTAACAATCGCAGATTTTTGATAGCTGTCATTTACGGTCTACGAAAAAAAGGATCATTGGGTTGACCGATATTGGTAATACTTGTTTTATGAACAGTATTATCCAGTGTTTATCGAATACTAGATGGTTATTGGAGTATTTGAATAGAGACGCCCACACAAGGGATATAAACACCAACATATCTGGGGAAGGAGCGTTAATCAAAGCATTTGCCCAGGTGATCAAGGAACTTAGGTCAGATAATTCGTCTGGTAGAGTTGTTGATGCAGTCTCCTTGAAAAGTCAAATCCAAAGAATCGCTCCTCGTTTCATCGGTTTTGCCCAAGAAGATGCTCAAGAGTTCTTACGATTCCTGTTAGAATGAAGACGTTAATAGAGTAACCGAAAAGCCGCTACCCATAATGGAAGAGTTGGATGAGAGATTGAGTGACAGTGAGAATGCTCAAGAGTCATGGTCAAGATACTTAAGGACGAACAATTCCAAAATTGTAGACAACTTCGTTGACCAATTAAAATCTACATTGAAATGTACCTATTGTGGTCACTGTTCAGTCTCTTTCGATCCGTTTTGGGATCTTTCCCTTTCAATACCACGAAGAGCAGCCCAACTAAATTTGTCACAATGTTTAGATTCATTCAAAAGGGAAGAAACTTTGGATGGTGACGAGAAGCCAACATGTGCGAAGTGCAATGAGAGGAGGAAGTGCACGAAATCCCTATCAATTCATAAATTCCCTGAAATTTTAGTTATCCATTCAACAGAAAGATTACAAGAAAAATTGAATTTTCCTTTAGAGGGATTGGATATGAGTCATTATACAGCAGAAAACGTAACCCCTTATCATAGTGGGACTACCTATTGCGGACACTACACAGCCTACTGTAGACATCCGTATGCGAACACGTGGCATGAATATAATGATTCACATGTGAACCCAGTTTCAACTAGATCCCTGGTGAGCGGAGATGCCTATGTACTTTTCTACGAGAACGAAAGCACTGAATCGCCGCTTTCAGATCGTTCTTAGTTTTATTATTTGTTCCATCTGTATTTTTATCATTTTTATATTGTATTGATGAAAACAATTATATTCCGATTTCGATCCTTCAAGATTTCTCTTATAAAACTTTCAACTTCAACTTGCTAATTTTGTCCAGCGTCCAAAAAGGTATATAGAAGTTGCAACAACAAAAAAAGCAGTTTTGTTCTTAATTGAAAATAAAATGAGTAGTGCTCTGTTTGTTCTACGGCAACTTCAAACTGTAACCAATTTAAATGCAATCAAAACAGCCCATAATTCTTTATTTCATTTTCACAGCAGTAACGCAACTATTTTCAGGGTAGTTCTACTGAATCTCTCCTAATTTTTCGTGTACAAAAAAATATTCAGCACGTTTTGACCTAAAACGTAGAATGGCAAATCGTGAAACATTGTCTTCTGTGATTCAGAATAAATTTTTCTAAGGGTACACCGTGCCACAGAAGACAATGTCAATACGTTTCCGAGTCACCCGGTATAGCATTCTATTCAAAAACACAGAAGACTATGCAGCATGTTATATTCTTTTGCAGACAGAAAGATTATATTATTTCATTTTTATGTTCTTTTATTTCCCTGTTCGACACCGAACTAACATTCCAACATTCAATTTTTTACAGAAAAAAATCAAGACACTCACCACGAAAGATAATGACCCCCGAATGACAAGAGCCATCAGAAGTCCAAGAAGATGACACAGTCACACTACTCTCTACGATGGAATAACCATCAAAACCACATCCTAGCAGCATTCGAGGCCCTTTTACACGCGGAAACACTGGTTGACGTCACCCTGGTATGTGCCGAAACGTCAGTGAGAGCTCATAAAGTCGTTTTGAGCGCCTGCTCGCCCTTATTCCAGAGGATCTTCTCCGAGAATCCTTGCAAGCATCCTGTTATAGTCCTCAAGGACTTCAGCGGGTGGGAAGTGCAGTCCATTGTAGATTTTATGTACAAGGGAGAGATATCTGTCATGCAGGAGCAACTGCAAAGTCTGATCAAAGCCGCGGAGAGCCTGCAAGTTAGAGGACTGGCCAATCAAGATCAGTTTGGAGTTGAGAAGGAGTCTACCTCTATCACCAATCGGACCCCCACCCCATCCACGTCTCCTAACGAGTACGACCGGAACTACTTCAGTAGTGGTAGGTATTCCAATTCTGGAGCTGCTGCTAGAACTCCTGTAGATAGAACCTCACCCTTTTCCCCCATCCAAAATAACTTCGACTCCCCAGCGAAACTACCCCACATGTCTAGACTATCCTTCCCGGAAACTCTGCTGCCCAGACAGGAAAGCCAGTCGCCCCAACCCCGAAGGAAACAAGCCAGGCCCAGGCGCAGATCTGGAGAGTCCTGTGGCGCCCAAGATCTTAGCACCGGGGTCATGAAGCCCAGTTCCCCAAGCGAGGAAACTGCGGAGAATCTGTGCATCAAGAAGCAAATCAAGGACGAGAAGAAGGAAATCAAGCAGGAAAAGCCCAGGACGCCGGAGCATAATATAGAGAGTCCGGAAATGGACTATAGTATGCAAAGCGGAAAAGAATTCGGTTCGTCGCCTATCAGTCTTCATCCTTCCCTTAGCTTGAAACAAGAAATTGATAATCACTCACCCTCACCGTTTCCACCGATGCCCTCGGTATCGGCTCTGAGCATGACGCCGCCTCATAGTAAATGTAAGTACACCATTAATTTATAGAAATAAACCAAATGATTATTTATGTAAGTGACGATCATCATGGTAGTAGTCGTGAATGTTATCGGGCGAGGCGATAGCCGAAGCCGATAACACAGCGTGTTTCAAAATGATCGTTTATGATCCATATCACTTCCATACATTTTTTTTATTAATAGACTCACATGAAATTGGACTTTGTCATTGGTTTTTGCTTCGAATTATACCAAAAATATCAATAATACTTGTTACTAACTGTCATTCCTTACCTGTCGAAATTGACAGTCTAGTTTTTCATGCAGATGTGGCCTTTATTTTGGTTTTACCGAATTTTGCGAAAAGTCATTCGAATAAGTTGTTTCTTTTGCAATTTTATGGACTAATAACATATTTTATCAGTCTAGGACAAAATTAATTGTTTTCCTATTTTTGACAGATGATAGATTGATTGATTCGAGAATAATACTTGACATAATCGGTTCAAGATTAATTATTTCGTGAAACAAATGTATTGCTGCTAAATTTTAATATAATAATTTGGAATGTTATTACTATCCAAAAACTTTTTGAAAAAATAACAAAAGCCTATTCATTCTTCATACAATACTGGGTGATCCACGTAGGTCATGCATTACAGATTATCCCGCTTGTCCGTTCTACCTAAAATATTTTTAGTCCTTCAGATATACAGGGTATGCTAAAAGTCGGTTTCTTGTTTTAAGTGGAAACCTAATTTTTTTTCCAAATGGTTCGAATGGCCTTCTGATTACGAGTCTAGACATCCCAAGTAATGTTAACTTATCTATTACAGTTTTTGATATATTCCAATTTTTCTAAAAAAAATTACCGCCATAGTAGTTTAGGAAAAATGTTTAGCTCGCAAAACGTACAAAATTAGGAAAAAATATTTGTGAAGCAATTAGCTGGTACTCCAGGCTATGCTTCATCGATAATGTTGTAACATATATACTCAATTTTTTAAAATGGCAGCTACTACTTTTTTGATACCATTCAAAAGAAAATTGAATTTTAGGATAAGTTACTTCAACCTACTATCGAGTTATTCAATAAAAATTAAGAAATGCGTTATCTAGCCAAATGGTTCTTTGTTTATTCCAGTATACCATGGAAACAAAGTACAATTATAAGCAGAAAGGTAATATTCTGTCAAAGCTAAAACGAGTTGTGCTAATTCTTAAATAAAATTGAAAATTGTCCAAACGAAGTTGTGTTAGACTTGTTCGTTATCCACGGCATGTAAACATAACTTAGGTTGTCCAAACTCATAATCAGAAGGTCAATCGAACCATGTCAAAGAAAAATATGTTTCCATTCAAAACAAGAAAGTTGGTACCGACTTTTGACATACCCTGTTTAGCTGTAGGACTAAAAATATTTTAGGAAGAACGGATATGATCGATCATGACAGCGTACCAAATTTCAACTTTCTAATCCAACTGCAATTTGAAACACTTCTATTGCACTACGCGGCCTACTTTTTTTCATAGACTTTTCTTTGAAAATTACTTGAGGAAAAAAAATTGTTTTCAATTTAGAGGTCTAATTCAAAATTTTAAAAATCATATCACATAGTCATCAAGAAACAAAACACCTTTTTAGCGCTAACAGACTGAAAGTATGATGTCTTACCAAAATAAAACTTTTTTGCTATGCCCCTTATACACCCTTATGTACTATCGTCAATAAGATTATAATTGCCCAGTTCCGATAATTATATTTTGATCCTGAATTAGTTTTATTTCGACTAACAAAATAGTTTTTTTCTCTGTATATCCTACCCAAATACGACGTTTTTACGAACTTCGGCCGATCTCAGAAATATTAAATACAAAATCATTCAAACTGCAAATTTTTTCAAAGACTTATCCAATGACAGAATAAAATATCAGTCAATTTGATCAAGAGCCAATTTCTCATAAGATTTCGTCCAGGGTCCTTTCAAACCAGTTTATTCTTTCAGGTATCTTTGGTATTTACTTCTCAACAGAATATATACTCATTTTTAAACATATCTCTGCAATCTATGATTCCACTGCCGTCATTTAAGCTATACATTTTTCAGTTTTTGGATTAGACTCACCACTTGGGCTCTTTCCGCCGGGACTGGATGGCTGTAGGAATCCTTTATTTGACATGACAGACCCCAGGACGACGCCAGAGTCTCAAATGTTTGTTAAAAAGAAGAGTGAGTATATTTCATGCAGTTTTATTTCACGAATTTTTCACTACTACTATAAACTTATATATGTTTGAATGATCGGTGATTGTAGAATTGGGCGAGTTGGAACAATTTTTATTTTTAATTGGTACTGGCTGGTTATCTCGAAAAAAATAGTACTAAGTACTAAAAGTTAGGATACAATTGGACTCAAAATATCACATTTCGAAAGAAAAAAAACATACTTTTGCGATATTTACAGCTTCCTTAACTCCATGTAAATTTGAACGGCATGTCCCAAGTCACTCTAAAAATGACAAACAAAAATAAAGATGGTAATTCCATTACAAATAAAAAAAAAGTTTGGTTAAGTATAATCTGGAGAAGTTTTACGCCTAAATATAATTTGTCGAATTTTTGAACTGGATGGTGTTACACAACAATGAGTCAAGTTTTTTAATAATTGAGTTATCACAGGCATTGGAACCACCAGTGTTATCCTACAATAAGCAAAAATGATTCAACCCGCGACCATAAGGGGGCTCCATCCACCAACAATAGTACTAAGCCACATTCCATTATCTGCTAAACTATTTTGATATATTTTACGAAACTAGCTGACTGTGGCTGACTGTGAATCATAGAATTCCGACATTTTTGTAAATGCATACTGAATCATATATTTTTAGAATCAGCGTAAAGTTTATATGCGAATTTCAAGTGGATCCGACGATTTTGCAATTTTGGGTTTAACATTTTTTTTGTCTCCGATCGACTTGAATATACTTATAAATATACTGTAAGGTGAGAATTTTCAAGTGGATCTGACGATTTTACATTTTCGGTGGTTTTTAGGGGTATACCCCTAACAACAAATTTGGGGTCTCAATTTTTTTCTCTCCGATCGATTCACTATACTAATTCGACCATTCTGAATCGATTGGCGTCCGCAGAATTGCTGTATATCTAACCATTCTCGATATATAATAATAATAATACATTTATTTCTTTGTTCAACATACACCGAGTATAAGAACATTACATAATGGAAATGTAACAAAGAAAACGTCATCATAAAGTATAGATAAAAAAAACAGAAATGCACATTCATTACTATCCAAAAAAGATTATCCTGAAACGTACACGAAGGAAAATACAAAAAATACAGTAATATCCAATAATAATAAAATACATTCAATATATAGAATATTATAAAAAAAACTCATCAAGAGTGTAAAACGTTTTATCAATAAGGTGTTTCTTCAACCGAGACTTAAAAATGTGTATATTGGAGGCTTCTTTAATGGTTCATATCGAGTTGAAAGGATTTTTTCATTTCACAAAAGCAATGCTTCCTAATTTGTGAACACGGTTTTGTAAAATCAAATCATTTTTGTATTTGACGGATTTTGCATTTTTGTTGATTTTTTTACAACTATTTTGGGGTTACAATTACTTTTTCTCCGATCGATTCGGATATAATAATTTGACAGCGTCCACAAATGGTTCAAATCCAGTTGAATTTTTTTTCGCCAAAAATCGATTTTTCAAATTTTTTGTCGCGGTTTCTTAAAATTCCATAATTTTTGTATATGCATACCGAGTTTCAAATCGTTTGTATGCCTTTCAAATCTCTGAATATTACAAATCATAAATTTTCTGAATCAGCTTGGAATTTTACGTATGTATAGGGCGAATTTTCAAGTGGATTTGACAATTTTGCATTTTGGGGATTTTTAGGTGTCAGTCATGTTTTTGGCTCATTATCTTTATATACAATAATTATTTTTCTGTGTACATTTCATTTTTGAATTCACAATTCATACTTACAAGACCCAATAAGTAGATTTTCTTCCGCAAAAAATTCAATTTTTCAAATTTTCGAACTGGGCGTAAAAATCCATCATTTTTCTATAATCATATCGAATTTCGAATAGTTTCCGATACAATGGACCTTTACATTTACGAAAAACAAATTGCAAAACGCGTTTAAATCGATAGTTTCTAGTCTGAAATGTCCATTTAACAAAGAGTTCCACTATATTTCTTTCATTTTGAAGAAATATCACATTTGAAAGTGTGCCGCTGACGTCACGTTCATCGGAAACACCCCCCACCATAATCAACGTTCCGAAACAGGCAATACCGTTCTCCTTAAAAATACAGCTTCTAGCTTGATATAAGCCATTGAGAAATAATTAAAACTTTGTCACGTGATCAACTCAGAGAAAAAAATCGACATATTACCTATTTTGATTGTATTTATAGTTTTCAAATTTTCTGAACAGACCATCCTTTTGATGAAAAACGGGCATTGGCAATACCGCAAATCGTGACAACGTGTTCATTATTCATTGGGTGAAATCAAATCAGATATAGCAATGTCTATGATCTCATTGTGACATTCACCTCTTTGAGATTGGTTTTTCTAGTATATTTTTCGGAATCTTTACTAGTACCTAAAATTTTTTGATACTTCAAAGTCTTTTTTGCAATGACTAATATTTTAAATCTTTCTTTGAACTCTGCTTTGAATACAATAATAACATAACGTAAAGTACTCACTTGGAATGTTTTTCACAAAAACATATATTTCCGCTTTTCACAAAAGGTTTATTCACTGTTTCGAACCACATTTTCCGACGCGCTTCATCTTTAGGTGCATAAAACGGGTACAAAGCACTTTTTTGACATGTTCACTTTATTGCAGGGATACAGATACAGGAATTAAGAGAATTTTAGAACACAAACAACAGAAACTTTCAAAACTTTGAAAACCGCATTAACCTCAAATAAGAAATCACGTAGGGTATGTTCGTGTGCAGCATAAATATTTGACGGAACTGCTTAACTTTTGTCCAATTTTAATGTAAGCTAACGAGTTGAACAGAGACAACCGATTCTTATTGGTTTGCTCCGTGAAACAGACGAACGAGCCCGTCTGGTACCAAATGACAACTGTCATACGACACATTATATTTGAATGAGTATGCACCAAGCACAACTTTAACAACGTTACCAAGTCTAATTTTGATGAACGTGACGTCACGAATCACTTTACTTCTGATTATAGAGAAACTAGAGGTCAGAAAATAAAAATAAAAAAATCCCGAGTGATATTAGCGTAGTTACTTTCTCATTACAGTGTTTTCCCATATCTCGTGGAAATGTCCATTAAAGATTTCGAATGCTTTTTACGGAATATCTGCAATTTCAAATTTTCGAACTTTTATTTCCCTTTCTTGCTAAATCTTATGTCTTTACTTTACAAATCTTTTTTTTTTCGGAATCAACGTAAAATTTTACGTATATTGTGCTAATTTTCAAGTGGATCTGAAGATATTGCATTTTTGTTGATTTTTGCAACTATCGTGGGGTCAACTTTTTTTTCTCCGACCCACTAATTATACTAATTCTACCATTCTGAATCGATTGGTGTCCGCAGAATTACTTTATCTCTAACCGTTCTCGATTTAAATGGTGTAAATCGTGTTAAGAGGTTTTTTCTCTAAAAATTTTGTTTTGTCAAATTTTCAGACTCGGTTTCGTGAAATTTCGTCATTTTTGTATACGCATACCAAATTTCAAATCGTTTCCGATACAATTAAACAATTTGTAAACTTTTTTCGGAATCTTTGCCATTCATTTTTTTACATTTTATTCCCTTTTCCTGCTGCATCTTATGTCTGAACATTACAAATCATATATTTCAGCGTAAATAAATTTTTTATCTACGATCCACTTAAATATACTAAATCGACCATTCCGAATCTATTGGTGTCCGCAGAATTGCTCTATTTATAACCGTTCAACCGATTCAATTAAAGATTTCAAACGCATTTAACGGAACCTCTGCCATTTTAAATGTTTGACCTTTTATTCAAATGTATTATTGAAATGTTCCAAGTGGTTATTGGAGAAGAGTACTGATTTTTTTAAATAATTGCAAAATATCTGACGTATTATATTTTAATGAACAATTATACAAGCCCTAACAAAAACCTACTTCTCTATACCTGTCGAATACAAATTGCAAGGTTTCATAATTTATCGAATATCACCACAAAACTATTATTATTATTATTACTATTTTAAAATTTTTAGTGGGAAGACCAAAAGGCCAACACTCCGCCCCCCGAGGCGGCCCCCCTCGCTCCTGGACGAACGCCGAGCTCACGGAAGCTCTCCAACACGTCTGGAACAAGAAGATGACCACCAGCCAAGCATCCAGAATATTCGGCATCCCCTACAACTCTCTCCTGATGTACGTCAGAGGAAAATACGGCAAAAGCCTCAAGCTGGAGCAGCTGCGAAAAGACTGCATAGCCGGGCCTAACCACTCGATGGACCTGCTGAACATGACGGGCGGCAACAATAATAATAATACCTGCAAAACTGAGAGGGAAGCCGAGCAAATCCAGCCGAACACGAGGCCACCAAGCACCGAGGATCAAGGGCCTCCTCAACCACCCGTTTTCAATCCCTTTGCGCATAATTTCTATCCGGATTTCGGTACGGGGTTTCCCATACCGGTGAGTATGATCCATCTGTTGCCGCAGAGCGAGAAAAGTAGAGACCATTATGGGCAGCAGCAGCCAATGGAAGAAGACTGTAAGCAACGAGCGAAAGAAATAGAAGATGAGCAAGTGTTTCGGCCTGGCTCGTTATCTATCGAAGATAGGCGAGAACTGGTACAGCAGAACGGTCAGAATTGAATTGCGCATGCGTATTGTTAGGGTGTGAGAGTGGTGAATGTGGTCCGATGGGGCTGGAAGGCAAACTGGTTCCCTAATCTGGATGAAAAGTTCGAGTAATTTATTTGGGTCCGACTTTGGACTGGAAATTTTCTTTAAAATTTAATAAAAAATCTAAATTTACATAATATGGGTAGTATTTGTTTTCAATCATTTCTTGCCTTAGCGTTTTGGAAATTTTAACCTTCCATAGTATGAAAATGAAAAAAATGTTAATTCAAGAAAATCTGTACATGTTTAGAAGGCCAATGAATCAATTTATCCTGATAAATTTTTGCGTTTAGAATCCTGTAGTTATTTTGGATAAAATTAATCCTATCTGAAAAAATTTGTTCAAATTAATTAAAGAGCACTTCTCTTTTTCAAAAATCGTTGACGTTTCAGAGACTGTATCTGTTTCCATTATCAAAACTCACTGAGAACCATATTTTTTTATAGGTTTGAAAGAGAGAGTGAATATACTTTATTGTAATAAGAATAATGTTGTTGACATAACCTAAAAAGTCACTTGTACATATATAACTAAAAATATATGAATTTTTCAAAAAAATATTTAAAATAATGAAGTTTGACTCAATCTATAAAGTTAGTTTGTATGTATAAGAACATTTAAGTCGTACAAAATACAGTTAAAGTAAACAAGTTTGACTTTACCTATATAATCAATTCACATAAACATAAAAAAATATAAGTAGTACAAAAATACATTCAAAATAAAATTCACATTATTAAATAAAGCTTTAAAATTATTGTTACAAAATTCTTGTATATTGTGACAAGGTCTATAACTAAAAAAATATTTCACTGGCTTCCTGAAGCGTTGGAAATATTTTATTTGGCAGATGGAAGAACATTTTGACACCATTATAAACAATAAAATCCTTCATGACTAATGTCATTGGTATTGGCAACTTAATGTTGCCGGATGGCCATGTCATATAATGGGATGGTGAAGATTGAAATTTAGTCAATTGTTTTTTAGTTAAATAAGCTGTTTCCATTGTGAAGATAAAAATCATTGTGAATTCCATGAGTGGTAAAAAGTAGTCTACAAGAGTCTCTACGTTTTGATTGGCACATAGATATATCTTGTGGATCGTTTTTTTCTTTACAATGAAGTAATTCCTAATCGATATATTGTCAAGCCCACATCTGAAAGTAACTATATTAGTTTTCGAGATGTTGAGAGAAAGACGATTTGAATAATACCAACTCTACATTTTTTTCATATCACTAGATATGATTCTAGTGAATCATTTGCATTGTCAGAGTGCCAAAAAATGGTAGTATCGTCTGCAAAGAGTGTGAATTTCCATGCGATATTTTATACTAGTCAGATCGTTCCTGCAAATATTGCAGTACTGAATTTCTGAGCGATGCGATGGTTGGTTCACCATCTGAGTACGACCTGACAAATATGAGCTAAATTAGCTCAGTATCACTCCTCTGAAGCCATAGTGAGGAAGTAGTATTTCGTGATCCACACAGTCGAACGCCTTCGAAAAGTCATAAAAATCTGTAGCAGTAACCTGCCCACCATTGGCTCCAGTATAAACTTTTTCCATAAATGTGAAAATTGCATCATTGGTGGCTTTATCACTTTAAAAGCAGAACTGGTCTTTGCTAACGATTTTAAGTTTCGTCAAAAATGTAGTTAGCCTTATTTAAACTTCTATAAGCTTTCCTAACGGGGGAATGAAGGAAATGGGACTATAATTCTAGGGGTCGTCCTGAATTCCACCTTTGTGTAGTGGTATTATTCAGGAAACCTTCTGGATTGAAATGATACATTAGCGATTCTTGATAAAAGATCTAACTTATTATCAGGGAGATTTTTCAAAATGATTGCTGATGTGTAATCATAACCAGATGACGTCGCTGACTACTATTCGGTACAGTTACACTTTTTTTCATATTTAGGCATGAAATAGTATGGATCTTCAATTTTCCATTTTTTCTTTTGGTTGCAATGCGACTGTTACAAAATAAGATTTTTTCAAATTCAAAGTTGGTAAATCGTGACTGTTTCTTCCCAGACATTTTCGCTAACTATATAAACAGTGTCATCTGCATATTTCTTTTAACTTTGTCAAAAACAGATTTAATTTCCTCCAATCCTAATAAAAATTAAGTTTTGATAACGGAGACAGATAAAGTCTCCGAATCATTAACGGTTTTTGAAAAATATAAGTATTTGTACAACCCCCTACAATCTTCACTTGTTCATACTTCCTTCAATTAACATTTTTCTTTAATTTTCAGACTGTCAGAGGTTAAAATTCCCAAAAAGCTGTTTCCACAAAATTAAATTTTCATTCAATAACTTAATCATCAAATAATTTTTTTACAAGGCTTTGCATAGCACTTTCATTCGGCTAGTTAACTTTTTGTGAAAAAATGTTTATTGAACAATAACTTAAAGACCTGAGCAATAATAATCGTACTTTTTCCAGTTTTTGAAAATTATTTTTTGAATAAATAGTTATTTCTGAAACTTTATTTTTATAACACATTTAAAATGTTTACATTTTTGTCATGAATATCAAAAAAAATGTTTGTGAAATCTTCTTTAATCAGCTCTGTTAAGAATGAGAATGTTGTGTCAAATGAAGCAATTAGGGTTTTCTCAAAACGATTCAGATATCCAAAGATAAATCCTCCATAATCAAAATTCAAAATGATATCCATAAGCTAGTGGTATCAGAAGACTGTTCAAAAACACATCTGATCTCCTTGAGAAAATGAAATATTGCCTTGTGTCCAGAAATATTTCAATGTCTCTCAAACGCAACAACTTTTTCCATGCCATAAAAAATCTGCAAACCATATTATGTAAAAATCAAAAACATTTCATTCGATGGAAAATATCCAATATTTCTCCTGAAGAATAGCGAACACTCGTATATTTTACTAAGATAAATTCATTGAAGCTTCATCAATTATATCTTGGAAGTGACTCTTTTCTACTGAGATCCCAGATTTTCACGCCAGTTTGTTCCGTCCAATAACACAATAGGGGCAATATTAGAGCTAGATTTACAGAGCTATATGAAAATGTGGTGGAGAGTGTGTCCTGTTATTATTTATGTAGCGATTGCGTTTGTAAAGCCACACGTCGTGGTATTGTTGTTTAATGTTTATTGATTAGTATAAGCTGTCGTGCTTCCTCGTTTTCAAAATATTTTCCCGGTATAGAAAGAAAGTTTAACCAAATTCCGAGGTGGAATAGAGAACGAATCGTGAATCGCTGTCTCTTTCTTCACTCGGAGTTTATTCATAATAAGACTGATATATCATATTGCCAACGTTCCAACATTATATAACTACAGTTTTTCTTTTACTAATACCATTTTATATACAGTTCCTGAAATATACAGATTTTTTACCAAATATTTACTCAATATTCTATATACAAAGGTTTTCGTTCATTATTTCTTGCCTACTTGTTCAGTGGAATTTTCAAGCGACATTTTCCTGAGCGGAAATTCACGTACTGAACCAACAGTCCTGTATTGGTAAGAGAGCCGCGGGTTCTGAGACCCACATACGTCTCACTTTTGGTAAGGTGATAGTCCATTCCTCGAAAACGCCAAATTCCAAATAATTTTGAAATCGGACGGGGCCCATTCCAGTAAGAAGGAAAAATTTCTTTCGACTTTTTAGACGATTTCTATATGTCTTCCGTTATGGTAATTTTAGAAAGTGACTAGTAATCATCTGAAAATCGGAAAACGATTTGGTTGAGGCGCACTGCTCGAAACCTATTTTTGAAAATTTTTGGGCCCAAAATCGACCATCGCAAAAAATACTCGAAGAATACTCAAAATATTCGTCGATTGAATAAAAACGCCCATTCAAAAAATATTCCTTGACCTTTCGTTTGAAGGTAGAAAGTAAACTAGTACTCTTTATACCTGGACGCAGGCAATTGAATATCTTCAAACCTATTGTAGAGGGTGACTTTTGAAACAACGTTGCAAGATGTTGTAGTTTTGTATGATTCCCTGGCAGGACAGCTCACTGCAATAGGAATCCCAAGTAACATCAACGCTCTTATTCTGATCTTCCAGATCGCTTTAAAACTACACAATAAAATTTTAAATAAAATGAAGTGATCTTCGAGACAGCCCTGAGACCAGCTTCTAGCCAAAAAAGGCCCATCCTTAAACGGCCTTCAAGACTAAATTTCAAAACTGTTCTTAAAGAGTTCTTCAAGGTAACTTTAGATACATAAATTAAAACTTATATCTGACGTTTTTCTCTTAAAATGTATTTACGGAGGACTAAATTAACTTAAAAATAATTAATTAGTCCTAAAAGAGTTTTATTTTTTTTACTAACACTCGACAACTTTTAAGTCTGTATAATGGCCGACAGAGTGGTAATATTTTAAACCGCTTACGTATACTAAGCATATCATAAAATAATATTCGAAATCAAACTACTCTGGTGAAAACATCACCAAGAAATGGCACTTTTCTGATAGAATGTAATAAAATACTTCAACATAACTCGAGCGCCACTAATTAAATGTATTTTTCTCTTATTTAAAAAATATTAACAAAACTATCATCAGATTTTATTTTGCATCTAAGCATCTAAATGCATTTTTTTAATTAAATGGCATATTTCAACACACCGTTCTTCAGTTTTTCAAGAAGATCCAAGACGCAATTATTTGAATAATTATATAAAAAGAGTATAGGTCCCAAATCGGAGCCCTGAGGAACACCATCGTCCATACCCAAGTAACAAAATCATTGCTTTATGGAACTGATATATTTTATGAGTATCTTATAATGCCGAATTTTTCTAAAACTCATTATCATTTTTCATAATTTGTTGTTAAAAATTATTTATACCTTTTTTTTGGTAAGAATTGTTTATAACTTTATTCATTCATAAACCGCTAAAGGTGGCGTTGATTCATCTTCCTAAGTTCATTTATGTGCTCTTCCTTGCTCAAATAGATTATTTGAGAAGGCGGGGGTGAACAACACTTATACAGGGGTTAAAATATATATTTCTGTTATCATCAACTAGTTGAGGTGAGTTTGCTAATACACTGAATCATCTATGAGAAACATTTTCAAACGAAAAATATTACCAGGAACATAGATTAAATTCAAAGGGGTGGGAAGGGCTGAAGAGTTGACCAAATATTCTTTCCTTCGGAATTTAGATTTTTTGGCCTCTGTAGAAGCTCCATGCAAAATTTGGAAACTTGAGATTGAACCCAAGTGCAGTTTTTTTATTTTTTTATTTTAGTAGCTCCCGGGAGTTTTTCAATTTGTTTATAATAATAAATTGCTGTTCAGATTGAGGGAAAGTACGTGAAATAAATATGAAAAATGGTATATTTGAGACTCGTTCAATATAATTTTGTATGATGCCTTCAAATTCCAGATATTGAATATCATCATTCGTTGTGGAAGTTGACTGTGAAGATGGAGGATACGGTTTATGAGATGGAAGGTGTATATAGAAAACAATAACGACCCTAGGATGGAACCTTGGGGTACTCCTAATTTGTGATATCGACATTCAGAACTCTCTTCACCCATACATACTCTTTGTTGTCTATTTCTTAAGTAAACAGACATCAACGATAGGGCATCCTCTGCAAAGCCTATACAGGGTGTAAGTGAATAGGTGCGACAAATTTCAGAAGGTGATTCTGCATGAAAAAATTATGACAGTTTGTTTCATAGCTTTTGTCAGCAAGTGTATTCCGAGATACAGGGTGTTAAAGTTTTTCTTAAAAACTGACTATTTATTTGTTGCTCTGAAACCGGTGGAGATATGCAAATTGAATTTGGTGGGTTTCAAGAGGTAGTCATTGCGCATTTTTTGACAAGCAATTAAGAATTTTATGTACATCATTGACGCGCATACGGGTAATGATTTCAATTTTTTTAAGAAAAAATTGGTACGCCACCGAGATATTTCAAACTAACGATCATTTTTTAATTTTTCGTTCAATTTATGACAAAAAATCTCTCTTGCCTTTTTTGTGTGGGGCGCCGCTTTTATGCCAAGCAAATGTTCAAAATGACCTCCCTCGGACGTGATACAAGGCTCAACTCTTCGCCTCATTGAATGTCGTATTCGCGCAAATATTCCTGGGGAATTTCTTGTCTCACAGCTATAATTCCATTCCTCAGGTCTTCAACATTTTCGATGGGAGTGGAATAAACTAACGAATTAAGAAAACCCCAAAAGCATAAACCTAGAGGATTTAAATCTGGTGATCGAGCAGGCTAATTTTCCGTACCTCCCCTATGTATCCAACGATTTGGATTTACGGACAAAAGTTGTTAAGCAAAATGTCATTATTTTTTCATACAGAATCTCCCTTTGAAGTTTGTTGCACTTATTCACTAACACCCTGTATACTTCAGTATATTCAACATCAAATCATGGTGAATTGTTTCTAATACTTAAAATCTAGCGATTTTAACACTATACATTATTTCTTATTAGTATTCTTGGGAATATCATCATTATTTGGTCAACCCTGAGGACGGGATCTACTAAAAAAGTCTACTCGAATTTTCCCGCTGTAAAGTCCATAAAAAAGAAAAATAACAGAAAATGAAGAATATAGGAGACGTCAAATTTTTGTGATGATCAATTTTGACACTCAAAATTTTCAAAAATAGGTTTCGAGTAGTGCGCCTCAACCAATTACTCTCCCGCTTTGGCAAATGATTTCTAGTCACTTCCTGAACAAAATTATAATAACAAAAAACATATAGAAATCGTCGAAAAAGTCGAAAGGCATTTTCCTTCGTGCTGGAGTGGGCCTGCCCGGTTTCAAAAATATTTAGAATCTGGAGTTTTC
Organism: Chrysolina oricalcia; assembly: GCA_944452925.2. NCBI lineage: Eukaryota > Metazoa > Arthropoda > Insecta > Coleoptera > Chrysomelidae > Chrysolina > Chrysolina oricalcia. Next base: position 68,373,572 of record OX101817.2, read on the forward strand.
TAGAGATGAACTTTCATCTCACCAAAAGTAAGGCGTACAGTTTCTCATCGCGGTTTTGGACCCGCTGCTCTTTAACCACATTACTTTTCAGCTGCGATAATAGTGATTTTTTATATACAGTTTGTACAGTATACAGATTATATTTAACTACAGTATTATGTTCAACGAATATATTTTTGATCTCACGAGATCCCGGTTTTTCAGTATTTTTATATCCCCAATACAACAAATAGTTACAGATAATATAAACTTTTTTATAATGATACTTACAGATGAAATATATGATGATAATGACACAGTTGGAACTGACTGAGGATTCTGTTGATTTTTAAAAAGTAATAATTTTTTAATGTGATGTTTTCTGCTGGCTAACAGATATTTTTTCTGTTTTCGAATATTTGGCAAAATGATTCAAGAAAAGGTGGTCTAGGTTAGTGTAAAATAATTTGCCGGATTTGATAAGCCTTTAGAATTTTTGGGTATAAGATGTTCTGTACATAATAATTATGTGTTGACTAAGTGTATTTTGAGAAATTCGAAACTAAATGAATGAAATTTGTTTGCTCTAAAAGTACTTAACTTTGTGAAATACGTTGCATAGAAAATTGTAAAAGTTTTGATTTTGTGCAAATAAATAAATAAATATAAAATATATGTATACGGTCAACAATGTACAAATGGTTTTTCTCATAAATTGGCTGCAAGTTCAAAGGAATAGTTAGTAAATGAATATTTGTGAAATAAACATTATGTGATATAAATTATTCTTATCAATAACATGTTAAAGTAGTTACTTGTAGTAAAAAATTTTCTGAAACATTTTTCATCTCACTATCGAATTATATATTGATCAAAACATAGAAACATAGAAACAAACAATATTTTAAAGTATTTATTTACTCATAAACATTAATTACTAAGAATTTGCAAAGCCTGTAGACTTTAAAAAAACATTTTATCTTGTTATGCAAGCCAGGCATCTACAGCTTCTATAACCTCTTCATTGGAAAAAAATTCAGGACGTTTTGAACTGTTTTACCAGTTGAGGGAAGAAATGCTAATCGGACCAAACCAAATCTGTTGGATATGGGGAGTTTTTGAGTAGACTTCCTTTTTTTTTCAAAAGACTAGGCAGGGAGATTTTGATAACGGGAATTTGCTGAAATTTCAGTATCTATATAAGTGATAAATGTTTGCTACGCAAAAATGTTAGAAATAGCATTAAAATATAAAAAAATTTCTAGACATCGACATAATTTGCTAAAATTTCATAATGATACACCCAAGGTATATTAGAGTATTGATTGCATAGTGGTCGACCTCCGTAGGTATTGCATTAGTTGATATGATGTTTCTAGATATCGACATAATTTGCTGAAATTTTTCTAGGCATTGACTGAATTTGCTGAAGTTTTAGTATGTTACACCTAAGCTATATTCGATTATTGATTGCATTCTACGCGACTTCCATAGGAACTATGGTCCATAATTTCCCGGACTATTTTTTGATATCTTTCAATTTTTAATTTTTCCACCTACGATTTGCTAATTTTTTATAGTTTACTCGATTTATGGAAACTTTTTGTAGATCTGCCCAAGAACAATGAAACTGTAGATATACATTTTTGTGATATCTTGTGTAGTTTTCCAGTATTAAGTGATTTTAGAGAGAAGATAGAAATTTTGTAATGTTACATCATATTGGTTGATATTTTTTCCACTTTCTAATCCAGTTGAAGTAAAACGGTTAGGGGAATCGATGGAGCTTGCAAATGCGTATTAGAAGGTATTTAAAAAAATTCAATTTCTTTATCAATACGGTCAATTTCTCCATTTTTTCGTTTTTAGAAATTTTTCCTGGACTATTCATTTTACAAAAAAAAATGGGACATTTCTTGTAGATTTTCTGAAGACGGTCTATAAAAATATCTTGGTAAATTGTCAAAATATCAGCCATTCGTGAGATCCTTTGATATAACTTTAATGTTGATTTTCACAAAATTTTGGTTTACAAAACCACCACATATGTTTTGCTAATATAATGGCTTCTTCAAGCAAAAGCATACTTCTGCTTGAAGTATGTATATAAGTACCATGTACAAAGCCTTCGAATCTGTTGAAACCACAGCCCAGTTCCATTCATTTCCATCCCACTATCTACGAAATGTTTTTTAAAAAATCGGAAATGGTATTTTTACTTATATTGTCTATAACATCCTGTATATCAACTAATACGGTACCCATCGTGATCGCACATACTGCCATTATTACTCTAAAATACCTCAGGTGTAACAATAATAGTTCAGCAAGCTCTGCCGATGCAAGACACCTCCTTATATTTTATATTATATCCTGTATATCGTGATCGCGTACAATGCAGTCATTACTGGATTATACCTTAGGTGTAACATCCTAAAATTTCAGCAAATTCAATCCATACCCGAAAACCCCCTTATATTTTCTGTCACCTCCTGTATATCAGCCTATGCAATATCTATCGGGATCGCGTAGATTTCATTTATTACTCTAACATGCCTAAGGTGTAACACATTTGAATTTCAGTATATTCTGTCAATGCCTAGAAAACCCCTCATATTTTCTATTACATCCTGTATATCAACTGATGTCATTCATATCGTGCTCACGTAGCATACATTTATCAGGGGTAATAAATACCACGAATGGTCGCAATACTATCGATAGTAATTCTGTCAGAAATCAACGAGATCAAATTGCTTGGTAACACCACGAGTCCTTTAGGACGAGTGGTGTTACCTCAAACCAATTTGATCGAGTATAAGATTTCTAACAGATAGAATTGTGAACACGAGTAGTATTTATTGAGATCATTCCACGAACCAACAAAGTCAAAAAAGTTCCATTGTCGTGAATTATTCAATAGTTAAAGATAATGCCTGATAGACATGAAGTCTGTCAGACTGACATTCATTTTAGTAGCAAGATGATAGTATTATATTCTCCGTTGTTGTTTGGATACGTGGTTGCCATGACAAAGTGGTATTACCGGCTCGAAAGATAGGAACTGCGTATTATCGACGCATACGTCCCTTATTGGTCCTAATATTGAAGGAAAGGAGGGTGAAATTCTCATGTATAATACAACAAGTGCCGATAAAATTGCCGATTATTCTTCGACTTCACTTGACGAGTTATCATAAAATTTGGAAATACAACGAGTGCGTAGCACGAGTCAGGAAAATTGTATCGACACGAGTTGTATTTTATATGAGAATTTCACAAACTTTGCTTTTTTTCTGTAATAATAATTGGAACTAGAATTATGTATTTCAACTCATTCAGATGCATAGATAATTACAATTCATTACAATTGAAATTTTGAACATTGAAAGTACAATTCTGGAACACTATTTTTTAATTTGCTTGCTAATTTTTCGTCTCATTAGAGCTGCTACAAGAGTAGACGTTATTGTTGGCATCGCTGAATGAAGAACTTGAACTCGCTCTCATTTTAGTGAGGATTTCAGAGTGTCTTTTTGGCTGCATGTTCATATAGGATTGTGATGAACTGGAACTGCTGTGTCCTGTGATCTTCTATCTATTGGATTCCATTTCTTGTTCGAATTACCGAATAATATTCCGAAAGCGAAACGATATTCAAACGTCAGTTATGCGTCAGAATTTCCGTTACCATGGAAATCCAGATAGTGGTATAATCGTATATTAATTCGCTGCAGGAGAAAATAATCAACAAAGCTTCAACCTCATTGGATGTGTTTTGTCATCAGGAACAATTTCATTGGTTTTTTGACAGTTGCGTGAAATTCTCACTATTATAACTTAGGTGTGCAGACATTTCAGCAAATTCTATCTATGCCTAGAAACCCCCTTCCGAGCCTGGTAATTTTTTTGCGCAAAACTGTTTCATGTTTTTGACAAGAAAGTTCACAGTGACACTTCCAACAAGTTGCTATGTTTTTTTTTCAATCACGGAACCGATCCAGGCTAGCTAGTCATCAATACATCCTCGTTTCGCCAAATACTTTTTGAAATACATTAAAATTAATTCGAAAATGTTTCAGAAAAATATTAGTTTTTTTCAATATTTCACATGTCGATACTACGTACTTGGTTTTGACTTTACAATATATCTAAGCAGGGTATTAGTGAGTTCAAAACTTGCAGTTTCCAAATTTAATCAGAAATACAATACAAAGTTCGAGACACATCACTAGAATAATGAACATTTTGGTATTTTCGAAATTCGGATTGATTTGTTACATCAGAAGAGTGTTTATTACAACGGCGAAATAGAATTCTTGAAATAAAAACTCTTCTTCCATGACTCAAACACTATGTTGGTATAATTCTTATCAGTACTTTTCACTAATTTATGCATAAAAACTATAATTTTGAAATGTGATAACAGCTACTCATTTTTATGAGTAGTAATTTTTAGACTCTAGATGTAGGTAGATATTTCGAATTGCCATGTATTCACAAACCAGAGAATACATGGCATTTCTATTAGTAAGTGAGATTTACATGTTACCACTATTTGTTTTCTTATACTGTATATTTATTGTACTTGTTTCTACATTTTCCTGTTTATCATCTTGTGATTTTATTTTAATTTATAAGCGATCCTTTACTCAAAAATGTATGGTTGTGCACATGGTATTATTTTTATAAGTTGCTTTTATTTAAGATATGCTTAATGTGTTCCTGTCAGAATAGTTTTTACATGTTACACAAAGATTTTGAACATTACAATTTTGTTCATCGAAAAGTAATTGATATTACGTTTTTAAATCAGATAATCTTGTTCCATCGACGTGAAAATGTTATCTTCGAATGAAGTATGGATGTCAATTATTTTTTATGAATAAATTGTATGTTGAATAAGATATAATTTACAGTAAACTACATGGTGCTGGTACGAATAATATTAAGTTGTATATATTTTAGAACAACACACAGACATTCCTAAAAAGTATTATTAGTTTAATTTTTTGCAGATAGTTTAATATTTTGAGTTCCTCCTTCTAGTTTACTTCGCGGCACATTTTTAGCACGAACATACTTCATTTGTATGTCAGTCGGTATAGAGAATCCAATTTTCAATTTTTTGTAATAAACCAGTGCCAAAACGTTTGTCAGAATTAAAAAATTCTTAGCAGTATAAGTAAACTGTAATATTTCAGTATATGAAAGTCGATTTCTGGAAAAAGTATACCTCCTATCGAAAAAAGTTGCAGGTAAAAGTTGTAGATAACTGAAAGATCTACAATTTTTAAATGGAATTTTTTTTGTTACTCCAAATATATTGAGAAAAGCGCCAAAACCAATTTTTAGTTTTTTGGTAATATTCCACTAAAATAATTTGATTTTGATGAAGTACAATGTACATTTCTATATCTCAAAGAAGCTTTCATTTTCTTAAAGTGAAATATTCATTCTAAATGTTTCTGGCGAATTTAATTTTTAAAAAGCCTAATTTCAATGCGGTTCTGAAGTGGTGGAAGTGACCATTCAAGGTTAGGACTGTGGAAAAACAAAATGTATTTAAAATAATTTCATTCAGGAATTTACTAAAAATCACCGTGTAAAATATTTTTTTAAATGAGTTATTTTTTCACATTGTACATTACATTTACATTGTACATTTTCATAGTAAACATAAATAATCAAAATTTATTGTTATCTAATTCAGACTCATCAAACGCAACATATTTTTCGGTTACTTCAGGATCTTCGATAAGGTCTTCAACTTCGTCAACGTCCTAAAATTTACCAAGATCTTTATTTATTTTTAGTATTATTATGAACATTATTCATTTTTGCTTCGTCATACATCTCCTCCAAATTGCTGATCAGACTCAACATTATCTTCGGTTTCTTCAGGGTCTCCGAGAAGGTCTTCGATTTTGTCATCTTCATCTATTTTCAGTATTATTTTGAACATTATTTGTTGCTGCTCCGTCATAAATCTCCTCCGAATAGACGATCAGACTCAACATATGTTTCGATTTCATCAGGATATTCAATGAGGTCTTCAACTTTGTCAACGTATTCAAGCTCACCAAGATCTTCATCTACTTTCAGTAATACTTCTGAAAAGTGTGTTTAGAGCAATGGTGTGAATTGCAGAATTCGCTACGCACACTTTTCACATTTGTATTATAAATAGCTATTCTGTCAATTTGATTGAATATCAGGAATTTTTTCAAATAAAATTCCAAAGAAAAAAAGAAATAATGAATATTTTGCTTAAAAAACTTACAGCTTATTTTAGATGTACAGGGTGTCCCAAATTCGAGCCTCATCATTGGGATCTCGGAAACCAGAAGAGATACGAGGTCGGTTAAATGGAGACAAAGTTGCGCAATTTGGTGCTCATTGAAACGCCGCTTTCATATTTGAAAAATTCCGAATACTTTCGAAGATTTTTGGAAAAAACCGATTATTCGCGATTTCATTTTTATTTTTTTGTGACTCTATTTGAATAGATATAACAAAACAAATTTCACATTCTCATTGCTACTTTTTCTGTTCTACAAGATGGTGTTATCAGATTTTCAAACAGACGTTTCGTATTTGAGCTGCCATCATCAACTTTGTTTTTTTAAATACGGCCCTGGATTTTTTATTTTGGATTTTAAAATCTTCTAATGTCTCAAAACAAATGATGTATCGCACTTATTCGAAAAGTTTATATTAATAGCATTTTCCAAAAGAACTCATGTGTTAGAGAGAGACAGAGAATAGATTTTTGGTAAGATCTTAGCAGGACATCATTAAAATAATTTTTTCGAAAAAGAACGATGCATCATTGTTTTAAGGACCTCAGAAGCTCCTAAAAATTGATATAGAACAATGTGTGATGTTCAACATTAGGCATGATGTTTTAATTATTCCAAAAAAAGTCAAACAAAAACTATAAAATTGAATACCCAATGAAAGTTAAAGCAAATGTTCAAATTGTAATCCACCTGCTTGAATGCATTTTCGTGTCAGTCTGTGAAGTTTATGGAAGGCACGCTGAATGGTCCTGGCAGGGATAGCCCTGATCTCCCTTATTAGGCCTTGTCGTAATACTTTTAGATTTTGTGGCGTGTTTCGATAAAGACGGTTTTTGAGAAATCCCCAAAGAAAGTAGTCTAGAGGGTTTAGGTCGGGGCTTCTAGCTGGCCAACGTACGGGACCTTGGTTTCCAATCCATTTATTAGGGAATAATTCATTTAATAAATTTTTAACACATCTTCCATTATGAGGTGGTTCACCGTCTTGTTGCCACCATAGCTGATGTAATACGCCCAAAGGTTCTTCCATTAAGGAATCCAATATATTGGTCCTTATTAATTCTGCATATCTATCGGAATTTAATTTTCCTTGAATAAAAAACGGGCCGATAATTTTATTGTGCCACATACCGACCCATACGTTAAATGATTGTCGTCCCTGAGGTCTTACTTCTTGATTCTGCCTTGGGTTTTCTATTGACCAATAGTGTTCGATATGTCTGTTAAATAGTCCATCTGTTGATAAACTGCATTCATCTGTCCATATAGTTTTTTTTAGGAAGTCATCATTTTCATTAATTTTATTATTTTGCAACCAGGTTACAAAATTCTAATCGTCTCTCAGCATCGCCAGGTCTTAGTGTTTGACTAATATGGATTTTTTATTTAAAGTTCTCCAAACTCTCATTCGCGGTAATCCTACTTCTTCTGAGAAAACTCTAACTGAAGCTCGAGGATTATTATTGGCCTTAAAAATTAATTTAAAATCATTCATTTTATTTTCTAGTTTGTAACAGTTTTCAAACTTACAGTGTTTAAGATAATTTGTTCCTCTTCTGGATCGATTCGTGTTCCATATTCAACCCTTGGCTTAACAAAACTTCCGTACTGAGCTAAATTATTATCAATATTAGCAAAATAACTATAATACGGCTGCCGTCTTTCTGGATATTCCAACAAATAGCGCTCACAAGCCGTTTTTGAATTTCGATTCGAAATGTAATATATCCTTATCATGTCTCGTTTTTCTTCGTTAGAAAAAGTCATTTTCGTTTAATAACGATTAGTGAACGAACAGTGAACTGTCAAAATATTGGATAATTTAAACATTAACCAATGAACTAAGATAGCCAGAATGCACGATGCACAGCCACTTTGATAAAATGCAATTATTTTTGTAAATATAGCCTAGGGCCTAGAGTTTGAGAAATGACACTTCAATTATATTATTTATTAACCACCCACTTTTATGTTAATTTTTGAGTTTTATGCAGTGCGTCATTGCAAAAAAAGTTTGTTTTAACTCTATTAAAAATCCAATTTTTGTCTCTCTCTAACTCATGAGTTCTTATGAAAAATGCTATTAATATAAACTTTTAGAATAAGTGCGATACATCATTTGTTTTGGGACATTAGAAACTTTTAAAATCCATAATAAAAATCCAGGGCCGTATTTAAAAAAACAAAGTTGATGATGGCAGCTCAAATACGAAACGTCTGTTTGAAAATCCGATAACACCATCTTGTAGAACAGAAAAAGTAGCAATGAGAATGTGATATTTATTTTGTTATATCTATTCAAATAGAATCACAAAAAAATAAAAATGAAATCGCGAATAATCGTTTTTTTCCAAAAATCTTCGAAAGTATTCGGAATTTTTCGAATATGAAAGCGGCGTTACAATGAGCACCAAATTGCGCAACTTTGCCTCCATTTAACCTACCTCGTACCTCTTCTTGTTTCCGAGATCCCAATGATGAGGCTCGAATTTGGGACACCCTGTACATTTTCAGAGAATTTCTTCAAAATGTAATTATTTTTGTGGAAGATAAAATAAAAAATCCATGAAATTGGAGTTTTTTTTCAATATTTTTGGAGTTTAAATGTTCAAATAAAAGTTGTGGATATATTGCTAAGAATTTTTTTTCCGAAAATGTTTGCACTGATCTATAAGGGAATTCGTTGATATGATATTAGCTTATCTTTTTTGATCTCTTACTCACAACTAAAGCAATATTTCCATAATTTAATGTAGTTTTGACCCGACTGGCTTATTCATATTTATTTAAAATCCCTATGGCACCGGCACAAAATAGACAATATAAATGAATTACTAATCTTTAAGTGCAGGGTATGAATTTTAAACAGAGACAGTACCAAAAATACTCATATTGTAATTGTTTTCTTCCGTCTTTTAAGTGCAATATTTTGTGTATCTCTTGTTAGTTCTATCGATTGGACATAGTAATGTATAATAAAAATTTGGAATTTTTCGGAATTCTCGAAAATGGAACGTAACCTCTGGCATTATTGTGTAAAAAAATTTAATGTTGCAATCTTGTATATTGGTGCAATCACTGTAAAAAATCAGTAGGTAATAAAACAGATAAGGAATAAAATATAAGAGTTTGGCACCTCGTACGTCTCATCTTTCATTTCCATATGTTTAACCTTAATTTGGACAAAGTTTAAAACAGGGTAATTATTAACAATATCCTCATAGATTTTTGAGAAAAATAATATATGAATGTATACCACACAGATGATATAGTATACACATTAAATTGGTCTAGCCGATTTCGGCGATAGTTTCTCGAAGAGTACGAGGTGTGACAAGAGTGCAAGTCGCGCACTTCAATAATAAAAAAAATGTATAATAAATAGGTACATGAAAGATATATATATAGATATTTGATATTTAGGTAGGCTTAGTTTTTGGAAATGTTAAATAAAACTAATGAAGCTTCGTGAAAAGTTGTTTTATTCACCATATCACATATCATAAAAATGTAATATTCTCCTTCAATTGCAATTCCCTCAGCGCACTTTCAATACTGAAAAAATTGTAATTGTAATTTTTGTAAGAGGTTAATTGTAAAATTAGTGCAAGTATTCAAAAACCGACTTTCATCTATTATAAAAGAAGCCAAAATAAAATATGATAATTCTCCTATATAAAAACATATGAATTCAACAAGAGTCTTATTGTTTGATATACAAAAATTATCCAATGAAGAAGAAACTTTCAGATCTATCAATTAAATTGCTAAGAGTGATGTAACAACTGATTCAGAAATTACGTCAAACGAATTTAGAAGCAATTTAACAAAAAATATAAAGAATGATAGAAAATGTTCAACACTATCGAAAAGATGTTTGAAATCGTTTTACAATGATGAAACCACTCAAAGTGAAATTGAAGATACCGTAAGGTTCTTAAAAACAAACAAATCCCCTGGAATTTGCAAAATTACTAATGAAATTTTAAAAACGACAACTGAAATACTATCTGAAACCCTGGTATACCTAATGAATTTTATTTTCACAATAGGATTTTATCCAAAATCTTTCAAAATAGGCATTATTAAACCGATTCATAAAAGTGGCAGTAAAACCTGTTTAATTTGAGGTCGGGGATTAGCGCAGTGGTTAAGCGCCCGCCTGGTAACCAAGAGGTTCCAGGTTTGGGTCCCAGTCGGGGCGGACTTTTTTCATTTTCAGATGTGAAAATCTGAATGATTGAGGCTCGTGTGGCTGAGAATAATCCTCCACGATTCACTGTTGCGTTAAAATTAACAGTGTTGCTCCTAAGGTGACGTATGGAGTTAGTAACAAGGCCTATCCGGAACACATGGCTAATGACCATAGCAGTCGATGCCAAGAAAAAAAATCGTGTTTAAAAATGTCATCAATTTCATCATTGATTGATTGATTGAAATGAAAATGTTTCGGCTCCGATTTTGGAGCCATTTTCAAGAATAAGAAGGATAGGTATAGTGAGGAAACGTGATTCTACACTGAGGTCTCAGTCTGCCTACTCCTCAGGTATTATCGCGTTAGGATTTTGTGACTTGACGTCGGGGTCTCAATCTGCCTACTGCCCAAGTCTCGAGACTATACCTATCCTTCTTATTCTTGAAAATGGCTCCAAAATCGGAGCCGAAACGTCGAATTTCAACAAACTCCAGTCGCGGTTCAACCCGAACTTCTAGTTTTCATATATATATATATATATATATATATATATATATATATATAAAGGTTTCCGCGGTCAGAAATATGTATATTACTAAGTTCATGGGTTGAACCGCGTTGAGAGTTTATAACTCGACGTTTCGGCTCCTGCTTTGGAGCCATTTTCAAGAGTGTGACTGCGAGGCCTCTATCTGCCTACTCCTCGAGTCGTGGTCTTGAGAGATATCAAGGTCTCAACCTGCCTACTCCTTGATCTCAAAAGACGATCCGATGTTGGTTGCACTGTAGTATTTATAGGTGGTTGGCTACCTGGAGGTGGGCGGGTCTTACGGGTTTTCTCGTTTGTCTTGTCTGCTGGTGCCTGCTGTGTAGTTGGAGTTAATGGGATAGTAATTGATTGCGGATAAGTTTCACGTGGACTGGTAATTACGGTTGGAAGAAGGGGCTTCCAAATGGGGTTCAATTTACGGCTATCATCTTTAATGTTCAGGCAATCAGGCCATTTTTTTTGATTTCGATGGCTTCTCTGATAAAACGAGAAGTTCTTGAACGTACTGGGGCGATGGTTTTCGTTTTCTCGAAATCTATGGGGTGACCCGTTTGGATGAAATGAAGAGCTAATGCGGAGCTGGTGTCTCGATTTCTAACTGAAAGGGAGTATCTTGAAAATGTGTCTTGAAAATGGCTCCAAAGCAGGAGCCGAAACGTCGAGTTATAAACTCTCAACGCGGTTCAACCCATGAACTTAGTAATGTACATATATATATATATATATATGTATATATATATATATATATATATATATATATTTGGGATATGCAGCAGGCCAATAAGAGTACTCTATTACACAGATTCCAAGCTTTCGATAATCTTTATTATCATCATCAGGGATGCTACAATACCAATGAAGAAACAGTCAGGTTGTAACTTACAGTGTAGTGAGGTTATACGGCGTTAATGTTAAAATTATACATGAAAAATCGACGAGACTGGAGATAAAAATTTCTTACTAAAATCTCCAGTCTCGTCCATTTTTCATGTATAATTTTAACATTAACGCCTCATAACCTCACTACACTGTAAGTTACAACCTGACTGTTTCTTCATTGGTATTTTACGTGTCTTTCTCATATTGTAGCTTCCCTGATGAAAGCTTGGAATCTGTGTAATAGAGTACTCTTATTGGCCTGCTGCATATCCCAAATATTTAGCAAACTCATTTCCTAACTAGTCAGCAAACAAGACTACCTTTTTCTATATATATATATATATATATATATATATATATATATGTACCTCAGAGGCAAACTATTTTGAGTCCAAATATGTCGAAATTGTGTTGAAAATGTTCCTCCATTTCTTGAAAATTCTTTTGATTGAAAGTTCAATAAACTGAACATTGTTTTGCAGTAGTGTTACTTTCCTTTACTGAACCTAACTTGCAGTTGAGTCTGAATAACAATATTTTTATCTTAGCCAAATCATGTTAAGTCACTTTAAAGAGAAATTTGAGTGTTTTTTTTTTCAAATGTAAACCTCTGTTATGGAAGACTCTGTTCTCTCACCTTAACAATTTCAAGTATTATCTCGAGTAGTTACAGAAACTTTACATAATTGATCAAAAAAACCTTTAAACACATCTCCTGTGTCATGCAAATTTTTGACTTAACATAGTTTGCCTCTGAGGTACAGATATATATTATATAAATCAGGATGAATTTAGCGAGGGGCAATATATGAAAATATAAGTAGAAAAGTTATTGGGTATAACCCTCAAAATGTTGTGCAACCGTAGACACGTGTTTCGAGCTTAAGCTCTCATCAGTACGGTAAAATATATACAGGGTGTCAATTTGAAAACTTCCCACCCTTAATATCTTCCTTCCAGTAAACAATATGAGTAATCGAAAAAACAGGTCAATTTTATTGTCAAGGGGGACACTTTCAAGGACTATTTGTAGCCCTCGTGGTTCAACCCCCTAGGAGGGGTAGATGTTACCCTTAGAATTTTAAATGGGAAGGGGGGTCAAGTGGCACATCATTTTGATGGGCGTTCAATTCTTGTTCCAATGGTACCCTGACTTATTATTTTTTGATGAGCATTTTCCGAAAAATTGCGTTCTAAACTAACAGAAGTAATTATTAGAACGCCTATACTGAGATGCATGGTTTGGCCAGAACTGGTTAGAATATTAGGTGGTACCGTTCCAACCCTTTATTAGGGGTAACATTAGCCATTAGCTCCAAACACTTTACATAAAAAAGTAGTCTAATAGTAAAACGTAGATGGTAGTAAAGTTGTGTTTATTAAATGCTGAATTTTTAAGTGTCATCGCAGAAATTGTACAGATAGCCTTCCTTTTTTGCTACTTCTGCTGTAAAAAGTTTCTGTTTTCCGGCAAAAAATTGGTTAGCAAATTTGAACTATGTGGTAGTATTGTGAATACCGTTGTACCTGTTGGGCTGTTTAGGAATTACTTAAATAAGTGTATAAAAGTGTAAAAATGGTTTACATTCTTCAAGACAGAATTGAAATGATTGTAATTTATAGCGAAGTTGGAAAGTGCGCACGAAGGGCGGCATGTCTTTTTAACGAAAGACATCCAAATTGTAATGTAAATCACCGGTATGTGCTTGATTTGGTGAATAAGTTTTACGAAACTGGTTCAGTGACAAATAAAAAAGAAATAACCCCAGAGTACTAAATGAAGCAGCTCAAATTGAAGTTTTGGGAACATTTGCTGCAGAGCCCACGAGCTCCTTACGATCAGTATCAGAACAGACGGGAATGTCACGCGAGACTATAAGAAAAGCATTGAAAATGCATAAATTTCATCCATATAAAATGCAGATTCTTCAAGAGCTCCACGAGGATGATTATGATAGAAGAATAGAGTTTTGTGAAATCATGTCTCATCGAGTCAATACCATCCCTAATCTTCTGTTAAACATCTGTTTCAGCGATGAGTGTTCATTTTTTCTGAATGGCAATGTTAATAGACAAAATTGTCGCTATTGGAGTGACGAAAACCCACATATTTTTCGGGAAGGGCATACACAACACCCACAAAAAGTTAATGTTTGGGCTGGTATTCTTGGAAATGCCATTCTTGGTCCATTATTTCTGGAAGAAAACTTGACTGGCAATCTGTACTTTGATATGCTTGAAGAGACTATCGATCCTCTTATAACTCACGAGCTAGAAACTCAAATTGATGCAGAAGGTAATGAACTTTTGCAGGAGGATCTGTTACATTTCCAGCAGGACGGTGCTCCACCTCATTATTTTCTTCCCGTCCGACAGTGGTTAAACGAGAGATTTCCGGGTAGATGGATTGGCAGAAGGGGAGCAGTTGAATGGCCTCCGAGATCACCGGATTTAACACCCTTAGATTTCTTTCTTTGGGGGCATCTTAAATCCGTTGTTTATAAAACACAACCTTCTGATATTGACGAACTTAAAAGACGAATTACAGCAGCATGCCGGTCAATTCCTAGTGAAGTTTTCCGTAATGTTAGAGGGGAGTTCGAAAACAGACTGTATTACTGTTTAGAGCAAAATGGACAACATTTCGAACAGCTAATAAGATAAGCGTAAGTAGATTTTATGTTGGAAATGTCTTTCTCGCAAATTAAATTTTATTGTGTAGAAGGAAAATAACCACCAAATAAAAAATCCCATGCGTAATAAATTTATTCCTGTCATTCAAGGGTTGGAGCGGTGCCACCTACTCTTCTAACCATTTTTATTAAAGGGAGTCAATACAATAATGCATCTCAGTATAGGCGTTCTAATAATTACTTCTGTTAGTTTAGAACGCAATTTTTCGGAAAATGCTCATCACAAAATAATAAGTCAGGGTACCATTGGAACAAGAATTGAACGCCCATCAAAATGATGTGCCACTTGACCCCCCTTCCCATTTAAAATTCTAAGGGTAACATCTACCCCTCCGAGGACTACAAATAGTCCGTGAAAGTGTCCCCCTTGACAATAAAATTGACCTGTTTTTTCGATTACTCATATTGTTTACTGGAAGGAAGATATTAAGGGTGGGAAGTTTTCAAATTGACACCCTGTATATATATATATATATATATATATATATATATATATATATATACTAAATATTCAAATGTCAGTATAGTCTCCAAAAACTTAACAAATTTACTCTTCCGCACTGGTGCGGAAAAGTGACTCTTTCAACACTAAAATGAGTGTGGAAAAGTGTACTATAGGCTTCTCTTAAATTTTGTGTATGTAAAAATTAAGCTAATTTTTGTATAATTTGTCCTAAATGGGTTTGAGTTCTTTAAATACTCTCATCGTTCCTAATAGTGGGGTAAACTTCTTGGATAACCTTCTCATATGAGTAGTTGCTTGGTAACAATATTTTAAATCAACGTGATACCCATTTTTGACTGCCATTTGCTTGGCCTATATGGTGTGTCTAAAAAACACAGTTTTGTAACAGCAAGGTGAAAGTTTTTTTCGAAAATTCTGAATTTTGTCGGGATATCATTGCTGAATATCTAGCTCCCAATGTTTATTAATATTTATGTACCAGTGGCATTAATAATCTTGTTGTATAGTATAATAAAAGTGAATAGTAAATCCGTTTGTAATATCCAGCTACACTCTAATCTCGAGAATATATTAGTAGTTTCGTTTATCGATAAAAAACAAATTATCAATGTTAATGGATGTGTACATTCTAAAGGCGAAAAGATTATTTTTCAGTATTGTTTGCTGCCGGCAGTCCTCACAACCAACAACAGGTCCATATGCTCATATCATGGTTGACGTGCTCATCTTTCTGAAATAGGTGTTATTTTCGACAGTTCTTATCTGAATCCAGAAAGCGCACAATCTCTGGGAGCAAAAAATATAAAATACAGGTCTTTTTTTTTTTTTTTTTCATCATACTTGCTTCATACTTGCATCATAATCCTTCTCTGATGCACTTCGTGGTGGTCAATTTTGAAAATAAATTATACTTTGTGTAATCACAGATCAATGAGACCAAGCTGTTGTAGTTAATGCTAAGGCCAAAGCAGAGAGGGAAAACTGGAAGTGGCCAAATCCTAAGGATGAGATCGAATATGATCACCATGAAACAGTGCATCAAGTAAAACACCACGGAAAATAATTAAAAGAGGATTTTATGTCATTAAAAAATATCTATTTTGTTTCCTAGTTATTTCTACCTTGAAAATTTGATTCACATCCATCTGTTCATCTTGAAATGTGTTTTATTTCAAGTTTCCTTGATACCTAAATATTATGTTTCGTACATTAATAAATATCATATTCTGTAAATTTTGTTTTTCTTTTTTTGAGTAAGTATATCACATCTTACTTTCAATTCACTTTCATCAATTCAAATTCAGTATGATTTATGAATTAGTTTCATTAATTGAACCATTTACAGTTACTTTCGGAGAAACGATCATTACTATGTCTGAATTATAGGCAATATTCTTCATTTACTGTCGGGATTAGATTTAAATGATTATACAGGGTGATGCAAAAGTACTTTGACAAACTTCAGGAGGTGATTCCTCACAATATTCTAATATGAATTGCCCAAATAAATATATGTCCGGAAACGCTTCGTTTCCAAGATACAGGGTGTTGAAGTTTTATTTTTATTTTTTTTTTTTCAAATAACTCTTGAAATACTGAACTTAATTAAACGAAACTTGGTAATAAGAGGTTTTTGAGGTGTCGAATTCGAACCTGATGTTATCATTTCTCTTACTCGTAGGGGGCGCCACCTACGCGTCTTTTTCTTTTTTGAAGATTCATAACTTTTTTGAGCGTACTTCTAGCACATTTTTCAGTAAAAAAATCGATTCCTCTATCATATCTACGTAAAAAAGCCACCCTTGTAAAAAGTCGCTGTAAGCAACCGTTTTCTAAATATTTGGACTTGAAAATTTCAAGTCAATTATTTGATAATCGATGCATGTTGAAGTTATTACCAATATTTTGCATTTTTCACAAGAATGCTTTGGAAAAGAATTTGACGTTTAAGTAAGTAGTTTTGGTAATTACATATTTTGTGACAGTTAAACGTTTTGTTGAAGTTTCCGTAAGTAGAAGTAGAAAACACTAATTTTGAAAAAATGGATTATTTGAACAATAATGCTCATTAAGCCGATATGCATTTCGTTTATGGCCTTGCGGATGGCAATACGCGCGAAGCAAGACATATTTACCAGGAGCGATTTTCTAATCGAGTACTGCCTTTAGCTCCAACATTTGCTAGTCTCCACCGTCGTTTGGCAGAAACAGGTAGCTTCAAGAGCGCAGCTGATATTATTGGAAGACCACGAGCAGTCCGAACCCCAGAATTGGAAGAAGCTGTTTTGAACGCTCTCGAGGAGAATCCAGAAACAAGTACAAGAATAATTGCTGAAGCTGTCAATTCTACTCAGTCCACAGTTTGGAGGATTATCCACGATCAACAGTTTTATCCATACCATATTCAAAGGGTAAAAGCTCTTTTGCCACGAGACTTTCCCCAACGCATTACTATGTGTCAGTGGTTTTTGAGAAAATTGGCTGGAAATCCTCAATTTTTAAGATATGTACTCTTCACGGACGAGTCAAACTTCTCCCGAAATGCTATCACAAACTTTCATAACAACCATGTTTGGGCTCTCGAAAATCCGCATGCAGTTAGTGAAAGGCATTATCAGTATCAAATTTCTGTAAATGTATGGGCGGCAATAATTGATAATTACTTGATAGATCCTTTCTTTCTTCCGCTCCGACTGAATGGCGCAACTTACAGACACTTTTTAGAAAATGAATTGCCGGGACTACTTCAGAATGTACCATTAGAAATTCGTATCCGCATGTGGTTTATGCATGATGGGGCTCCGGCCCATTTTAGCGTTGTAGCCAGGGAATTCCTTAACACAGTCTATCCAAATCGATGGATCGGTAGGGGTGTAGAAGAACCTAACCAGCCGTGGGCACCAATGTCCCCAGATCTAAACCTGATAGATTTTTATTTTGAGGGACATTTGAAGTCACTAGTTTATAAAACTCCAGTAGCGAACGAGGAAGATCTTAGAAACCGAATAGTAGACGCATGTGAAACAATAAGGAACACAGCAATAATTTTTGAGCGGGTACGAGATTCAATGACTAGACGACTGACTGCCTGTATCTTCGCTGAAGGTGGACTCTTTCAACAATTTATTTGAATACAATTTAGTTTCGTTTATTTTAGTTTATTCTACATATTCAAAATTTCCTGAAATAAAATGTTGACATTTCTTGCAAATTTTATTACTATTAATTATTACTATTGAATTATTATTATTAAATTACTATTTCGCTTGAAGATGTCATAAAGGAACGTACCCAACAGTAATGACCTCTTCAAGCGAGTAAAAAGTAATAGAATAGGTGGCACCCCCTACGAAAAAACCAAAACTGCTTACTTAAACGTCAAATTAATGCAAATGCAAATGCAAAATAAAGGTAATAATTATTACATGCATAGATTATCAAATAATCCACTTGAAATTTTCAAGTCCTAATATCTAGAAAACGGTTGCTTACAGCGACTTGTAACGAGGGTAGCTTTTTTACGTAGATATGATAGAGGAATTGATTATTTTACTAAAAAATGTGCTAGAAGAACACTCAAAAAAGTTATTAATCTTCAAAAAAAGAAAAAGGCGTGTTGGTGGCGCCCCCTACGAGTACGAGCAATAATAACATCAGGTTCAAATTCGTCACCTCAAAAACCTCTTATTACCAAGTTTCGTTTAAGTAAGTTCAGTATTTCAAGAGTTATTTGAAAAAAAACAAAATAAAAATAAAACTTCAACACCCTGTATCTTGGAAACGAAGCGTTTCCGGACATATATTTATTTGGGCAATTCATATTAGAATATTGTGAGGCATCACCTCCTGAAGTTTGTCAAAGTACTTTTGAATCACCCTGTATATTATTCATTCTGGCAGTTGCCTTACTAAATTTCGCTGTACTGAAAAAGAGAAAGTAGAACAAACAAATTTAAAAGTAAAGTGAAATTTCGAAATTTCAAAACCTAATAACCGAAATATTTCTCTTAGAATGTCTGAATTTGGGATAATAATATTAACGTTGAATTTACTAGGAATAATCCAGCAGAATATCAATGATTATTCTAAAAATAATCTGGAATATCATTGGAATATCAATTTGAATATTCCTGAGAATAATCATAGAATCATTCAATCGTCTTTGGAACTTTCTGGGCATCTTCCAGAAATATTCTTTTTGTTATCTGGGTCATCCATTGATTGCATTCAATTCTCATCCACAAACAACGTCCAGAATTCCTGATGTCACCTCTCGGTATCTGTGATTCCTGAATAGGTACAACAAACATATCGATAAAGAATTTTCCAGTGATTACCTTTGCGCAATGAAAAACTCATCCCCGTCGAACAAGAGACATATGTTCTTTATTGGTAAATAATTTTCAGTGTAATAATCTGATAGATTTCCGATAAGGACGAACATATCACCAACATGAAAACGATATAACGCTTTGGATGTTTATTGTCTTTCTATCAGGCTATCATTATCGTAATCAATGAAAATTATTAATTACAGAGAAGTACTGCGCGAGTATGGATGGTTGTTCGGTGAGTTGAAATCAGTTTTATTGGCATGTTTAGTGTTCAGGAATTTATTGGTTAATAAATAGCATAGCATTCTTACAAATCATCTACATTTCAATGAATAGTGTAATGTTCAACGTGCGATAAATGTGGCCATTACGCGTGAGAATAAAGTCTGTGAGATTTAAAGCTTTTGTTAAGATAACTTTTGAAAAAATATAATTTTTTTATATCTACCTTTGTTGTAAGATCTATTTCGTCAGGTGCTTTGTTTATAAATGAGTTTATTTCAACTGGGGTGAATGTTTGAGCATTTCTCGGTATAGGGAGGAAAAGTGACATTTCGTCTCTATAAATTAAATAAAGTTTCACATAAATCAGGTATTTACATTTTCATTATATTTAATTTATCATCACGTACATTAAGAAAAATTTACAATTTTACGACATTACGAAAAAATTTAATATACAGTTTATAACATTGATGAAGTTGATTGGAGACTAGAATTAGGTGGATATCTTATTCGCACTGCAGTTAGAAGATATGGTAGAGGGATAAATTGTCTATGAAGGAGTTACTTCTGTTGTTGCAATTTCTGAAATATTTGATAACGGCTGAGTAGAAGTACCTGTCATAATTTGATTTGCAATTTGCCTTTTTTGACAGTTGACTGATCTACATATCTAGGCCAAGCTGTAGACAAAAATAAGAGGCAAACGGCCTATACTAGTTTTTACTAGCAAAATCGTTTTCTGGAATTTTTTAAACAAGAAATAGTGAAAAAAAATTACAACTTTTTTGTTTTTTTGCGAATATCTCAAAAAGTATTGGAGGAATCGTTTCTTAAAACCTACAAAATGGTTGTTTATACGACCAGATCGGTGTATTTTTCACTGAGAAAATCCGGGAATCCTCGAAAAGAGACCATTTTTCAAAAATTCATAATTTTTATAAATCTGAAACTGAACAAACAATATTGAGTAAACTGATAGATAATAAAATGTTGTTCAACTGTGCGCAAGATGGTTTCTGTCCGAGGTGTAGTTTTTGGACAATCGCGTTATAAACAATTTAACCGCAAATCTTTCTAAACGCGCTGATTAAAGGGAAATAATCTTATCCAAATTCTGTAAACGGCATTTGAAGGTAGAGATCAATATCTGCAATTTGTATATTTTGGATTTTAACCTGAGAGGTGGGAAATGTGTTGAAAATGTCACTGGAAGTTACTCTAAATGCTTCAAAGTGTACCTGAAGTCGTCCAAACTCAACTCGAGTTCACTTCAGTGCGACTTCGGACGCACTTTGAAGCGTTTTGGTCAACTTTCAGTGTCATTTTCAACGCATTTTCCACTTGAATAAACTTTGAGATATTTCCAAAAATCCAAAAAATTTGTAATTTTTTCACTATTGCTTGTTTAAAAAATTCCACAAATCGATTTTGCTAGGGCGAAAACTGGGGTTTTCAATAACGAACTATCTTTTAAAAATCAGTATAGGCCATTTGCGTCACATCGGCACGCACCACAGATCGCATATATTAAAGCAACCTACAGAAAGATAACCAATGAATATCGAAAAACTCACCAATGACTAAAATATACCTTCACCATTAGGTACTGGTCATCTGGTGCTTCAACAATAGACTTATTAATCTCCTCTTTGGAAATAATAACCAGGGCCGGATTAGGACCACTTGGCGCCCAGAGTACAATATATGTATTTTGTCGCCCTCCACACATTACAGAAATGATCACACAATAAAAATGAAATAGCCATATCTTCACAGTCAAAAAGTAACAGCCAACAAAAATTATGAATGAAAATAAGATCCAGTACAAACAGCGAAGAAGTAGGTACTAATGAATTAACGAAAGGGTCAATAAACAATACTAGATCTGCAAAATATTCAAAGAGATTATAATAATCCTTCATTAATATATTCAATAAGAAACATATGAAAAGAAGACAATAAAAATCCATACGTAAAGGGCAAAAGTAGGAACGCAACTAATATAAATATTCAAATACATAATGAACAGGTACCTACTCAGTATGGAAAAGATTTAAATTAAATTAAAGTAAAAATCACAAGCAAGAGTAACAAGTGCTATCTTGTCTTTATACCCAACCCCTAATTTCTTTAAAAATGCTATTAACTTCTTTTACCAAAATTGTATAACGGAGCATTGAATATTTTGACCACAATGTGGGAAGTTGAAAGATCTTTGAGATTTTTAGAAAATACGCCAAAATTTCCCCAATGTTTCCACCCATTAATAACCGGAAACACTGCTGTTTTCACCAAATTCACGGGCAGTATTCAGCAGATGCCAATGAATTCGAGTAACGGATACTCGAGGTCTAAATCGATATAAAACCTGAAGGCACTATAAATTCAACCAAATTCATAGACAGCACACTGACGCCACTGAATTCAAAAAACGAGGTCCATACTTTATGTGGATACAAACAGTATCATTTCATATCGCCTTTTAATCGAAGTTTTATTATACCGGGATGCCAAAATTAAAATACCCCAATATTTTTGTGGCACGATAAGAAATAAAAAGTACTTATTGTATCACAATCACACAAGTTGTCACTAGCGAGTTACGGAAAGGAGTGAATTATTGCAAGATGATATCACCGACGATAGCTCATCTCCTGTGACGTAATGCCTCATCATCAGCCTATGACTCGGCATCATCCTGCACGGCCATCCTGGTTGCATTCGTCCTCGAATGCCCATTTTCCTGTAATAACAGTATTCATTAAAACTTAGCATCAGCTTGTTTTTTTTGTTGGTTTACCCAATCATACATATACACCCACCTGCGTTTATACACCTATACACTTTAGCACTGCCATCTAAAGGTCAAACGTTGCCATCTAAGGGTCAAACTTTGCCATCGAAGGCCCAAACATACGCCATCAGATGACCAACCTTTGCCATATAAGGGCCAAACATATGCCATCTGAGTGCCAAACATATGCCATCTGAGGGCCAACCTTTGCCATCTAAGGGCCATCCTTTGCCATCTAAGGGCCAAACATATGCCATCTAAGGGCCAAACATATGCCATCTGAGGGCCAAACCTTTGCCATCTAAGGGCCAAACATATGCCATCTGAGGGCCAAGCTTTACCATCTGAGGGCCAAGCTTTACCATCTGAGGGCCAAACATATGCCATCTGAGGGCCAACCTTTGCCATCTAAGGGCCAAACATATGCCATCTTAGGGCCAACCTTTGCCATCTAATGGCCAAACATATGCCATCTAAGGGCCAAACCTTTGCCATCTAAGGGCCAAACACATATGCCATCTGAGGGTCAACCTTTTTCGCTTTGAATGAAGCTATCATACCACGTTTTAGCAGTGCCTTTCAATTTATTGAGAACTTGATACACAATGAAACTATCTGACCATTTATAAGTTTTAGCATAACGGTGAATTATTTCTAACCAATCTTTAATATCTTTAATAACCTAAATTAGAGTGTACATCAAATTGAGGATGAAATTGTTTGCTTACGGTTGAACCTCTTCGTTTGGATTTCTTTGATTTCCTTCGGTGATCACTGCTTGATGATGATGATGTTGACGTAGAGCGCTCTCTTCGGCTTCTTTTTCTGGCTCTCGGCATTTTTAGCAGGGCACACACAACACCGTAACCACTTCTGATGTAGGATGGGGGGTCTTATATATCACAATTACACAAATTATCACTAGCGAGTTACGGAAAGGAATGAATTATTGTAAGATGATATCACCGACGATAGCTCATCTCCTGTGACGTAATGCCTCATCATCAGCCTATGACTCGGCATCATCCTGCATTAGGCAGAAATCAAATTTTAATATAACATGAATCCCTTTCGAAAAATATCAGGGAATTGAAATAATCACAGTCATCCATTTCCTTTTTTTTTCAGGACGATTATCCGATTACCACCAATGTCTCCTTACATGTAGTTCCAGAAAATACAAGAGAATTATTTTATTGGCTCATTTTGACAATATCCGTATCTGCAGTTATTGGTAATGTACTCGCCATAAGATCGATAATCAAAAGGTATCTCATACAGATGAATAATAAGATGTACAGTCTATTCATAAAGTTTCCCCTCTTTTTTTGGCGCCAGGTACCATTTTAAAGGGTTTTTTTTTATTTAATGGCAAAGTGAAAACGCCTTTCAATTCTCTATATGACAGCAAAATGTCAGAGCAAGTCATTCATCCAAAACAGTTTATGCACTCCAATTTAACGAAATCAAAATTTAAAAAAATCTTGCTTCAAAATTTAACAGATACTTTGTAGACAGAGGGTAGATCATGTATTAGAATTCGATCATATGAAAAAGAACGTGAACTTATTTCTGTTTCGGAATATTTAATAGTTTCAACTAAATTAAAAATAGTTGAATATGAAATATTTTCTGGTACTTTCTTTTTCAGGAAAACAAAATTTCTACAAAAGTGTTGTATTGTATCGTTGTCTCTGGCTGATACATTTTCTGTGGTTCTTTTTTCAACTAACCACCTTGAGACATTATCTAACGAGTTGAAAATATGGGTGAGTTTTAAACTTGATTACTTTACAAATAATACTCAATTATGTGAAATAAAATCATCTATAATCAAGTAATATTGAATAATATTGATAAAAAACACATTAAAAAAACCAACAATGTATAAATAAAAAAACAACTTACAAAAGCATAGTCAAGTGACAAGTAACAACGTATCAAAAACAACAATCACAACCAACTGTGTAAAAAATCGTAGAATAAACAGGGTATTCATTTAGTAATTGCACAAACTTTCAAGAGTGAATCTTTGAATAATTTTAAGATAAAAAGTTCATTTGAACATGTGTCCGCAGATTTTTCGCTTCGGAGATACAGGGTGTTGAAGTAGATATTTTATTTAGAAGTATTTTGAAGGTGAGAAATCAAAATTTGTTATTAATTTTCATGTAGCAATCAGCTTTCATTCTTTATTTTAATTTGAGAGTATTAGGATTTTGTATAATATCCAAATCTTATTCCTACATCTTTTCTAAGGAAAAAAAGTATACCTCAACAACGCTAAAGGCAAACGTTTTTGAGAAATTTGCAAATTTCCGCATCGATGCAGGTATCACTTAGGCGCCAGAAGAAGATGCTCAGAAATTTCCAAAAACTGAGTATGTGATAGATCTTGCTAAAGTAAACAACTTTTTTCTACAAAGATGTATCGATAAATAATTCATTCCCAAGGTACAAGATACAAAAACCGATATTTTTGAAAATGCAGCACCATGTATGTTGCATTTTTCGATGCACCTTGATAAAAAAAATATTTATTTTGGCGAGATCTATCAGAAACATTTATCTATGATTATACAAACCTACTTCCCAAGTCTTTTGAGATCAAGGAGCAGGCAGATAGAGACCATGTTATCTCATTAGACCACGATACGAGGAGTAGGCCTCGTAGTCTTTCTCTTGAAAATGGCTCCAAAGCAGAATCCGAAACGTCGAGTTATAAACTCTCAACGCGGTTCAACCCATGAACTCAGTAATGTACGTACTCAATAAACACCCTGTATATATTATATCGATATAATTTCAGAGCAGAGGTAATAACCCCAAAATTGGATGGTAATGTATTTGGCGTTTTAAAAAAAAGTTGTATGTTTCTAATCCGGAGAAGAAAATAATTTCTGACTGTTATTTTTCAGACCTTGGGCGAATTTTTGTGCTATTTCATACCCGTGGGACAAGTTCTTGGAACTACAGCTAGCTCTTTAACGCTACTTGTTATATCTCTAGACCGATATCAGAATGTTGTATACGCTCTGAGCAAAAGATGGAATCCAAGACCACTGACGTGCGTTGCTCTGATGATTTCATTATTTGCTGTTTGTACTGGTAAGTTTTTCGAAATTTCAGCTTTGCTTTCCAATTCAGCTTCCAATATTTACTGCTCTCAAGCACCATTGATCTTGTTATTTTTTCTGTTGATGGAATTTTCTATTATTCTCAATCGTGAACGCTATGACGAAATATGGCGATGACAGAACCACTTTAAAAAAAATTGCAAAGTCCAACTCCCCCCCAACGCTTGGTAATTTTTTTCTGTAGAAGGAATCTTTCATTATTCTCAATCGTGAACGCTCTGACGAAATATGGTGGTGACAGGACCTCTAATAAAAAAAATTGCAGTGCCCAACTCTCACCCAACACTCGGTAATTTTTTTCTGTCGATGGATTCTTCCATTATTTTCAATCATGAACGCTCTGACGACATATGATGGTGACAGGGCCTCTAATAAAAAAAATTGCAAAGATCAACTCTCCCCCAAGGCTCGCTAATTTTTTTCAGCCGATGGAATCTTTCATTATTCGCAATTGTGAACGCTTTGACGAAACATGGTGGCGACAGGACATCTAATCAAAAAAAAAATCTGAGCCCAACTCTGCCCCAATGCTCGATAATTTTTTCAGTCATTGGAATTTTTCATTATTGTCAATTATGTACGCTCTGACATAATATGATGGTGGCAAGACCTCTACTAAGAAATTTGCAGAGCCCAACTCTCCCCCAACACTCCGTACTTTTTTTCTTTCGAAGGAATCTTTCTCAATCATGAACGCTCTGACGAAATATGGTGGCGGCAGGACTTTTATTAAAAAATTTGCAGAGCCCAACTCTCCCCCAACGCTCGGTAATTTTTTCTCCACGATCAACACAGAATTTGCCAATTCTGAAATCAAATTTGATCACAGAATGCTGGAATTCTCTCTCTTGAGAATGAAGAAATATTCTGCAACACCTCTGTCCCCATGCAATTTAAATGTATTTACATTCTCTCTCTTGTGATAGAATAATATTCTCACACTGGTTAGCAATAATAACATTAGCCTTGACGCAGTTGTATGTCATCGTAGTGGCAAAATTTGAGTAAGTGTCAAAATTATTGCTGTCACGTTTCCTATCTTTGATCGTGGAGAAAATATAGTCTCTACTCGGTTAGAATGAAAATTCGTGATGCTCGTGGTTCCTCACGCTCGCCTTCGGCTCGCGCTCGGAATCGAATTTTCATTCTAACCTTGTTACAGAATATACTATTCTGGCGATGGATTCTTTTATTATTTTCAATCATGAACGCTCTGACGAAATATGGTGGCGGCAGGACCTTTATTGAAAAAATTGTGGAGCCCAACTCTCCCACAAGGTTTAGTAATTTTTTTTCTGTCGATGGATTCTTCCATTATTTTCAATCATGAACGCTCCGACAAAATAAGGTGGCGGCAGGGCTTCCAGTTGAAAATTTTCAGAGCCCATCTCTTAGCCAATGGTTGGTAATTTTTTTCTATCGATGGAATCTTTAATTTTTCTCAATCGTGAACGCTTTGACGAACCATAGTGGCGACAGGACCTCTGATTTAAAAGAATCTGAGCCCAACTCTGCCCCAATGCTTGATAATTTTTTCAGTGATTGGAATTTCTCTTTATTCTCAATCATGAACGCCCTGGCAAAATATGATGGCGGCAGGACCTCTACTAAAAAAATTGCAGAGCCCAACTCTTCCCCAACACTCCGTTATTTTTTGCTTTCGATGGAATCTTTCATTATTCCCAATCATGAACGCTCTGACAAAATATGGTGGCGGCAGGACCTTTATTGAAAAAATTGTGGAGTTCAACTCTCCCCCAAAGCTTGGTAATTTTTTTCTGTCGATGGATTCTTTCATTATTTCCAATCATGAACGCTCTGACGAAATATGATGGTGGCAGGGCATCTAATAAAAAAATTGCTGAGCCCAAATCTCCCCCAACGCTCTGTATTTTTTTTTCTGTCGATGGAATCTTCAATTATTCCCAATCATAAACGCTCTAACAAAATATGATGGTGGCAGGAACTCTAATAAAAAAAAATGCATAGCCCAACTCTCCCCCAACACTCGGTAATTTTTTTCTGTCGATGGATTCTTCCATTATTTTCAATCATAAACGCTCTGACGAAATATGGTGGTGGCAGGACCTCTAAGAAAAAAATGGCAGAGCCCACCTCTCCCCCAACGGTTATTAATTTTTTTCGTTCGATGGAATCTTTCATTTTTCTCAATCATGAACGCTCTGAAGGAATATGTTGGCGACAGATCGTCTAATAAAAAAAATTCTCGATTTATTGCTAAAGTAATGTTGTGATTTTAAAGTTTAAATGGTTTTAAATAATTTATTTCTAAACATAAAGTCTTACTTTTATTTCCTAACATCACAAAATAAAATCACTATTATTTATTTCAACTGCTTATCTGATTTATATCTCACCATTCAAAAGTAAACTGTCTATAACGGCATCTAACTAACTCTATCAAAAATTGCCCCTGTCTGCTTTCCGCATTGCCTATATACACGGAGGAAATCTAACCGGAAAGTTCTCGAACCACCTCATCTATTCGCATCTAGATGTCGCATTTTCTAGACGCCGAAAGAGGAGAATTCCCGAATATTCATTGGAGTTGCAAGCCTGTTTATGAGTGAAGGCCACAGGTCCTCACTCGCAGCGTAGTAACGCCACAGTAACTAGGGTCAAAATAACAGATTTGACAAAACGTAATCACTCGAAAATATATCATTTCAAATCGAGAAGACTGTGTTTTAAATGCCTAAATATTTTTTTCAGTTCTGTCCTACCCCATGGCGGTCATATTCAACTACGAACCAGTATGGATACTTTTTGTGGGACCATATTCGCAAAAACCACTATACCAGTTCGCTCATATGTGCGTAGCTTCTAAAGGCCGTTTGACAATATACTATTTCGCAATGACTGCTCTCATCTTCCTACCTATTCTGGCTATATTCGTTTGGTTCTATTTCAAGATTGCCGTACTTATTTGGAAACACCGCAAACCTTTTTTGTCGCGTTTCAACAAATCCAAAAAGAAACTAGACTCCGAGGATCTCTCGTTTAGTACGACAAAGTCCACTGTTTTGTCCAACATGAGTACAAGTCCGAAGCCTCCCAAGAAGAAGAGAAGGAGCATCCACGTGGAGAGGAAGATCCGCACCTTCAGAATAGTCCTGGTTCTCATGATATCCTTCGCTTTTTGCAGATTGCCGTATTGGACTTACTATACTATCAGACTAGTGGGGAATTTGACGAGTGAGGCAAGCTGGAATATCAATTTTGCTCTCATTGCTCTTAACTTGCTCAATTGTGCACTGAATCCATTGTTATATACCTTCTTGAATGAAACCATCAATGCTGTCAAGATGATCAATGATTTCATGTGTAAAGTATGTTGTTGTTGTTTTTCTAATGACGAGTTTGAGGAATTTGAAAAAGAAAATTCGTTTCCCAGAGAAAAAGCTGTCAAGTTTGGAAGTGAACATTTCTTTGAAAAAAATACCAAAACTCCATGCAGGTATTAATTGACCTGAAAGTTCTTTCTCATAGCAGACTGAATCAATCAACTACTACTTGGTTAGATCGCAAGTTTCAAACATCCTGCATATAATGAAAAAAAAATTATTAATCAGATTTTTCAGAAATGAACTTAGTTTGTGAAGGCTTTTGAATATTTCGTCACAAAAATTATTTACTTTTTTAACGAAAATGGTCATAAATAAAGCAGTTGTTCGTTTTAGAAAACACTATTCGTTCTATATAATTATATTCGGGTGAACTGGTCAATAAATTAAAGAATAAAAAATTGTTAGTAATTAGGTATATGAATGTTCAATAAAATTATATGATGTCAACTGATTTTTATTTATGTAAAACTCATTTGTTCTTTTGAACTTCATATATCCTCTTTACAAAAATCACAAAGGACATATCCCTAGATGCAGGTATTCCTGGAGCGTGTCAGTTTTTTTTCATATATCAATTTCAAGGTCAAAAGAAGCAACTATCTTCATTAGACTTTTTTTGCCCTACAAGGCGAGCTACAAAAATGGGTTGAAAATCTTACGCCAATTATGGAAAATACTGCCTGCGAGTGGATTTTTCTTGATTTTTGAGTATAATATGCTGTGAAATATATCGACTGACATTGTATATATCAATAATTTTGGTGTATGTGCTAACAGGATGAAGCAGAAAACGAGTTTTTCCTAATTTTGATCAGCATGTAAGATTCGATAATATCGTATAATACATCGTTGTAATCAGAGAAAGAAATACTTTTCAAAAATGCAAAAATCCAATGTGGCGCCCATGAGAAAAACCAAAGTTGAGTATTGCAACTCTGGCATCAAGAACGCTTTGGAAAATACGATGACAGATTTAGATTCCTTGTAAAAAAGTACCTTGAGAACGTTCTAGTTAAAAATGTCTAGTTCTTTTGGTTTTCGCTTGAAAAAATAAAAACGAAAATTACGGATATCCTTTTTTTCACAATAATTCA
Organism: Chrysolina oricalcia; assembly: GCA_944452925.2. NCBI lineage: Eukaryota > Metazoa > Arthropoda > Insecta > Coleoptera > Chrysomelidae > Chrysolina > Chrysolina oricalcia. The sequence goes on from OX101817.2 coordinate 68,403,588, forward strand.
AAAACTACAAATGACACATCAAATTTTCTTTCAGATAATTGTTCAGCATGAAATCGTGCAATTTTGTCTTAATTTAACCGACCTCGTATCAGATATTTTAGATTATTCGAAGAAATGAATATAACATTATTATTATGGAATTCTTGTATGTCATCGGTCCTTGATATGTGTGCTACATTTTAGATTATTGAGAGGATCTAGGTGAAAACTGAATTTCAATTTTTTTTTCACTATTATCATTATTACATCAATGTTCCTTGATATGTGAGCTGAATTTAAGATTAATCGGTCGATGGGAAGTGGGTAAAAATTAAATTTACAAATTCATATCATTATTATTATTACATTCTCATTATGAAATTCTTATATTGTCATCAGTACTTGATATGAGTCCCAAATTTCAATTTTTTTGGGAAATCGGAAGTAGGAGGAAACTAACTCCCAAGATTTTACAAATAAACATCATTATTATTATTATAATTCCATTCTTATCATGAAATTCTTCTATTATCATCGGTCCTTAAAATGTGTGCCAAATTTCAGATTTTTCAGACTATTGCAATTGGGTGAAAATTGAGTTCCAAGATTTCATAGTTTATTAGTTTGTTAGTAAGTTTGTTAGTTAGTTTGTTAGTTAGTTTGTTAGTTAGTTCGTTAGTTAGTTTATTTGTTAGTTTGTTAGTTAGTTAGTTATCTTGTAAGTTTATTAGTTAGTTTGTTAGTTAGTTTGTTAGTTAGTTTGTTAGTTAGTTTGTTAGTTAGTTTGTTAGTTAGTTTGTTAGTTAGTTTGTTAGTTAGTTTGTTAGTTAGTTTGTTAGTTAGTTTGTTAGTTAATTCGTTAGTTAGAATGTTAATTAGTTTGTTAGTTAGTTTTTTATTTAGTGCGTGTTGATTAATTGAAAAAGGGGAATCTTACAACTGTTTACTGACTGGACAATGAATACGACGTTTACATTATTTTTTATTCAATAACTGCTCGAAATTGATCACCGTCAAAAATATAGTACACTTCAATCACATATTTTTTCTTTTCTTTTCAAAACGTCATTCTTATGAAGAGGGTGTGAGTTCAATTTTATTCCTCTCGATGAATTTATTGAAGTCTTTGTAGGAACTCTCGACAAGGTTCATCAGTTTTCCTCCTGCTGGAGTATCTTTTTCGTTTCTCAGCACATTTCGTGCCTGTCTGAGACACTTCTGACTTTCTTCTAGCAGTAACATCATTGACTTGACCTTCGTCTTGATACCCAGGTCCCATTTCCGTTTAATCACGAGCCAGTTCGCCAAGTGTAGTTCGTGTAGAGTGACTCCGGTGTATAGAGGTATTCTAAAACAAAAAAATCAACGCCTTCGACTACTGTGATAATAATAATAGTTTCGTTATTTTCTCAAATCAGTTTGCACACTAGCAGAGTAGGAATACTAATAAAAGAAAGGAAATCGTCAGTAAAATTTAAAAATAGTCAAGAAAGAAACAAGGTGTCCTGCCCTACCAGGACGATGCTCATTGCCATAATCCTATACAATAGGAAAAATTGGGTCGAAAATCCATCAGAAAACAACTTTCCAGGACGAACGTTGAATTACATCCAATTGATTTCCGTGCAGAGTTCCTACAAGGCTATCTCTGCAGTTGCTAGTTGCATGGATATGTTAATTGAAACATTTGGACCACCTATAGATCGATTTCGGGGTGTTGCCCCTTATCAGTATAGAGTAGGTCTCTGCAAGACTTTTTCAAATGAGTTTTTTGCGAAATAACCCCACTTTTTGCTGTTGGCAATATTGATTCTGATTTGCAGTACACTCTTCCAGTTTTTGTTGAATTCTGCAATTATCTTTCATTTTTTTTATGTATTTGAGAAGTGATATTTTTGACAAACTAATAGAAATAATAGCAAACCAAAAACTGTTGAACTTCTTTGAAAATCATGTTTATTTAATCAAAAACCAATTTGCATTCAGAAGCAACTGTTCTACAGTGAAAGCTATTTCTATAGTCAAAGTGTAGTCACTCGACTTTTTTAGATCCTTCCTAAAAAATAGAACGCAGTCAAAATATCAAAATGTCAACTGTGGTGTGCCTCAGGGCTCTGCGCTGGGGCCACTGCTATTCATCATTTATCTAAATGAATTTTTTTCATTTCATATCTCCAGTATTCTGTGTGTATTATGCGGATGATACGAGGATATATTGAAAATTTCTTAGCCTACTATAGAACTAAACAAAATTTCAATGTCAAAATATTTTATTACTCAACATATTCTCCTCCTACATCTTCTCGTACATATTGTAATGTCCCAAAGGAAAAATAAATATTTCTATTCCTATTCTATTTCTATTATGTCTGTATTTTACATATTGTAGTTAAATGAACGATTTGATTCGATATACCTCTAACCTAATACTCCAAAATATACATCTTACCTGGCGTTCCCAGGATCTATTTTGGCGTTAATACTCAAAATCTCCCTACACATAGCTGCCTTCTTAACCAGGCAGTCATCGGTTATCTGATTTGGAGTGTATCCCTGCTGGTACCCATACAACTGAATCAGAGAGTGCTTCACAGCATAAATATGATAGTGGTTAGGATGCAAAAAAGTGGTCATCTTATTAAGAAGTGCCTCCAACTCTCTAACAGTGGGATTCGCCAACTGAGTCTGGTCCACCTCTTCTCCAATACCATTGACCAGGAAGCAGACTTCTGCATTGGTGAGTTTAACATCACACTTATCACAGCACCACTCTGTATTGTCATCGGTGGGATTAACAGGCAAGTGGCTTCCTCCACATGGTTCTTCGTTGGATCCAAGGCACTTCAAGGCACTCAGATAGGTATCCAGCTCAGTGGGGTCTTGGCAACGTTTGCAGTGGCAGCTGAAGTACTTGGTCTCTCGTAAGTGCTCTCTCCTTGCTTGGGTGCCCCACAGACAGTGGGTATACATGGTGGAAATGTGCTCTCCAGATTGAATGGACACAGCCGCTCTTATCGTGATTTTATAGTTGTCGTCGAAAGTGTATGTTGTGTTCGGTATACAGTTGTGTTCCATGAGGTAGGCAGTGGGGTACAAGGCAGTCACTTCAGCGTCTTGGTTAATCTCCAGAGCATTTACATCGATAATTCCGCAAATTTTGTGGATTGTATCTTTCGATATGTCTTGAAGAACTTGTTTACCTGACTTGCCTTCGAGGATTTTCATTGGAGCGAAAAAGTTGTCACAGAGATAGTCTACGACACGATGTTCAATGTCCCTAGAAAATAAAGTTGAAGATAACAAAATTCGCAAGGAATTAAAGTCGAATGCTGAGGTCACAGAATATCCCAACAGGGCATTCTCCAGCTTCCAGTAGCTTGATAAAATCAAAATAAAATGAATGAATGGTGGTTAAAGGACCTCTGTTATTTTGGAATCCATGTAGGTTTTTTGAAATTATTCTTTCTTTTTCCAGGTACATATTGAGACGATTCAAGTAAGCATACTCAAATGCTTTCGAGAATACTGATGGTATTGTGATGGGTCGATAGTTATCGATATCATTTTTGCCTCCCTTTTAACCGGAATTACTTTATTCATTTTAAAGTTTTCTGGAAACATACCATTACAAAGTGACAAATTGACTAGAAATGTTAAAGGTTTTATTATGGAATGTAAAATATTTCTCACTAAGAAATTTCATCTGCACCACATGATTTACTATTTTTGAGCTTAGTTTTCAGCAAGAGGTGGAGTTCTTCATACGTATATGAGCAAGGAATGTCGGAAGAACCTATAATCAAGTCATTATAACTCTGTGGATTGCTAAAGGTTCAACCTTTGTATTCTTTCAATAGCTGAGAAAGTAATTTTGACTTATACATTCATTCACAATGTGAGTAATTATAGATACCACAAAGATTTATAATAGTAATATTTATCCCATCGACATCTTGTTGGCCCATTATTTGCTATCGATCTGTCTTGAAATATTTCTTGTAAAAGTTGATTAGTTGATCAAATGAGAAATATATCTGAGAGTCATCTGCGTATAGATGGTAGTTGCAAAGCTTTCTCAATGAAAGTAAATGAGTGAAGGGTATAAAACAACGGACCCAAAATGCTACCTTATGGTACACTTGATTTTTATGTCCTGCCAATTTGAGGATGCATCACTCATGAATCTATCGTGTGAGTAAGATGAGATTAATACTCCTGCTATGTCACTGGCAGTGGCGTAGCCAAGAGGGTGAGAGGCAGGGGGCAGCGGGCTGCCCCCTTCCGAAATCTTTCGATGTTTCGACGATTTGGCAATTTTCCATTTTATAAAATAAAATATATAATTGGGTATTAGGCTTTTTATATTAGCCGCCCCCACAGAAAAAATACTTGTTACACCACTGGTCACTGGATACAAAATAATGTAACATTGAGAGTAATACTTTGTGATTTTTGCTTTGTGTAATTGATGACTTGTTTATTTTGTGGAAATTTATAATCACTTCAATGAAACTAAAGTAACACACTTTTGTCAATATTTCCACTAGTTTTTCATTTTCATGGCCGGTTTTGGGTTTTATTGTATTGTGGTATTGTGGGTTTTATTTTATTAGTTAGTTTTTATACTTGATAATGGAATAAAACCTGAAACCCCTCGTGAAAATGAAAAACTAGTGGAAATAACAGAAAAGTGTGTTTTTTTCGTTTCATTAAAGTGATTTATAATTTCGAATGCTTTCAAGTAGTCTAATAATATCAAAATTGTCCCGTCGAGAGCTTTGATTATGTCATCGACTATTTTTGAAGTTGGTAATATAGTATGTTGGTTAACGTAACATCTAATTTGGTTTTACATTATCTTTTCTATAATTTTTCAGATTGCCGGAAGTACTCAAGTCATCACAACTCTGTGGATTGCTAATTTTTGCTGGAGGTATAACCTTTGCATTCTTCCATTTGCTGGGAAAGTAATTTTGACTTATACATTCATTTATAATGTGAGTAATTATAGATACCATGATGATAGGTCCACAAAGATTAATAATAGTAATATTTATTCCATCGTCATCATAAGCCTGCGGTTTTATATTATTATTTTAGAAATTTCAAAGTCGAAAATAAATGATTAAAACTATCCCTCTTTCTTTCTTGATTCATCATAATATCTGGTATCCTATGCGGGTAGAGGACGGCTATTATTATTATTTTATATTCGTGATGCCAGTTATCGTATGTACAAAATATATTATTTAAAACTGAAAATTTCATTCAATCCACTCATATACTTCTTGAAATGTTTTTGTTAAGATTTAGCAAACCTTACTTGTATATAGCTGTGCCTTCTCCTCTGTCTTGCAAATGTGAATTCATTTCTGCTATTTGCGCATATTTTTTTGGATGCCTGTTTTGGAGCAATAAGCACCTGAGCGTTAGCAGTACGTCTTGTCTGTAGAAATCATGAAGTCCATTGATAGCTCTAACGTCTCTTAGACCCAAAAACATACACTCGTGTCCATGTTTTTCCATATCCTTCAACCCAGGACATTTCAAATCGCAGACAGGGAAATCGCAGCCATCGCATCTGGGTGAACTTTCTCCAATTATCAGTCTGAAAAAACGAGTCTTTGTGTGAAAATTTGGTTTCCAAATATTCCATTTCTTTGCGAAAATTAAGTGGTTCAATATGTCAGTACTTTTATGTCTATCTTCCATATGTTGCAATATGAGAAAAATGGGATTTAATAAAGTGTTTGTTCATCTCTATGTGTCTGTGTCTACGTACGTTTTTTGTTAAACAGTATTTATATTTCATGTTAATTTTATTTATTTCCAATCTATTTTAACTCAGAGAACCACCCTAAATAGTCCTGAAGATGAAACAATATAATTTCGAAACGTAATAATAACTTTTATTCACAATTCATTGCTACAAGTAAAAAATAAATGTATACCCATTTCTTAATAATTATTGTTATCAAAGTGTACAAAGGTTTTTTTTAAGAAACAATTGTGTAATTATGAAAGGGTATATTTAGTCGATTATTATGATTTCTATGATAGAATAGCATGAACATTATCAAACTGGTATGGGACTGATCACGAACCTTTTGTTTCTACATATTTCTTCAAATAAAACTTTTAGAATAAAAGACACCAAAACAAAGAAATAATCTATTTATTGTCAATTTTTTCTTTGACGTAAATATTTTTTTTTTCAAATTCAGTGATAATTCTTTCTTTTTTTTTGGACTTCGGGTATTCCATTGAATTTTAAAAGAGCTTCATGGGTGAATCTTTCCTGGCCAATTACAGAGTTAACAGAATCTAGAACAAGTTTTAAAGAGAAACATTCTCAATTGAAAATTGAATCAATACATGACTCCTCTGGAAATGGAAAAAACCCTACGATAAAATTTAAGTTACTTTTTTGTAATATCTAACAGAAAACAACTACTTCCAAGAGAGGTTATCTTGTACGATGGAAAACAGCGACTAAATTCCAACTTTCAGTCGCAGATGATTCCACAACTGACTTTATGAACATCCTGTTCATATTTTCAATGAAATCAACTAGAACAAGTTATTTTGTCGTGTATGTGAATTCCTAAATTTCTGGTTAATTCAAAATTAGATTTCATCAATTTATTGGTAACATTTTGGAAAGGTGCAATAAAAAGTTCTGCTAGAAATTAGAATACTGAAATTGTGTACCTGCAACATCCTGGACAAGGAACAGGTCCTTCCTCAACCATATGTGGGCGTGGTCCATATACTGTTGGAAGCTCTGACAAAATCACATCTCCAGGCTTCAAGGCTCGCGTAGCAACCAAACACTTTCCTATTTGGGGATCATGACCTATCTGAAAAACCAGTCATACTTTATTGAAAGAGCTCTAGATGTACTGTCACGAAACTGATATTCAATAGACACATCTTGAAATATTGCAGAAAAGGCATTTGGAAACGTTCGAAGAATTCCATCGAAACGACTAGAAACACTCATTTTTGTTCTAGAACATAACGTCAAATATTCTTACAGTAGTCTAGAATTTCTAGATGTTCAATAACTTTAATTTTTCCTTAACAAAGGAACCCATTCTCAAGATTTGATAGAGAAGTTCGGTAGTTGACAGTTAATAATAATAATAACAAATTGATAAATAACTGTGCATAAATGTGAGTACCCAGTAAAATTTTGTTCTGAGTAGAGAACGAAGGAGCCATTTTCATGACAGAAAAATAACTGGTTGTTCCTTTAAAAAAATATAATTTTTGCTTTTGTGGAAAAGTGCAACACCTAGTACAACTGGAACTATTTTCAGAACGTGGCCTTGCTGGTGCCTCATAGCTTTCACGTAAGATTTTTTTCATATTCAGTGTGTCCACTTTAGTTTGCAGCATATGGAAAACTTTTTTATTAATAATTATACGAAAAAAAGTTTCTCATTATTAAAAGTTTTGCTTGGTCTGAAACCTGAAACACAACCATCAGACATCAAATTTATGAGGTTTCTCAGAAATGATCAATTCCATGCTATAGCAAAGCACCTTTATTTTCAATTTTTTTTTTTTGTTTTTACGAAACTCCCAGGTTTTCGGAGAAAACCCCTCAAAAGCAGAGCTTGTGCGAGCAAGGGAGATCCGGGACCTACAGTTTAAATAAAAGTGGAATCCGAACCACTTCAGCTCAGTGTTACACGACCGGGGATCGAACCCGGACCGTCTGGGTGGAAGCCAAACGCTCTAACACCTCGACCACAATATGTATTGTTATAGATAAAAAATGTTTAGAACTGAAAACTACGTTCAGATGTCCAATTACATGTATCTACCACGTGAAATAAAATTTTGTCATATTTAACATTCTTCATTTTTTTGTTAATTTTAGGAAAACAACTTATTGTTCCTGCATGTTCGAAAACCTAAAACACAAACATCAGGTATCGAAATTTCAGTCGTATACGAAAGAATATGAATTTTACCCAAAAGTAAAATATGTAGGTACTTTTATTTCTGACAATATCGAAAATAGTTCTAAAGAAGAGCCATTTGAATAGAACTCAGTCAGTTATGGAAGATATTTGCCAAACAAGTACCTTGCAACACAAACCTTACGTTTTTGCACAAAATTTACTCTTGAATATATTCTATGAAATAATTAATAATTGACAGTTTTCAATGGTTTTGCCAATCATAACATCGCTGAGGTCATCCTCAAAAACAAACCGAGTTTTAAAATCAATTCCTGAAATACGAAATTTGTAATTAATTCAAGAAATTTAAAAAATAGATTATTGTAGAACTTCACAGAAAAATCAAATTTTACCCGCCTTTACATTGTTTAATGAGCTTCAACAATGATCTTCTTGAAAAGTTTCATCCAAATGTTACTTATTTTCTAAAAATACAACTTTTGAGATTTTGCTAATTTTTTTAAATGCGTATTTTCAAAAAACTGAAAATCAGTAAATCTGATTGGCCCTAAGTAGGTTTCAAGATGAGCCTGAGTTGATGACAATTTTTTTTTTTTGGAAAATCACAAATAAAGGTTTTCTCCATTTGTTGAGAATTTTTTGAATGTCACTGCATAATTTCATTCATACTGTTAAGATAACTCTATTTTCTGTGTACAAATCTGTCTGAATTTTATCTAAAATGTTATCTATAGTCTTGATTATAACACACTGTATCCAAAATTCTCTATTAACTTTTCATTCCACCATATGATTTATGAATAGGATTTCTACGTTTATTTATATTTTATATAAAATTTGTTTCACTTTTATTCATAATTTTATCTATAAGATAAACTAATTAGAAAAAAAATTAAATTGAAAAAAATATCTCGCGCACAAGCTAATTGCCTCAGTGAGACCCTTGGTTTATTGAAGCTCAAAATTTAAATGTACCGTTCTTTGAGTATAATTATAACTCAATAAACTATTTACATACTATTATTATTATATTAATTCTAAATAAATTTTCTTGATAAACATTCTCAATATTGTCAAAAACAAAAGTACGTACATATTTTACTATTGGATAAAATTCATATTTGCTGATAATGTACGAGGATGTATTGATATCTAGTTAGCCTAGACCAGTTCCCTGCATAAACAAAATATTGCGTTACCATAGCAACGAACAGTAACTTATTAGAAGTGTCAGTGTAAAGTTTGACGTCAGAAAAGTAAACCAGAGTTATGCAATAAATTAAAAGAAAAAATATGTCCACCGAAATTGTGAATATCGAAAAATTGGAGTATCAAGCCATCATCAAGTACTTGTATTTAAAAGGGTTAAGAGGTGAGCAGATTTGCGAAGATATGCTTAATAACCTTGGTGATCAATGTCCTTCGTATGCGACCGTGAAAAACTGGACTGCAAGCTTCAAAAGAGGTAAATTTTCCATTGAAGATGATGATCGATCGGGAAGGCCAGTTACTGTGTCAGTCCCCGAAAATGTCGATGCAGTTCATGACATGATTTTAACAGACCGTCGAATTGGGCTAAAACAGATATCTGAAGCACTGAATATTTCATACGAACGCGTTCATGATATAGTTCACGTCAATTTAGACATGAGAAAAATTGCTGCAAAATGGATACCCAAATGTTTGAATGTTAACCAAAAGCGTGCAAGGGTAGTAGCATCGCGTTCGATCTGTGCTCGATTTGAAAACGATGTAGACTTCTTAAACCGAATTGTTACTATGGATGAGACTTGGGTACATTTCTACGATCCAGAAACAAAGCAACAATCGAGGGAATGGCGACATTCCGGTTCTCCAAGACCTAAGAAGTTTCATGTCGAAAAATCTGCTGGAAAAGTTCTTGCTTCAGTTTTTTGGGATTGCCATGGAGTAATCATGATTTATTTTTTGGATAAGGGTAGAACAATAACTGGAGATTACTATTCGACATTACTGACCACTCTACGGGAAAAAATTAAAGAGAAAAGACGCGGAAAGCTATCCAAAGGTGTTTTGTTTTTGCAGGATAACGCCCCTGCACACAAATCTCATGTTGCCATGCCATGCCATGATTTAGGGTTTGAATTACTAGAACACCCCCTTATTCACCAGATTTGGCTCCGTCCGACTATCATCTCTTTCCTCAACTGAAAAAAAATTTATAAGGTCGTAAATTTTCTTCCAACGAGGAGGTAATAAAAGCTGTGGAGGTCTGGTTTGCAGAGCAAGATGAAACATTTTTTTTGAAAGGTCTAGAGACGTTGCAGGTTCGCTGTAATAAATGTATCCAATTAAGAGGAGAATATGTTGAGTAATAAAATATTTTGACATTGAAATTTTGTTTGGTTCTACAGTAGGCTAAGAATTTTTCAATATATCCTTGTGCCTACCTCGTATACGACGGAAATTTCGATACGGTTGTGTTTTAGGTTTACGACTATGCAGAACTTTTCATGAACAATAAGTTCTTTTCCTAAAACTAAGGATAAAAATGTAAAATATAACTTTATTTTATTTTTAACGGTAGATAGAAGTGGTTGGACATTTGAACGTACTCTTCAATTCTGCACAACTTTTTACCATAACAATTTTCGATATCAAAAATAAAGGTACTTCACTCCTGCATGGAATTGATACTTTCAAAACACCTCGTATATGACTTAAATTTGTTTATGACTGCTAGTTGTATTTCAGGTTTCAGACCATGCAGAATTTTTCATAAACAGTAACTTTTTGTCATAAAAGTAATGATAAAAAAGTTTTCCAATGCTTCGAATTCAACTGTATATCAGAATTATCAATATATCGACCAAATACGAACTGATAGGATCCGGTATAAACATGTTTGTGTGTGGCCCTAATTGACCATCCTCATTGAAACATAAAAATGCCTTACTCACCTCAAACGGCCTGCACAGTATCCTATGATTCTTCCAGTTCACCTTCTGGTGCTCTTTGGTGCAATAGGCCACCAGCTTACACGCAGAACACTTCAGTTCGGAGGGTGCACCACACTCTGCACATTTCTCGCCCATTTCAAAATCACCCCAGAGATTCACTTCATGCACTTGGACGAATTTCTCCAGAAAAGAAATTCAGGGCGATCGAGTCGAAAAACGTGTGCAATACACCGTTCACTGAGTTAAAAATAACTTTATAGAGGGAATGCGTGGATATATTTTCATAACTACAAAAACTAGAGAAGTAGGAATTGGCCGACTTGGATATGTTCCAACTCATTATTGAAATCCATCACGCGTTTCCACTATTCAGTGAAAAATACTGTGGTCAGTTTTCTTGGGGTTATATTAGATAAGGTTAATAAATGAATCAAATCAAATCAAAATCTGCTTCATTGTCGAAAAAAATATCATTCTTACTGACAAAGCCAGTAAATATAAAGGTAATTTTGTAAATAACAAAAGAAATGTTATAATAAGCTTTCTTTAATAATATTTCCTTTGCGTTATTTCGGAAACTTTTCAGGAAAGTGATTTTTCTTTTGCTAGTGGGCAGATGATTATACATTGTTCTACTCTTGTATATCTTCACAGAAAATGTTCCTAAAACCACTGGTAGAAAATCATCCTACCCACCGTGGTTTACACGTGATATCATAAGGAAATTGAAAGCAAAAAGTAGTTATTTGAAAAAATATAAATCAGGGATGCGGAAGACCTCGAAAAATACAAAGCTCTTCGCAGAGACTTAAAAAAAGATATTTCCATTGCTCATACCAATTATATTCGTAAAACTGAAGATAACTTAGCAAATGAGCCATCTAAGTTTTGGGCGCATGTGGATAATCTACGTGATAGTTCATCTATTCCTAGTTCTTTGAATTATAAAGATGACCAATTAACTGACCCCCAACAAGTAGTCGATGGTTTACTTCATTTTTTGAATCTGACTACTACATTGAGTCATCGAAGTATCGGCAATCTGAAACAAACGATTTTACTAATATACTAACCTTATCTGTACCCAAAATCACTGAAAATGACGTACTGAAGTCGCTGAAGAAATGCAAACCAAAAATGACAACAGGTCCCGATGGCATTCCATCGTTTCTCTTGATATTCGCTAAATCACTATCTACTATTTTCAACTTGGCTCTGGCATCACTTCGTTTTCCCAATACATGGAAAGATGGTGAAATTTGCCCTGTCTTCAAGAAAGGTGACAAAAATATGGTTGAGAATTACAGACCGATTGTTATACTATGTAACTTCAGTAAATTGTTTGAAATGGTCTTATATGATGTTTTATTTGTTCATGTCAGATGTCAGATCGTAGAAAATCAGCATGGTTTCATTAAGGGTCGATCAACAACAAGTAATTTAACATGCGTCACTCAATTCATTGCAGATGCCTTGGAAAAGTTCTCTCAAGTCGATGTCATTTACACAGATTTTTCCAAGGCCTTTGATAGGCTTGATCACGGTATACTTTTTAGAAAACTCTCATCATTTGGCTTGACCAACAACTTCATTCTTTTTCTGGAGTCTTATCTGAGCGGAAGGCGTTTGAGGGTTCAGTACCATGGCTTCAACTCTGTAGAAATAAAGTCATCTTCTGGTGTCCCTCAAGGATCTGTACTTGGCCCATTATTATTCATAATTTTTATAAATGACATTTGTATGGGCATTGACTCGGAAATCCTCCTATATGCAGATGACTGTAAACTGTTTCGTCAGATCACCTCTCTGGGTGATAGTTGCTGTCTTCAGAACGACATAAATATATTGGATGAATGGTGCGAAGTCAATTCCTTCCCTCTGAATATAACAAAGTGTAATGTCGTCCCCTATACTCGTAAAAAAACACCAATTGAATCCACCTGCACCGTAAATGGCCATCATCTGCAGATAGTGGCAGAGTTCAAAGATCTAGGAATAGTCTTCGATGCAAAGTTAACATTTTCACATCACGTAAGTACCATTGCTAAAAACGGTTTAAAAATACTTGGTTTCATTATTAGAAATTCCAAATGGTTTATTGAAACTGAAACTTACTCCTCTTCGATGCACTTGTGAGATCGAAACTTGAATATGACAGCGTTGAATGGAATCCTGGATACAGCACTTATATAAATAACATAGAAAATATTCAGAGGCGATTTTTGAAGTACATGAGTTTCAGATGTGATGGAGTTTATCCAAATCGTGGCGTTCCACACGATCAACTGCTCTCAAGATATCAAGTCAACTCTCTATATAAACGTCGTGAATATTTAGGAATAATATTTTTGCATAAAATCCTTGTCTCACGAATTGACTGTCCATTTTTGCTCTCAAAAATAAATTTACATGTGCCTTGGCTACCTGTACGTAATATTTCTACATTTTACTTTCCTGCTCCACTAACGAATGTACTTAATTTCTCGCCTCTGTATACTATATGTCGAGACCACTTGTCAATTCATAGTAATGTGGACATTTTTCATTGTAAGCCAATCGACATTAAGCGGGCTTTTATATATATATATATATATATATATATATATATATATATATATATATATATATATATCAAATTCTTTCTGCTGTAGTGCCGTGTGTGAACTTTTTTCTCACATAGTTTTTTTCAGTTCACACACGGAATTTCTGCATGTCTTATATTTTTTACTATATGATTTTCTACTTTTCTTTTATTGTGTAATATGGCGAAAAGCTCTCAACATTTTTTTGCCTCATTCTGTAAAAGCCTATAGAAGGCTATAGAATGATGTACTCAATAAATATATATTGTATTTATGGATTGTCAGTATTTTTTTTTTCTTTTAGTTTTGTGTAGTGATTTTTTTGTATCCCTACTATCAAACAAAACTGTTTATTAGGATAATAAAAAACTGCTACCACTTGCCACCACGTCATCCAGAAGATCTGTAGGTCAACCTGCTGCACCCTTAAAAGTGGTTTGGAAAAATCTGAACGTGAATTGTTGAGCCTAAATCATAACCTCACCTTTGGATATGTCCTAGGACTAGGATAGCCTAATGTGTCAGAGTTTGAATCAAAACAACTAGGTGGTTATAATTTTAATTGAAAGCTAATTGTCGCATAATATTAAAGAAACTCAATAATTTATGTCATTCTCTGCCATCCAGTTTTTGAATCTGGTCTCATTTTTCTCAACTTCCCGCAAAAGCCTTCCTCCTGCAGGTGAGTCTATTTCATATCGAAGAACTTCCTTATTTTCATCGCACAAGTCGGATATATTCTTCATTTTATCAACCAATGTTAGTTTGTTGCTTTCATCAAACATTCTTTGGAGAAGTTTGAATCTACAAATGATCTCTTCATTAAGTAAGACTCCTAGATACAAGCTCAATCTGTAAAAAAACAATTCATCTGCAGAAGGGAAATAAAAACAAGATCGTCAATATTACCTTGCATTTCCAGGGTCAATGATTTTGGTAATTTTCTTGAGATCCTCGCACATTTTTAGTTTATCGTGTAATATCGTGTCGGATGCTTCAATATTGCCCACGTTTCCATATAATTGAAGAAGAGAGTGTTTAATAAAATATACCAGATAATGGTCTGAATGGAGAAAATTCAGAAATTTTGTTAACATATCTTCCAACTCTTCGATATTCGTCTTTCTAGCTAAAATTCTATCCACAAGTTCGTTCAAGTGATCAACGAACTTCATCACATCCTGAAAGAAGGGGAAATAACAATTTGACTTCATTCATCAGATGCAGAAAAATATGTATATGATAATATAAGGTTAATCAATAAATTATTCTGATACTAGCTGAATATGTGAATAGGCATCAGCAGAAAGCTGTTTTTCAACTCAATGCAAAAAAGTGCCTAAATAAGTAGTGAATCAGTAATTGTACAGCAACAAAAATGTATAGTGGAAATTTATTAAAAACGGTATCAAAATGAACAATGATGCTGAAACTTTTTAAATAAACATCAACATAATTAATGAATAAAATAAGCTTCAATTGTTAATATAACGTAATTAAGTATTTGCAAATAAGTGTATTGAATTGTATCTTTCAAGTAAGGATAATAATTGTGAGTTAATAGTGTGCAATGTTGGTAAAATGATGATAAATGCTTTCAACTTCCTTCAATTCCGTAGGAATTACAGGACTCGATTTTTCTCTCAATATTTTGAGAGATCTAAGTTAACTTTGAATTTTTTCGTGCTGAAATATAGTCAATATAACGAAATATAATCGAATTCAGATGTTATGGACACTAAAATGGATATTGAAGATAAATTTATGTTGGCAGATGATACAGTAGCATCTTTCACTTTATTGCCAGAAGAAAATTGAATTCCTTTATTTCGACAAGAGTGAGGTAGACGGAAACTATTAATAGTTATTTAATCAACTCTTATATTAAAATGCGATTGATACACTAGTTGATTAAATAACTATTAATCTTTGTACCTCTGATATAAAGGAAATGCAACTTTTTCCAATAAAATATTTTTAAATTAAATATCTATCTTTACTTATGTCTATATATCCGGGAACAAAGTACTCAATTTTTCCAGGGAAAAGAGTAATTTCATAAAAAGTGATATTTTGTTACCAGTCAACAAACATAAAACGTCAAACGTTTTTCACGTCACAGAAAAGAAGATTTTTTTTGTTACTTTAATTTGAGAATTTTACAAAGAAAAATAATGGCTGAATAAGAAAAATTTAAAATAACAACTTCTTAGAATTGTAGAAATTGAAAGTAAAATTATCACTTTAAAAATTCGTGAATTGTAATGGAGTTTGTGATGAAGAGTTAGCTTACTCGAAATATATATTTATACAGGGTGTCAATTTGAAAACTTCCCACCCTTAATATCTTCCTTCCAGTAAACAATATGAGTAATCGAAAAAACAGGTCAATTTTATTGTCAAGGGGGACACTTTCAAGGACTATTTGTAGCCCTCGTGGTTCAACCCCCTAGGAGGGGTAGATGTTACCCTTAGAATTTTAAATGGGAAGGGGGGTCAAGTGGCACATCATTTTGATGGGCGTTCAATTCTTGTTCCAATGGTACCGTGACTTATTATTTTGTGATGAGCATTTTCCGAAAAATTGCGTTCTAAACTAACAGAAGTAATTATTAGAACGCCTATACTGAGATGCATGGTTTGGCCAGAACTGGTTAGAATATTAGGTGGTACCGTTCCAACCCTTTATTAGGGGTAACATTAGCTATTAGCTCCAAACACTTTACATAAAAAAGTAGTCTAATAGTAAAACGTAGATGGTAGTAAAGTTGTGTTTATTAAATGCTGAATTTTTAAGTGTCATCGCAGAAATTGTACAGATAGCCTTCCTTTTTTGCTACTTCTGCTGTAAAAAGTTTCTGTTTTCCGGCAAAAAATTGGTTAGCAAATTTGAACTATGTGGTAGTATTGTGAATACCGTTGTACCTGTTGGGCTGTTTAGGAATTACTTTAATAAGTGTATAAAAGTGTAAAAATGGTTTACATTCTTCAAGACAGAATTGAAATGATTGTAATTTATGGCGAAGTTGGAAAGTGCGCACGAAGGGCGGCATGTCTTTTTAACGAAAGACATCCAAATTGTAATGTAAGTCACCGGTATGTGCTTGATTTGGTGAATAAGTTTTACGAAACTGGTTCAGTGACAAATAAAAAAAGAAATAACCCCAGGGTACTAAATGAAGCAGCTCAAATTGAAGTTTTGGGAACATTTGCTGCAGAGCCCACGAGCTCCTTACGATCAGTATCAGAACAGACGGGAATGTCACGCGAGACTATAAGAAAAGCATTGAAAATGCATAAATTTCATCCATATAAAATGCAGATTCTTCAAGAGCTCCACGAGGATGATTATGATAGAAGAATAGAGTTTTGTGAAATCATGTCTCATCGAGTCAATACCATCCCTAATCTTCTGTTAAACATCTGTTTCAGCGATGAGTGTTCATTTTTTCTGAATGGCAATGTTAATAGACAAAATTGTCGCTATTGGAGTGACGAAAACCCACATATTTTTCGGGAAGGGCATACACAACACCCACAAAAAGTTAATGTTTGGGCTGGTATTCTTGAAAATGCCATTCTTGGTCCATTATTTCTGGAAGAAAACTTGACTGGCAATCTGTACCTTGATATGCTTGAAGAGACTATCGATCCTCTTATAACTCACGAGCTAGAACCTTAAATTGATGCAGAAGGTAATGAACAGGAGGATCTGTTACATTTCCAGCAGGACGGTGCTCCACCTCATTATTTTCTTCCCGTCCGACAGTGGTTAAACGAGAGATTTCCGGGTAGATGGATTGGCAGAAGGGGAGCAGTTGAATGGCCTCCGAGATCACCGGATTTAACACCCTTAGATTTCTTTCTTTGGGGGCATCTTAAATCCGTTGTTTATAAAACACAACCTTCTGATATTGACGAACTTAAAAGACGAATTACAGCAGCATGCCGGTCAATTCCTAGTGAAGTTTTCCGTAATGTTAGAGGGGAGTTCGAAAACAGACTGTATTACTGTTTAGAGCAAAATGGACAACATTTCGAACAGCTAATAAGATAAGCGCAAGTAGATTTTATGTTGGAAATGTCTTTCTCGCAAATTAAATAACCACCAAATAAAAAATCCCATGCGTAATAAATTTATTCCTGTCATTCAAGGGTTGGAGCGGTGCCACCTACTCTTCTAACCATTTTTATTAAAGGTAGTCATTACAATAATGCATCTCAGTATAGCTGTTAGTTTAGAACGCAATTTTTCGAAAAATGCTCATCACAAAATAATAAGTCAGGGTACCATTGGAACAAGAATTGAACGCCCATCAAAATGATGTGCCACTTGACCCCCCTTCCCATTTAAAATTCTAAGGGTAACATCTACCCCTCCTAGGGGGTTGAACCACGAGGGCTACAAATAGTCCGTGAAAGTGTCCCCCTTGACAATAAAATTGACCTGTTTTTTCGATTACTCATATTGTTTACTGGAAGGAAGATATTAAGGGTGGGAAGTTTTCAAATTGACACCCTGTATATATATAATATTTTCATTTCAAGAAGGCATATTCAAAGTAAGGTACGTTACTAACAAAATTTTATAATTTTATTTAAGACAACAGTTTACACTACACTTGTATAGATTTTCCATGAATTTACATTCTTTCATTTTCAGACTATCGAAATTCAAGACGCCCAGAATACAATGTCAAGAAGCGAATTTTCTCCTCAAAATAAAATTTTCAATTAACAATGTGAGTATTTTGTTATTAACAATTGTCATACCTCATCTGGTAACTTAATGTTACACCTATCGCACATCCAGTAACAATTCTCTTCGCATGGATTTACTGGCAGTTGCATGCCACCACACAAGCTTTTTTCTCCTCCTAAACATTTCAAGGCACTCAGGTAAGTTCCAAATTCTGTGGGATCCTGACAGCGATTGCAGGTACAACTGAAATATTTGGTTTTCTTAAGATGATTTCTCCTGGCTGAAGTTCCCCATAGAATATGAGTGTAAATTGAAGTAATATGTTCCCCTGAAATAAATACAGTTTTACTTAACTTTACTGTACTCTACTCTACACTACTCTACTCTACTCTTTTAACGAACAGTACAGTTCAGTACTTTACTTCAATTGAAAAATAGTGATAATAATATTCTGTGAAATGTGAGTGAATAAGTCATATCTGAGGAAAAAAACAGAAGCAAAACAGTCAAAGGTGAAATAGTATTACATTATAGCAATTGAAAAGTTATATATTGATTTCTTATGTTCATTTTTGAACTTAGTTTTAGTCCTAATTTTTGGTATTTTGTTATATATCCTCCCTCGTAAAAAATAGACGTTTTTCCAAAGTTTCATTAAAATCGTGATGAGTTTATTTTCTTTACATGTCTTGTTTTATGGTAATGGATATTCGAAACATGATCAAAAGTAATATCCTGATGGTTTTTTCCTGTATCAACATAGTGGACGAAAATTGAAATTTTAAATTCATATAAGATTTAGTTTTAGGTTTAAAGAAATTTGTTGAGGGTCCTAGGGGAATTAATATGTGCATTTTAAAGCTTTGGTTTCAAAAGTTTCTAGTGATTTGAAAATAGAAATTTTAGCTGATCCCCAAACAGAACTGAGGTATTGCAATTTTGAATAAATTAAACTGAAATATATAACTTTTAAATGTTTCGGTGGGGTATTTCGTCTTATTCTGAATAGTATTCCAATCAAAGGTGAAAGTTTTCTCAGATTGTTGATATGATTGAACCAAAAGAGTGTTGTGTCGATACGTAAACCCAAAATTTTGTATTATTGGTATACTGAATTGGTGAATTTTTTAATTTTATTGGTCTTAGAGAATCAGTTGCAATAACCCGTTCGCAAATAAAGATAATTGATGATTTTGAAAAAATGTACAACAGTTGATGGGTAACTAGCCAATGAGATAAGATTTGAAGAGCTTGTTCAATATTAGACAGAATTTCGAATACATTCTCTGCAAAATATACAATTGTTGTATCATCAGCAAAAACTCTAATTTTCCAATCAAAGTTCTGCTATCGAGTTTATATATACTAAGAAAAAGAATCGGAGCTAGAAAAGATCCCTGTGACACCCCAAAGTTTATACTTCTAATTGAACTAAGTGTATTTTTGATATATACTAGTTGTTGTCGATCTGTTAAACAATAATTTTACCAAACATAAATTTTGACCCTATCGTACAATATCCAATATCATATAATTTTTTCAAAAGAATTTTATGGTTAACCATATCAAAAGCTTTCTTCAAATCCAGTGATAATAACGCGCATTTTTTTGTTGAATCTAATTCCAGTTTCATTCTGGTTATCATGTCTACTGCCGCAAACTCATTATGACTTAAGGACCCCGCAAACTCCTTATGGAATTTGGGTCCCGGTGGATTTTTTTTAATTTTTGGTATGATGTTATTCTTAACCGATTTTACCATTGCGCCAACCCAAAACAATGAACAGTTTTGCTGCTAGGGGGCGTTGAAATCACCCCTTGCGCAGATTAGACTATTTATTTTTGAACCCGGTAACAATATTTTCACTTGTTTCATTGTTCCTAATGTTTCACAATATTGAGCTGTTTTATAAAAAAAATTCTTACCCCCTCCCCCCTTTCCCCCAACTCCTATTACGAAACGCAAAAAAAATATTTCTCGAGTGCCTTCAAATGTATCGTCAAATGTTTAAATATGCCTGAATGAGGGAAATAGCAGTTTTTTATGATTATCCCCCCACCCTCCAAATGACACAAAACGAAAAAATTTCGGTGGATTTTTCTGAATTTTTGATATGATGCAGTTCAAGTTATTTTGAATAGAAATAAATCGGGTGACAAACCCCAAAAATGAATAGTTTTGATGCTAGGGGGCGTCGAAATCATACCTTGCTCAGAATAGACTATTCATTATTGAAAATCTAAAATCCCCCTTACCCCCAACCCCCATTTCAGAACACGAAAAAAAATTATCCAGGCACCACCTCAAATTCAAATTGTGGATGTCTAATTTTATTTCATTTTCAAGATATTCGCCCAATTAATTGATATTCAAAAAACATGAACTACGCCCTACTAAGAAGTCAGCGGACACCACCAATATTTTCCTGAAGGGACGGAAAGGTGAAACTGAACAGGTGTACGATTTCCTCAATTTGAGCTGATTAAAACATTTATTTTGATAAAGCATTTACAAGTAGTAGGGAATACATTTTTTTGTGTTTTAAAATAGGGGTAGGGGGTAAGAGGGAGGTTTGAGATTTTCAATTTATAAAAAATTACACAATTGATCAGCATAATCTAAACTAAAATACATAGAGTCTATTCTGAGCAAGGTATGATTTCAACGCCCCCTAGCATCAAAACTATTCATTTTTGGGGTTTGTCACCCGATTCATTTCTATTCAAAATAACTTGAACTGCATCATATCAAAAATTCAGAAAAATCCACCGAAATTTTTTCGTTTTGTGTCATTTGGGGGGTGGGGGGATAATCATAAAAAATAGATATTTCCCTTATTCAGGCATATTTAAACATTCGACGATTCATTTAAAGGCACTCGGGAAATATTTTTTTTGCGTTTCGTAATAGGAGTTGGGGGGAAAGGGGGAGGGAGTAAGAATTTTTTTATAAAACAGCACAATATTATGCAACATTAGCAACAATGAAACAAGTGAAAATATTGTTACCGGGTACAAAAATGAATAGTCTAATCTGCACAAAGGCTGATTTCAACGCCCCCTATCAGCAAAACTGTTCATTTTTTTGGGTTGGCGCAATGATAACATCGGTTGAGAATAACATGGACTACATCATACCAAAAATTAAAAAAAATCCACCGGGACCCAAGATCCATAAGGAGTTTGCGGGGTCCTTTCCGAAATCCATATTGTCTGCATACAAAAATTTGCATTTTTTCAGATATTCTCTCAACCTTCTATCCATTATCTTCTCGATAATTTTTGAAAATATTAGCAGAACCTGTATTTGATTGTATTGTTTCCCTACCTTTGGATATATCAATCAATTTGTTTAATAATGGTACTATTTCATCTTTGACTGCTTTGATAATTTTAACATTGATTCCATCAATTCCTGCTGCTTTCTTTTCATCTAGCATTTCTATTATATCATGAATTTCCTGATACTTGATGGGATTCAGGAATATAGAAGATGGAGAGGAACTAGTAGAAAACCAATCTTGGTTATCTGCTACATTTCTGGATAATTCACAAAGTATTCACTAAAATGCTCACATATTTCCATTTCGTCTTCAGTTCATCTAACTTGATGTTTCTCTATATGACTGTTCAGTTTACTGAGTTCATTTTGTCCAAACATACTACATCTAAAATAGATAAGTTCTTACCTTTCTGTATTGGTGAAGCTGATCGGAAAGTAACCCTGAAATTGTTTTTCTCCTCAATAGTCTGCATAGTGTTGGGAGTACAATTATGCTCCAACAAACTACCTATGTGATAGAGTATCATTGCATCAACATCTTCAGTGAGTTCTGTTGCGTTGACATCAAGAATGCCGTATATTTTATGAATTATTTTAATAGAATTCTCCTGCAAAACCTTGGAACCGGTTTCTTTCTCGTATAGTTCTAGAGGAATCAGATAGTTTTCTTTGAGAAAACGAGCTTTTTCGTCGATTATTCTGGAAAAATCAATACATACGTTGTTGAGCTCGTAAATAGTTAATTAATCAACTAGTGTATGAATAAAGGCGATTAATGATTGACTATTTGTCCTTTGTTCCTTCAACTCGTCATGCAAATAGTAATAAGTTTTTCAAATAGTAACTATGAAACTAGTCATAGTAGGAAACTGATTTTTTGTGACAGTGTTGAGGAGAGAAAGATGAATATATTAAATAATGATAAAGAAATTTCATCGAGTTAATCGTGAATTACAGGGTGATTTCTGAAACGTTGATATTTTGTCATTTTTATCATCGACAATTTTCATGATCACCCTATATATCCCAGCGAAATCATGTTTATTCGGCTATATCAGCTATCTTCGGAGGATGATAATTCACTTGAATATACAGGATGTGTACGAAAGAACCGGCCATATATATATATATATATATATATATATATATATATATATATATATATATATATATATATATATATATATATATTTCACCAATTTTTCAAAAATCACCCTGTACGAAATGTATGAATTGTGATTAATGATGGAATAAGAATAGTATATTGCGTGCCAAAATAATTTTATCAAAATTTCATTACAACATCGAATTTTCAGATATTACTAAAATGTTTTTATTTTTCCCTCTGTACATAATGATGTCTGCACCAACTGAATGACATTTAGTAATATGAAGGTACGTTGATAATGAGAGCGAAAAGAATGCAGTTGGCACTTTCAAATCCCGAAAAAATAATTAAATAAAAATTACTGATTTTTAACTTGAACGCCCTGTATTTCAAAATCTATCCATCAACGAACTTTGCGATTTTGCACGTTCAATCAGTACATCGAATACTACAAAATACTAAAAATTCAGACAATTTCACCGAGAACAATTTTACCTATAAAAAGTGCGGGGTCCTTTCATCTAAACCACTAATTTTTTATATTTGATGTTGCTGATTATATCATTTATCTCATAAAGGTCCGTATCACGAAGAACCATTAGAAACATCAGAATTTGTCAACTTCTCAGCAATGGAACAATAAGTAGTCATTCAGATTATTAGGACAATGATGACTCTAAATGATCTTTGTTGTTTTTTCCTCTGAAATCATTAACTATATTGTTAAAAATTGTTTAAAATGTTTTTTCCGTTAACCAGCTGTCGTCCCCATATGAACGGCAGCCCTCAAAAGTCGAAACTTGTGCGAGCCAAGGATTAACGAGGTCTTACCTTTTTACGTGCGATTCCTAGCACGATCCGAGGAGAATATCGAAAGTAGGTCCGTAGGTCACCCATCCAAACCACGGCCTCGCATAGCGTTGCTTGGCTTCAGATTTCGGTGAACCGGCGCTCTCCGTTCGAGCTATACCAACTTACTTTTAATGAATGTTTAGCTTCCAATGTCCTTTTCTTATTTCAACTATCTTTCGCTAATATAATCAATTTTCTATATTCGGCGATATCGATTCATGGAAAAACTCACTATTAGTAAACTTTCTGATATGATGCAAAGATCGTAAATTTTTTGAGAAAACAATTTTTCCTTGAGTAACCCATTGCCTTATACCTTTAATTTTGATTATCTGTATTGAAAACTAACTAAAGAAGCTGATCGAATTTATCAATATTGTAGAATGGTGAATTTACCTTCATCAAATCATTGACAAGTCCAGTCAGCTTATATCAACTATTCGTCTATTCAGGTTGCATGTTTTTCCGGGATTTCCTGCAGCGTTTACGCCACCAAATTCATTCAAGCCACCCCGGAACAGATTTTTATATATTGCTACTTTTTTATCATTTTAATTAAACCAAATATATTTTTAAAAAAATCCACCAAAATGTCCCAAAATACTTACTTGAAAATCTCTGAATCAGGACCCCTCACATCAAGATGATCTTCTAGCTGTAACATTTTTTTCCATTTTTCATTGTTTCGTTTTTGGAGATACAGTGCTCTCAAAATTATTAGAATATCAAATCTGAAAATTATCATCTAATTCAACTGAACTCATATCTCATATCTTAAGGTATGGTTCCTTCCATGCGGCCGCCGCGCACGGCGGCCGCAGTGCGGCGGTCGTAACCTACTGCTACACGTGTTTTTGAATGTACATGTTTCCTTCCAAGCGGCGGCCGGACACGTCAGCCGTTAACGACTGCGACCGTTGCGACGGTACTGCTCCAGAAGCAGTGTAGTCGCAGCCGCAAGAGAGTTTTCGTATTCCTCTGGGGTTATAACGTACCAAACTCGGTTGTATGACTCTGATTTTACATAATTTTTCATCAAGTTGAAGATGTACTCAAACTGCACCTTGTTCAATCTGAATTATTCCCTAAATTTTACTTCATTCCCGAGTAGATGTCGATTAATTAATGTAACAGAATACCCCTCTTCACGCCTTTTTTGAACATTGGATTTATATCCGCATTGCTCTTTTCCAAGTCGATTAACTGCAGGATTTCCTCATCGTCATTTACTTCCAATAACAATAAATAAGGTCGAAAAGATCATCCATCTTCACTTCAACTACTATGAAAACCGGCTCCGTCCGCCGTACACGACTTCCGCATGGAAGAAACCATGAGATCGACCGGCTGACGCATCCGGTCGACGCACTGCGGCCGCCGTGTATGACGGCCGCATGGAAGGAACCGTACCTTTAGAGTTACGGAATCATTGATCTCACCTGTAATACTCATAAAAAGATTCTGTTAGTTTCGGAGGGCGTAATTTCAAAACGTTACACTCGAAACCGTGTCGAGTTGTTATCTTGAGTCCTTCACATTTTAAGTTGCAAACAGGCCAAAAGCAACCTGGACATCTATCACACTCTTGGTTATAGAGAAGCCTGCAAGTAGTCAAAGTCAAAATATACCTTATCGTCGAAAGTTATAAAAACTTATGTCCAAAGTTTCGTTGCAATGTTAAAATTAATTGAAATTAAATTCATAATTATAAAGTCAATACTCGGACCAACTCTCTTCCTACTCTATGTCGAATGGCCGGGCTTCGTGATCTCGTGAGACACACGCTTTCACTCAGCTCGGTTTTCGACCAAGAGTTCGTCTTCAAACCTAGGAAGGAACCCTAGCGTTCTAGACTAATCTCAGTCGCCATTAACACGTTCCTCGGTTCTTCCTCACTCGCTCGAAAGTCCGAGAGCAAGGACCCGAGCCACAAGGATGGACGAGTGGATCAAAACGTCGGGACGTGACATATAATTAAGGTTCATTCGTCGAGCGGTTGTCGAATGTAACCCCATGTGGATTTTTCTCACTATCCTATTACTAACACAGTTGTTCTAAGACGGCTATCAGCGAAATCATGAACAAAAAGGCACGAGTCGTTTTCAAACATCTATTTTAAATATAATGCAAATATGCACTTCCACGCGAACATCGGATCTGCCTGTTGTCGGCAAATATCATATTCTTAGAAAGAATACAAACATTGTAAAAGAAACAAAATTCCTTAAATATTTATCATCATGCTTGCCAGCGAATCTACCACGAATCTTGCGGAGAAATTACTTTACATTACTCGAAACTTAACTTGCAACGCAGGATTACGTATCGATAACAGGTTTTTCAAAACAAATCAATAATAAACACAAGTAATACAGTTATTGAAGTACACAGGAACATAAGATACATCAGGACATTTCCTATGTCGATATCATTAATATACCGATACAAATTCATAAACATTTGGTGCACACTGTGCCATATATATCGGGATATCTAAATAAATCAGATTGACACATAATTAATCTTGTATAACATAGCAAGTCAGTACCTCACAGCTTGAAATCTCATAATCTAATACTACATGCACAATAATAACTAATAACAACAAAAAACAAACATTCTTCTCATACCGATACGACTAAAATTCTAGTTCAAAGGTTCTCGGGTAAATCATTGCGAGATTAATAGGTATATCTTCAATCCGATGAATTATTCTTTCACTTACGAATTAAAACTGTAGCTGCATAATCTTTCCACATTTTATTATTAACTGAACACTGGCCGGTCTGGACTGTAATTGACACTTTTCCAAATGACTTTAATTACCGAAGAACGAATTCATCTTGAACCGACTTAAATCACTTCATACTGATTGTCGAATTGATTCG
The DNA here is from genome assembly GCA_944452925.2 of Chrysolina oricalcia. NCBI lineage: Eukaryota > Metazoa > Arthropoda > Insecta > Coleoptera > Chrysomelidae > Chrysolina > Chrysolina oricalcia. Next base: position 68,429,855 of record OX101817.2, read on the forward strand.
AATGAATAATCATGATTAAAAACACTACTCCGAGTTTACAGTTGAATAAATAACTGACGGAATCGAATTCTGAATTCTGAAGAAGTATACTGAAGAAGTCTGAAGTGGTACGAAGTGCGAATTGCCTGCATCGAACGCGAACCGCGGCTTTTATAGTAACGTCCAAACGGGGGTAACTTGCACGTGGTCATTCGCTGGTCGTTAATCAGTCGCGCATGACACATTTATTATGTCGGCTTCTTTGAGCGGCGGCCTTTGTAACCGTGAGTTATAGTTTGCGCGAGACGGGAAATTTCCTTATTCGGTCACTCGCGGCTCTTAGTTAATTCGATCTGACAGATTTATGTTACACGGCTCGTAGCGGTACTTCTTTGAGATATGATTTACGATTTCGGCGGCTTTGTACGCGGGGTTATGAATTCTTATCGAACACGTGCACATCTAACGACGGTCGTCAACACGGGGCCAGATGTTTTCTACGCCTGAAATGAACTCGGTTACGGTTCATACAGGGAGGAGCAGCTGACGATAATTATTCAACTAGCCTCGCAATCTGAACTCTTTTCTTTTTAACAACTTGAACTACGATATCTGCTCGCGCAATACAGAGTGAGTGTGGGCTCACCACATCTACATAAATGACTTGGCCAGAACAAACATTTCAGGAACAATAACACTGTTTGCGGATGATACGAGTATATTCTGGAATAATAAAAATCCCGAAACACTTCTTGAAATTATCAAGGATGATATGTATGAGGTGAAAAAATAGTGCGACTCAAATCAGTTAGCTATTAATATGGCAAAAAATAATATCATGTCGTTCAGATGTGAATTAGATGAGCTGGTCAAGTAGAAGACATGACACATTCATATGCATTAACACCTCTGACAGATCAATACATGGTTCATGTTGAAGAAATGGAAGATGAACATGATCAATTGACAGCTGAAAACACCGACGATTCAAATCATGATGGAGAAAAGATGGGAGCACCTTTACGTGAACAAGATCGATTTCTTCCTATAGCAAATGTCGCCAAAATTATGAAAAAACCCTAATAGCACACTATGTCCCAGGGACGTCCCTATTTGGTACAAATCATGTCCGAATGTCGTTCAGATGTGAATTAGATGAGCTGGTCAAGTAGAAGACATGACACATTCATATGCATTAACACCTCTGACAGATCAATACATGGTTCATGTTGAAGAAATGGAAGATGAACATGATCAATTGACAGCTGAAAACACAGACGATTCAAATCATGATGGAGAAAAGATGGGAGCACCTTTACGTGAACAAGATCGATTTCTTCCTATAGCAAATGTCGCCAAAATTATGAAAAAAGCCATTCCCGAAACAGGAAAGGTAACTAACAAAATAGCCAAGGATGCTAGAGAGTGTGTACAAGAATGTGTTTCAGAGTTCATTAGTTTCATAACAAGTGAAGCGAGCGATCGTTGTCATACAGAGAAGAGGAAAATTATCAATGGAGAAGACATCTTAGTTGCCATGAGTACTCTGGGATTTGACAACTATGTTGAACCTCTAAAGATTTATTTACAAAAATACAGAGAAGCGGCCAAAACTGATAAAAACCTCACTGGCGAAGGCATGTATGAAGAAATACCGGAAGAGTCATTTAGTGCATCAGATACTACAGATAATGGTACTACGGAAATAGTAATATACACTTATCAGGACAATAACTCTATCCATCAGTTTCAATTGGGATAATTAGATAAGTTATCTAAGCTAATTGTACTACTAGAATAGTAATAAGGATGATATATGGGTGATGATGTTATAAGAAATACTGAACATACAAGATTTCTAGGCATTCAAATAGATTGCCGATTAAAATTCGAGGAACATGTTTCAATTTTGAACAAAAAACTGTCTTCTGGGTGATATGCGGTAAGAGTAACATCGAATGAACTTGGTCTTCCTTCCTCCAAGGTTGTGTACCATTCTTTAGTAGAATCCCACTTGAGATATGGAATCCCATTCTGGAGGTGTGTAATATGAATCTCATAGACTCTGTTTTTGTACCGCAAAAAAGTGCAGTATATGTGCAAAGCAAAAATTCGTGAGTCCTGCAAATAGACTACAAGCCTATATAACGATTTTGGGGGGTCATTTTATACAACATGAAACATATTCAGAACAATGCTGCTATATGAAAAAATAACTTCAGGCACTATGCCGTCAATTCTTGGTGAGACAAATGACTGTAATATTAATAATAGTAATTTTTCATCGGAAGATGTGCTCTTCCGACAAAATATTCTTGTACGGCATTCCTCACGTTGGTGGCTTATGAAATAATAATCTCCTAGAACCTACTGCCGTACAAAAATAATGGAACCGAAAGCCAGGAAAATTTTTCAATTTCCGAAAAATAAAAAAAAATTCCTGGATTTTGGTTTCATTATTTTTGTACGGCAGTAGGTTCTATGAGATTATTATTTCATAATCCACCAACGTGAGGAATGCCCTACAAGAATATTTTGTCGGTAGAGCACATCTTCAGGTGAAAAATTACTATTATTACAGTCATTTGCACCACCAAGAATTGACGGCATAGTGCCTAAAGTTATTTTTTCATATAGCAGCATCGTTCTGAATATGTTTCATGCTGTATAAAATGACCCCCCAAATTCGTTATATGGGCTTGTAGTCTAATAGTTATTTTTGTATCTAGTGCGCGAAATGCTACTTTGGTGATCGAGAACTGATTTTTTTTAACGAGGCGCAGCCGAGTTAAAAAAAATAGTCGAGATTACCAAAATATTTCGCGCTTGAGATGCAAACAAAATTTTTTCTACAAACGTCAAAAATATTGTTCTAAAATGAGTAATAACTATGAAAAATAGTATTGAACTGGCTTAAATAATTTTTCCAAATCAAGTAATTACTGTAACTATGGAAATAAAATGGCATTTGTTGACAATTATTTCAAAGTGACAGTTCTTGATAATTATTTTGGAGTGACTTTTTATTCGCGTCAATTTCGTGCGTGATATTTATTATTGTAAAAGAATGGAAATTTCGAGCGACGATGAACTAAGCAGTACCCCACCTAACTTGATAGATGCGGCCAATTCCGTAATTTTCAACCTTTTACCGGAGAAATCGAGGCGGCAGTATGAAAATGCATATCAGCAATTTAAAGAGTGGTGTGAAGCAAATAAAGCCAGAAAAATATCTCTCACAATTTGAAAGCCTTAATTATTGTCCTACATTAATAAATAAACGATTTCTTGTTTTTTGCTTGATTGAGGAGTTGAGGACCATATAGGTTAGAATATGAAAATCCCATATAGTTTACATGCAGTGTGCGAAATATATTTCGCACATTACTTCGCGCACGGTGTCATGGTAACGAATGAAAATGAAAAAAAGTGCCACTTCGCATACTGTTGTCAATGCGCGAACCTTGTCATATTTTGACGTTTGTAGAAAAAACCTCTTTTTATCAAACACAAGATATTAACAGTATTTGCAATTTCTGTTTTGGAAACGGTATGTCTAATTGAAAAACATCTTCACAAGTTTGACACTACATACCCACATCATGCCACCCGTCAAGCTGGCAACATTAAACTCCCGATTCCATCATTGATACTAATTAAAGATTCAGTGATTTATGGAGGAGGTAAGATGTTCAATCACTTACCAAAACATATTAAAGAAATTAGATCCATAGAAAGTTTCAGAAAGGGAGTGAAAGCACTCTTGTTGGATACACCCTATTATAGTATACAAGAATTTTATGATGATTATTTTAACTCAAACTTGTTTTAATATGTTGTAAGGTGTTTCTCAGGTGCTAGTTTTTTTTATATTGATTTATAAGACATTTTAATACTATATCAGTGCCTTTTTTTCTATTTTATCTATTTTTTGTGTATATTCTACTTTGGTTTAAGGTTAGTTTTCAGGCCCTCACTTTGTCCATAAGATCTTGTATCTTTGGACAATAAAACATATTCTCTCTCTATCTCAATGATGATACTCCCTAGCATCCGCACATCATCCCAGATGAGAAGGAACACCACCTCTATATGCATATGCGCTCCGGGTGGAGACTTGACAAAAAAATGTGGGAGCATTTACTATTTCAGCTGCATCACGAAAATCTCACAGTACCACCATATAGTCCTTGGTGAATATATTCGTGGAAAAATTTTATCAAATATTTTCTCACTTGCAATATACCAGTTTGATGAAACCTTGTATTCTTGTATAGAAATAAATAAATGAAGATTTTGTAGAGCAGTCTCTTACATTTTCATATGTGCAGTGGCTGAATTCCGCCTTTTTGTATCAACAATGATATAAATAAAGACAAATTATTATTATCATTATATTCTACCTGCAACAGCCCACGCAAGGAAATGGGCCTTCTGAAATTTGGTGTTGCTTTGGTCCAAAAACTAACGGTTCTTCGGAAAAAATTTGATCTCCACGCTGCAGATCTCTCGTTGCAAGCAAAAATCTGCCTAATTCCGGATCTGAAGTAACCTGAAAAATTCTGATCGTGACTGAAACTCATCATGGTTCTTTAAGATGGAGCATACTTGAAAAGGTTTGCATAGATTCCTGTGTTCCTTCCAGTGTTCTTGCTGATGGACATCATTGCAATAAAAAACCAACTTGCAACCCGAACATTTGCTTTCTGAGGGTTGTTGGCAAACTTCGCAATTGCCAGTTTTTATGTTGTCACTCTCGGACATCATCGACGAACTGAAATTAAAAATTGCATTTCATTGAAACTATGGAGAACAGTTTGGAACAAGCTAAAAAAGTTTTTTTTAAACTGAATAAAAACTCGTCTATGGAGTTTGTCAATTCAATTATTATTTTATAGTTTCATAGTTTCAAAACAAGTAATTCAAATGCGATGAAAATTTTAAAAAATTAAGGATGGTAGGAGTTACTCCTGTATTATAAATTCAGAGCAAGTGGAGCTCGGATTATTTTTCTACAGTGAGTCTGCTTAAGTTGGCTAGATATGGGAAACTTTTTTATTATTGATTTTACGAAAAAAAGTTATTCTTCATAAAAACCCAAGATGCAATCATCAGATATCAAATTTTATCAATCTTATACGAGGTATGTCAAAAAATATGAAACTTTCTCAAGAGTAAAGTAGCTTTATATTTCACAATATCAAAAATTTTCATCATCAAAAGTTAGTTGGAATTGAAAACCATGTTTCAATATGCAATAAGATTTTTCTAATAGTAAAAATAATTATTTTACAGATTTTTCTCAAATTATCAATACCGAACATATATCATTTATAAAATTTAGTTTCATGAAAATTTGGTTATTAATTTCTTAATAGAACAGAAAGGTTAACATGTTTGTAATAAATAAAAATGATAAATGTAATATTGATAATTAATATAATAATTTTTTGACATCCTCGTATAAGATTGATAAAATTTGATATCTGATGATTGCATCTTGGGATTGAGACTATGCAGAACTTTTTATGAAGAATAACTTTTTTTCGTAAAATCAATAATAAAAAAGTTTCTCATATGTAGCCAACTTAAGCAGACTCACTGTATATTTACGCAAAATTATAAACAGGGTGAACTGTTCTGTGAAACATGCAAATAAATGATATTATTATTAGTATTATTATTATTATTATCATTATTATTTACCACCAGAAACATAAAATTAAATGGGGTACTGGTCTATTATTTCTGAAAACACCTGATAAATTTGAGAACTATCCTTGATGCTTTAACCAATTTTTTGTTCGTCAACCGTAATGGATACGCCACTGCATCATTGAATTTTAAGAACCATCTGAGTGAAAACACAATCGTGCTTCTGTGAAAGATGTCTTGAGAACTGAAGCATTGCAGTGTTGCAATGTTATTATCTCCAAGTGCGAAATCGCAGATGTTCGCTGTCTACTTGTCCCCGATTTGTCTTGGTTGTACACTTATTACAGAACGACTACACACAACGTATGTGGAAACAACCAAAATCATACTTTGACATAACCCGTTTCCTCCAGATAATTCAATTATGAATCGTAATAAGTATTGAGAACAGAAATTTGTAAAGACTTGGCACTGGTCACCCATCAAAATATCGTCAGTTTGATTCGCAACAGAGTAATCGTATTTTGACGTCTTTCGTAAATCGGTACTGTTTAATATGCCAGCGTTTGCCTCTAGCAAATATTGTGATATGATTGTTGCATATGGTGAAGTGAATGAAAATGTCAGGGCTTGTGTTTGAAACCTCGACTTTACGATGGCCTAAAAAAATTGTTTGTATGGAAAAAATATCGTTAAAAATGCAAAAAAAAATATTCTTCACAATTGATTCTTCAGTAACCTTGAAAATTTCTCATTTTTTATTGCAAATAAGCACTGAAAGTGATAATTTTACGGCATATATTGTCATTTAGATCCAATCATTTGTTATTGGTTTTGAAATTATCGAAAACGTTGACTAATACGTAAAAACTTCAAAAAACAAAGGCTACCTACTCATTCAGACTTTTTTAAAATTTTCTTTACATAAACTATAAATAATGGACACGTCACTTTTCGAGAATATGCAAGAAGATTTTCAAATAGACGCCTTCCAAACTTACGAACAATTTTGGGTGCAGTGCAAAGACTTCGTGATACGGGGTCGTGTTTTCCAACTCACGTCGAACATGCAGTGAATCGTGTTGTTGTTGTTGATGAAGCAGTTCTGAAACTCCTCGGCGAAGATTCATCAACAAGCACCCGTGTGATTAGTCCGAGACTTGGATGAACGCAAACTATGGTATGGCGTATTATACGCGAAAATCGTTTGCATCGATACCATTTCCGAAAGAAACAAGTCCTAGAGCCACAAGATTTGCCATGTCGTCAGGAGTTTTATTGTGAATGGCTTCTTGAGTCACTAGACAAGATCCTCATTTTCCCCTAAATATTTTATGGACAGACGAGGCTGTATTCACTAGAGACGGGATCTTCAATTCCCACAATAGTCATGTTTGGGCTCGGGAAAGTCCACATGTCTTTAGCCCATTTCAGTCACAGTATTGATTTTCCATAAACCTTTGGGCAGGACTCTATAACAATGACTTGATAAGGCCCTATCGTTTACCAGCGGGACTAACTGGCTATACTTGTAAAACTTGTAAAATCATCACCGTCATTTAGATCCAATCATTTGTTACTGGTTTTGAAATTATCGAAAACGTTGACTAATACGTAAAAACTTCAAAAAACAAAGGCTACCTACTCATTCAGACTTTTTTAAAATTTTCTATACATAAACTATAAATAATGGACACGTCACTTTTCGAGAATATGCAAGAAGATTTTCAAATAGACGCCTTCCAAACTTACGAACAATTTTGGGTGCAGTGCAAAGACTTCGTGATACGGGGTCGTGTTTTCCAACTCACGTCGAACATGCAGTGAATCGTGTTGTTGTTGTTGATGAAGCAGTTCTGAAACTCCTCGACGAAGATTCATCAACAAGCACCCGTGTGATTAGTCCGAGACTTGGATGAACGCAAACTATTGTATGGCGTATTATACGCGAAAATCGTTTGCATCGATACCATTTCCGAAAGAAACAAGTCCTAGAGCCACAAGATTTGCCATGTCGTCAGGAGTTTTATTGTGAATGGCTTCTTGAGTCACTAGACAAGATCCTCATTTTCCCCTAAATATTTTATGGACAGACGAGGCTGTATTCACTAGAGACGGGATCTTCAATTCCCACAATAGTCATGTTTGGGCTCGGGAAAGTCCACATGTCTTTAGCCCATTTCAGTCACAGTATTGATTTTCCATAAACCTTTGGGCAGGACTCTATAACAATGACTTGATAAGGCCCTATCGTTTACCAGCGGGACTAACTGGCTATACTTGTAAAACTTGTAAAATCATCACCATAACTTTTATGTATGTGAATTAATTAGTCAAGTAATCTGATAATTAGACATATTTCCCAAAATTAATATGAATTGAAATTTGACTCTGCAACGCGGGTGGGATTACGTGAGCCATAGAATTCTATAGTCGACAGTTATGGACACCTCACTTATTTGATGAAAAGAAGAATTCTATGGCTCACGGAATCCCACCCGATCTTATTATTAGCCCTCATCAGAAATCATCCTAGATTTTTGAGAAATCATTTTTTGTATGCGAAATACATTTTGTGCTTAAATTGTGTGTATTTACTTGAGGTGTGTTTGTAATATTTACAGTTTGTTTATGAAAACAATATTATGTCTGTTCGTAAGTGATTCTTTTTAGTACCTAGTAAAAATAGTTTTATCGATAAATTTTTCTTTAATTCTCGCATATTTTGACTACTGTTAATTTGTACAATAAAATGAGAAAAAAGTGCATTTTGTGATGTCCCTGGAACATCTCTAACGGTGTTACGGCAATTTAATGTAGATAAAAGGCTTCAAAAATGCAATGTCGTGTCTTCAAAATAATTTAAAAAATAACGAGGAAAAAATGCCACTTTTGATGTCCAAGGAACATCTCCAACAATGTTTTATATACAGTGATTTAATGTATGCGAAAAGCTTCGGAAATGGTATGTTGTTTCGTTAAAAGGGCTTTGAAAATAACGAAAAAAAGTGAAATAAAACACAGGATTTTCCACAAGAAAAATGGTTACTTCAGGTTATATCTCGAAAATCAAAAGTAATACCTAACCTGGGTTATTCTCAAGAGGGTTACTGACATTCTGATAACAATAACAATAATACAGGTTAAATCAAGTCCACAAGTCATCTGAGTGTGGCGAAAAAGGTATGGTTAATACATTTAGGATCAATACTCAAAAAGGTGTATTTCAAGATGTAGATACCTAACACTCAGGAACAACAGCGTATGTTCAAAATAGACTGAATAAAAAATAATTAAATGTTACTATCAGCATTGTTCTTGGCATCTGGACAGAAATAGCGATTACAGAGTGGGTAATTTTAATGCGAAGTTTCTCAATTAGTCAAGAGACAATAATTTTTAAAAAAATCTTTGTAGTATGTGGATGATCGAATAAGTGAATTAAGGAAAATCAAGACTACTTAGTGAAAGTTTCGGTAGGGGGTTGGGTAGCTAAATACACGTTTACAGGGTTGAATATTGTTTGTTTACGATGTGTAGCTGGAATATACATCCTATCGAGAAAAGTTCAACGTAAAAGTTATAGATACTTAGAAAATGTAAAACTTTTGTTTTCATAATTTTTCAACACAACCTCAAAATTAACAAGAAAAACGATGGAAACCGTTTTTGCATCTTCGGCAAAAATAATTATGAAACTTGGTAGAGATATTCTCTTTTTTTTTGTTTTATTTGAGTTGTAATTTTTTTAAACCAAAATATTCATTTTTCGATTGTGTACGAATTTCGTACGTTTGCCTCTAGCAAATATTGTGATATGATTGTTGCATATGGTGAAGTGAATGAAAATGTCAGGGCTTGTGTTTGAAACCTCGACTTTACGATGGCCTAAAAAAAATTGTTTGTATGGAAAAAATATCGTTAAAAATGCAAAAAAAATATTCTTCACAATTGATTCTTCAGTAACCTTGAAAATTTCTCATTTTTTATTGCAAATAAGCGCTGAATGTGATAATTTTACGGCATATATTGTCATTTAGATCCAATCATTTGTTACTGGTTTTGAAATTATCGAAAACGTTGACTAATACGTAAAAACTTCAAAAAACAAAGGCTACCTACTCATTCAGACTTTTTTTAAATTTTCTATACATAAACTATAAATAATGGACACGTCACTTTTTGAAAACTGAATTATAAAATTGTTTACTTTTTTGAAATCTGCATTTTTTTTAATGTCAGTTTTCTAGTGACAAATGTTTACTTTGACCAACTTTGGTCTACTTAATTCGAAACAAAAACCAATGCCAACGTCCAATTTCATGTGGGTTCATCAACAAAAAAAATCCCATACGTTACCGACTTCAGTCACTGTAAATCATTCAGATAAAAATTCTTCTTCTTTTCTTCTCAAACTAGAAAAAAACAACCTTCATACAAGTAAAGACTATTTATTAAATAAATTATTCACAACCTTCAAGGTAAAATGTCAACTTTACTAAAACTCTCCGTGACGTTTCCCTCCCGCAGTGTATTTGTTTTTCTTGTCTTTCCAACCAACTGAAGGGCAAAAACATGCCTTAGATTGGGCATCCAAATAAGATCTACATCCAAGGGTCAACGTACCAGTAAAAAGCATTTTTGCTGCACCTTTGCATGCTGAAACAAAAAACTGTTTTAGTAACTAGAGACTTTTGATGAAAAAAATTCTGAAGTGGTTATAAAAAGCACAGTGCAATAAAAACTGCAGTTAGATGATTTCTACAAGGAATTTATTGAAATCTGTAACCTGTTTCCTAAAAAAAGTGCATCCCACCTACTACTAAACTTTGGAAATTGCAAAGAATATGAGTAGGGTAAAGGTGGGGAATGCCGGCCGTCTAAGCTATTTTGTGAATACCATCTTTATTGGTTATACAAAGATGCTAAAAATTGGTCAAATGTAAGCTAGTCATCTAAGAAATTAAATGTATATTACAAAAATAAGAAAAGAACATAACTAAAAAATCTACAAGACAGTTTTCAAACTCATTCAGTGGTCGTCATTACCTCCCACGATAAGGTAATGGCGGCCTGGCCGCCATTGCCCAGTACTAGAATGTACATTACTTTTTAAAGGCAAAAATCACAAATAAACGCCTCACGTTCCATGTCTGCACAAGCCTCATGTGCCCACTGGCCACACTTTACGCATCGCAACCACAGCTCCCTGTGTTTTCCAATATCGCCGCATATGATACAAATATCTTCATCAACTTCCTTTTCGCGTGAGTCGTCATCATATTCACCATCCTCTTCTGCAATGTTGTCCACTATTACCGTCAGTGCCTCTTTGCAGTTTCTTTTAGGATTTGTTCTGATTGTAGTAGTTGTGGTTTGTGTTTGATTGGGTTCAGCTCCATCTGCAAGCCTACGTTTTGTACCTTTTGTCTTTGCATCTTTTTTCATCTTATTTTGTTGTTTTTTTTCTTCTCTCTCATCTAATATTGTTTTCATTGGAGTGGATGTAAATATCTCTGAATGCTGTTTCCTATTGCGTTGCTGCTTCTTTGCTGTCTGTATTCCTGATGGTCCAGGTAATGGTATCAAATCAGAAAATGAAACTCCAGCTGGTTCGTGAATTTCATTTACATTTTCGTCATGATGCTCAGGAACTCCTGGTGGTGTCACTTCATTTCTATCTTGAACAGTTTCATTGGGTTTACAAATAGTTTAATTGGCATCAGCAGCTTGCACAGGAGCAAATGCTACAGCAGGAGCGAAAGCTGCAGCAGGAGCAAAATCTTCTTCTGTGAAACGGTCGCGATTCATTGGGAATATCCCTGTTTCCTGGAAACCTTTAATTGCCTTTTCAGGTGTAGCCACTCGGCTATAGGCTATGTTGAATATCTCGGCTATTTCATTGGTAGTAATCCTTTCACCTACATGACTTCTCAAATACTTGCTACACTCCGTATTATAAGCAGTTTTTAATGCAAAATAAAAAGAAACATCTAATGGTTGCAGGCGATGTGACGTGTGGGGTGGGATAGTTACAATAATTATTCCATTTTCTTTACAGAAATTGTAGGATTCCAGCGTACAATGGGTAGAATGGTTGTCAATAAGCAGTAGCACTGGATCTTCTTTGGTGGCCTTAACAAATTTCTGAAAATGATCAAGCCACTGCATAAACACTGTTTCGTTAATCCACCCATTATCGGTACAACAATAGAGTGCTGCAGGTGGACCATTTCTCTTAAGTTGAGTGTTCATTCTTTTGCGGGCGTAAATAAATAATGGTGGTACATAAATGCCAGAAGCGCTCATGGCACACAAAATAGTGGTTGTTTTTCCTCTCTCCGCACTAGTTATGAAGCCCACTCTTCTTTGACCTTTTTCTGCATACACTTTAACAGGTCTCTGGACCGTTGTTATTCCGGTTTCATCGGCATTAAAAATTCTTGTAGATTGAAAGTTATATTTGTCCAACACATTGGATAGATTGTCGTAGAAGCGAGTTACCTCATCACTGTTGAAAGCTGTTATTCGGTTTATGCTGGTAGCCTCAGGTTTTCTCAAACTAATATTGGGGTTCCTCTTAAGAAACCCCCTGAGCCACGCTTTACCAGCAGACTGACTATCCTTGGAAAAAGGATTTTTAATTCGATTTTCTGTTGCATAAGCAAATGCACATCGTTTGATCTGCTCTGGTGATATGCCGTAAAATAGTTTTGAAAGTTTGATAACTTGACTTGCAAGTAACTTTTCGTCCTCTTTAGTGAATACAGGATGACGTCTCATATTAGGCCCCGAAACAGTTTCACCTTTTTCAAGTCTGTCATGAAGAGTGCTCCTAGCAATACCAAATGTCCTAGAAACCTCCCTGATACTTCTACCATTACGAATGGCGTTTAACGCGGCTTCCATTTGTTCTGAAGTCCACATGGCTTTTGTTGTTTTTCTAATATACTTAGAGGGCATCTGTAATGAAAATATTTGTCTTAACACTGCGAATATGCTGATGTCTGCAATGCAAAAACATTCTTAGGCGCGGAGTAAGGGAATGCCGGCCGGCCGCCATTACTAGCACGACGCTGTCCGCTATTACCCGAATTTAACCTAAAATATGTTTTCTACCGGAATTCTCAACAATCAATAATTATGCCAAAATTTATTATACTGGAATAAAGTACATAACATGTACATCATGCGACTATATTTATCGTAATTATGCACTTGAAAACAATGTTGATAACATACCTTTAAAATTTCCTTCACACTATATCAACGCACTTAAAAATTTGTTTGAGCATATGTCATATCGATCAAGCAGTTTACAGTCACACCGTTTTAGGCACACATTTTAAATTGTTTTAGCAGATGGCGCAGCATGTTACAACAGCTGAAATATTGTTCACCAACGAAATACCTGATGGCCGCGATTACCTTCAGGGTCGGCATTCCCCACCTTTACCCTACATAAATATGCTTGATCAAATAGTTATCAATTTTAACAATGAGAGAATATGTTGGGTTTTGGATAACGATATATCAGATCACAGAATAATATTATTGGAACTGGATGAATGTTAATCCAAAAAAAATTCATAAAAATAAAACTTTTTGAAAGGAAACTTCTGAAAAAAAATATCACAAATGTTTGGGAACTGTTTGGTAGCTGAAGACTGGTCAGAAACTGTATTCGATACATAATTTTCAGGATGCTTGCATGCACTTTTATAACAGTTTTTTATATAATTCCTACCGCAATTTTTCAAAAAATTGTCAGAATTTAATTTCATAAAGAAGCAAAAAAATCATCGTGCTCTGTTAGAACAAAAACGTAAAACACATTTCAAGAAACGCATTCAAAATGCAGATAACGCGTTTTTTGTGACAGATTACTAATGAACTGCCAAAAAAACTGTATCAAATAAAAATATATCCCTCAATATTGAGGCTCCAACTCGTATGATAGAAAAAATAGCTGACAATGAATTTTTTATACCTAAAAATCAGTTCAACAATAATTCTATGTTCCTGTATAGAGAGAACGAACTCAATCATTATTGAAAAATAAATTTAAAAATGAGAGAATAACACTTGAATTGAAGGGCGTTATCATCAATCCTTCAACATAAACAATTGACATGTCCATCGAGTATGGTGCCATTCAGAGAAAATAAAAACAGGAAAAGTTGTTCCTCTTTTCAAGACTATGCTGGAAAACTACCGACCAATGTCAGTACCCTATGGCTTTTCGAAATTCTTTGAATATGCCTTCCTCCTAAGTTGTTACCATTCCTAGTTATAAGCAAAAAACAACAAAAACAACATGGTTCTCGTTCCGGAATGTCAACTACCACAGCAATGTCTTCATTCTATCATAAAATAATACATATATTATCATGTTTGATATAGACGAGTGCCCTGTTGCAATATTTTCCGATTTGAGTTCGACATAAAAAAACATTATTGATATTAGAAACATATATGGTTTGCGAGGTATGGCTCTTCAATGGATCTCATCTATCTTAGAGAATCGAAAACAAATGGTAAGTTTACATTGCCAATATGGGGAAAAACAAAAATCATTCAGTCAGATACCGGAACTTGATTAGAGGTGTCCCACAAGGTTCGGTATTAGGGCCTATTTTATTTATTCCCTACGTAAGTCATATGGATCCCGTCATCGGTAAAGAACATTACACTGCATACGCAGATGACTTTTCATTGGTCATATCCGATCCGGATACAAAGAAATTGGAAGCAAAATGTAAAGACACCATAGAGAAGGTAGCAAAATTCTTCAATGGACGCGCTCTTTTTCAATGCCAGATAAAGCAAAAATGATTAGGATTCTGAATCGTCAGAGAGTTGTAGGTAATTTGCAAATTCCAATAGAGAACACATTTCTCTTCAATTCTTAGGAACCAGTGAAAATTTTAGGAATTTATCTGAATGAATTTTTGAATTGGAAACTTCAGTGCCAGCAGCTGATTTGAAAATTGCGTTCACTGAAATATTGGTTCGACAATCTACGTACTATATTGGAGAAACATGGGCTTTTGAATCTATACTATGCTCAAATTGAATCTAGAGTGAAATATGGAATTTGCTTCTGGGGAATTCCACACTTGCTACAAAGACTATTTGAAATTTTGAAACATTATTTTCCAGATTTTTCAAAACTTTACTTTTAATCCTTTTTTATTATTTTTTTGTTCCCACAAAAAGGAAACCCTTGAGAGCAATTTACACAGCTGTTTTAGAACTAATGTCCACTTTTACTCCACATTATCCTAAGAAACTCACCTTTCTTCATGGTGTTTCCACCCACTGACTTTTCGTAAGAGTCGCAGTACTTGTAAAGACATCTCTTGAAATCCACATCGCAAACCTCCTTGTCCTTGCCGCATGTATCGTAGCATATATCGTGTATATTGCAACACTTTTGCATTTCGACTATTGGCAGATGGTCCGACGATATTTTCACACCCAATGAACCGCATCCGTCTGCCGAAGGTACATGATTTCTATTCGGTTTTGGTTGTTCATCTGAAAATTTGAAAAAAAAGTAATATACAGTACGGCCTTTTGGCTTTTCATAGTCTCCCCCCACCCTTTCAACAATGTACACTTGACCACCCATGCTATTTGAAACATCGCGCCATCTGTCGAGCAATCCTCATGTCACCAGCTCAATTGTGCCCAAGTCAAGAAGTGACAATATTGGTACTAACTATACAGGGTCTTTCACGACGAGCGTTCGTTAGGAATATATGGAGAACGATTCAAAATAAAAACTTGAAATTTTGTGGTAGAGGGTTTTACAAAATGGCCTTCTCAACTAAAATATTTTCAACTTTCGGTCTCTTTCCGTTATACCGGAAGTTGAGGGCAACTTCCTTATTTCAAATGGATCACCCTGTATTTTATTACATTTTTGAATTTCTCAGCACATTTTAGGCCCACTTTGTATAACAATGCCTATACCCAAATTTGTTAATTTTCGAGATATTGATTTTTTTCTGAAAAATTTGACAGTTACAGCACCACTCCGAAAAAATTATAACTCGTAGACAGTAACAGTTGAAAATGTGAAATTTCACAGAATCACACCTTAAGCATCAAGTCATGAACAGGTCCATCAAATTTTCGAAAATAATTTACAGGGTGGTCGAAATTTCCACCTAAAACATAACATCGAGAAAACTGGAAACCATACACTATTCTATTATTTTTGGATCCTACGAAAAAAAAGATATCAAGTTCATGAAGAATGTCCTAAACCCAAAATACACCCCTGGCAAGATATATCCGATTTTGGGAAATATTTGAAATGTAAATCATTCGAACCAATACCAAGAAAGCTTTAAAAACAAATGAACTAATATTAACTCTGTCGTTGGTAAAAGGTAACTCAACATGAAAATGGATGGATTGAAATAAAATACTATCAGAGACATGAATTATATCTTTGTTTAATGATATCGATGAGCTGAGTACACAACGGAGTAGCCTCATCTGGAAGAAATAGGGTTTATGTCGTTTATGATGTTAGCGCCATCTAGTGAGGGAAGAATCTCGGAGTGGGCGACATCTACTAACAATTGTTTGAAATACTCGAGTTGTGACCAACAAACTGCTGTGTGTGTTTATATGGCTGAAATTTGAACTTTTTACGTGATTTTAGGTCATTTATGTATTGAAAGTGTTATAGTTGGATGATATTTTATGAGCACTTGTTTTAAATAAACTACATACCATCTGGAAATGCAGCAGATTGGAAGAGATAATGTGGATAAGAACACGAAAAATGTACTTTGTTCCTCAATGCTCATCATACGGTATTTCGGATAATTCTTTACACAAATTTCCTTTGAATCCCATGACAGTTAAAAAATGGCAGACAATGTTGAAGATGGGGAAACCTATCTCAAAGTATATGTTTGTTTGCAGCAAGCACTTTCTGAAGGATTATTTTTTGTTTGTTGAGAAGTAAAATAATTTTCCATATTATTCCATATATTCCAGTTAGTTTTACGGTAGGTTTCATGTGAGGATTGTAAAATTGTAGAGGATCTCATACATAAACTTTTTATTACTTTCGCCGTCAGTTCCACATAAAATGATGTGATGACCAAAATTGTTATCTCGACTTTCACAGGAATTTTATTTTTATCAATAACAAAAATCCAGCAAGAAATAACATAAATAAAATAATACGGATATTATCAAAAATAGTAATTTACTTAACAAGTCCGGAAAATACTGTTTTCTTGGACGAGTAGACCAAATTCTAGGACGAGCGTCAGCGAGTCCTGGATGTCTGCGAGTCCAAAAAAACTGTTTTCAGACGTGTTGCGTACACTATTTTTTCGGCAACCATGTAGAATAACAAATCAATGAGACTCATTTAGTCTAAGAGACGAAGAGAGTTCGACTTTCACCCATCTGTTAACCGGATGAAACGATTCCAAATTTGAATATTTCGAACATTTCAGTTTTTATTTGTATTATATATTGAAATTCGAACAGAAGGTAGGTACCAATAGAAACATTCTAATTCGTATTTATATTAATGTTTGTATTAAAATTCGAGCACTTCCCGGCCTAGTTCGGGAAGTACGTACTTCCCGGACTAGGCCGGGAAGTGCTACTTTCCCAAAGAAAGTGTCCGGGAAGTGAACACTGGTTGCCGAAAAAATTAATTTGGTTGTTCTGAATTACAGAAAAAATAATATTTGTTGATCACATCTAAATCCGACATTTTGTCATTCACAGCGCCATCTCGCAGTACATGATTTCCCTAGGGTCACTGAATCTAGAAGGCCGTGCCGTCCTTACGGGTATGGCCAATGGGCGTGGTCCAATACTTGAAATAGTTCCAGTATTCAAATAACCCACAAAATCACCAATTAGAGAGCAAGTTTTGTGGGTTATTTGAACACTGGATCTATTTCACGTACTACACCACGCCCATTGGCCATACCCGTAAGGACGGCACGACATTCTAGATTCAGTGACCCTAGATTTCCTTATATGGCCGCGCCATCTAGTAGTTTAACTCAAAAGCTCATTTTCATGAATATATTGGTAACAAGTGATAAAAGTATTAAGTTTCACTGCTAATTTGGCGATATTTTTATATATGAATGAACGATAAAATAAAAATATTTTTTCAGTTTCAATATATATTGGAATCAACTAGTAAATATGGGTCCAAAGTGAATCAAGAGTACAAAAATTACTGAATGAAGATATTATTGAACAATGAATCCAACCTTGGTGTTGCTACCAAGTTTATATTTGGAGCAATTTCTGACTCTTGCTAATCGTTTTTTATTTTGGTTAAAATATTAAAAACCATTTCTCTCTGAGGTGTCAAAAAAAGGTGAGGGCACAATCCAGGTTCCATTGGGCATGGCAAATTTCAACTCAAAAAATAAATTTAATCATAAAATTAACCTATTATCTACAAACAGATACTTAACTATATTTGTACATTCAATAAAAGATATTTTTATGAACAACACAACAAAAAAAACTAATGTTAAAATATTAGTGCAATCAATACATGTCAACATTTGCTATAAATATTATATTATCCTTGATAAAAATTGAACTAATCCCAGTTATCTTTGGTAATGTATATGCTTATTAAAATCAGGTTAAATTTTTTTACACAGAACAAATTCCATTAACTTCTCGGAACTCATGACCTACTGGAAAACTTGCTAAAAATTCCAAACTTGGAACACAGAGTCGGGAATGAGTTTTCATTATATGGTACCAATTAGTTATCATACTAGTATCTTCACAATGAAAATACGATCCCCATATGGTGGAACACAAAAACTGTTCATCTGGATGCCACTTTTCAGCAAACCCGTGAGTCCTTTCTGCTTCCAACTCTTCACACACTGCGACCGTATCAACTTTAGAATGTACATTTGGTGTGTAGATGTCTTGAACCAAATTATCGCCTATGTACACAATTTTGGGGTCCTCCACGTTTGAAACTTTCTTCATAAAGTTTTTCAAATCAGTCCAGTTCCCATGAGTGTAGATACCGCCCTTTTGCAAATTTTCTAAAGCTACTGGTCCAGTTTCTTGGAATCCATCCAAACCAATAAAGTCCCGCCTCATTGTGAAGAATCCTGGTTTTTTTGAATAGCAAACAACAATGTCAAAATAGTCCCTCCAATCAGCACCTATTGTATTAGAAGCAGTAAGAGAAGCGAAATCCACATGAGCTCCTGTTATGAGAAATAACCTTTTTCCGTCATTTTTCAATGCTTGAAGCCAGTTTGTTAACTTCTTACTGCACTTGTAGTAGTAATTTTCAGGATTTTTCTTGACTTCTGGGAAATACTCGCCAATATTTTTCTCAAAATGGTCTCTATCAAACATGTAAACTAAGGACTCCAGAAGGTCTGGCCAAATATTGTACACTTTTTGACACCCTCCATCAGCATCCAACGAGTCAACTGCTCTGGCAAAAGCCAAACTTATAACTATATCAAAATAATCCAATAACGTCCTCATCCTCTCAGAGTATGGACCATTCCAGGTCTGAAGGGGATCTTCCACAAACAAATCAGTGGCTCTCCAATGACGATTTGGGTAGTAACTCAAGATTTGTTCTTCGCTCAACCACTTTGTACCATGAGTTGCTTGGAGAATTTTACCATCAGGTGATATCCTTATCAAATTTCCATTCTCGTCATCCACTATTAATCCCTTCATAATGAAATTGTGATCAAGTGGTTGCAATAAATGAACAACTGAGTAACCCTTTTTCTTAACTAAATAATTTGACACTATGTTGTACTCCATTTCAATCATATTCCCGACTTTGTATCGAGCTAGTGTATTATCCAAATCAAATCCAATGCAATCATAGTTGCTAAAACTGAATTTAGAAATCACGTCCATTCTGTTGCTATTCACATACGAGTTTGAATTAGATATATTTGAATAAAACTTGTACGCGGCAACAAAACTACTTTTTTCTTGATTCTGGATGGTTTTCCATATTTTTATTGAATAAGAATATGGTCTAATATTATTACGTATCAAAGAAAACATATCAACATACACATCAACAACTGTGAAGTGATGCGAGGTGCATTCACTGCCTTCTTCTTCACTTCTTCGTTTTCTCATTCGTGATTAGACGGTGCTCCATCTATAATTATTTGATTGAACTGATTTAGAGTATATCAGGTCTTTCTTATCAGAAGCAGTAGTGTATCTATTTTAAGTTTTGGCATTATTGATCGATTTTTGGACAACAAACTGAGTTACGTGATAATTCTCTGATATTCATAGCTTCAGAATGGTACATATTCATAAAAGAATACATTGGTGGCACATTCATTTTTACTATATTGGCAACCATGAACATATGGCATCGTAACATATGCATGGATGCCATCACAGAGAAAAAGAATGTGCCACCAATTTTTCCCTTAAGCCTTGTACATACTTATGCGAATTCGCAAAAATTTTTGCGAATAAAATGGCGGTTGACAGTTTCGCAATAAAGTTCAAATATTTGAACTTTATTGCGATTTCGCAGAAAATAGTGATACAGAGAATCCACGAAAAATGATGAACATTTGTTTCATTTGCAAGGATAACCTCAAAGGCTGGTGATTTATATTATATTTTTAGTTCAAATCATGAGTGATATTTTGAATAAATTAATTCCTATGCACCAATTATATAATCTTTGGAAATATCACAAAACTTTAGGAAGGAAACAAGTTGTAGTGTTTGAAAAATTTTCAAAAACCGCAAACTTCAAGGAGACTATCATAACCTCGTTCGAGAAATGCGAATGAACGATTGTTACTCATTCACCATACAAAATTAGTTATCTTAAGTGATAGTGATATGATTTTTTCTTTTGCCTTCTTGGTTTTTGAACAAATTTTAAATTTATAATAGGTTATGTGTCTAAGG
The DNA here is from genome assembly GCA_944452925.2 of Chrysolina oricalcia. NCBI lineage: Eukaryota > Metazoa > Arthropoda > Insecta > Coleoptera > Chrysomelidae > Chrysolina > Chrysolina oricalcia. The sequence continues at coordinate 68,450,444 of OX101817.2, forward strand.
AACATCACAAAACAGTAAATGAGATCATTTCTAAATGACAGTGAGCACAGAACACAAACAAATTAGTGAGTTCTGTGACACCGACCAATAAATTATTCCGCAGAAGTATGAACGCCCATTTCCGTCAATAATTTGCTACTTTGCGATTTGCAAATTTTTTTGCGAATTCGCATAAGTATGTACAAGGCTTTAAAGGGTCGTTCATAACATTTTTTTTCAAATTCGAATAAATAACCCTATTTTTAGGCATTATTTTGAAAAAATATTACTTTTGTCAAGTAGTGAATGTCACGTGACCACTTCCAAATAGGTAATTTTTCATATTTTTCAAAGCATAACTTGCACTACCTGTATTTTCGAACAATGTGTTCTTTGAAAAAGTTAGTTTTTGTGTTTTCTGTTTGTTTAAAGAAAGTTTCTCTGCTGAAAAAACAGGTTTCAGCTTTCCTCATAAGATTTTCTTAATCAATGATGAGAATCGTAATAGTTATGGCGATTTATCAAATTAGTGTCACCCGCAAAGAGAATGCAAGTATGGCAGGGTGGAAAAAATTCAAACAGATCATTTATATAGACCAAAAACAGGAGTGGTCCCAAAACCGAGCCTTGGGGCACCCCATCCTCGATTGGTATTATATTTGCCTAGACATATTGGCCTCTGTTTTCCAGGTATGATTTAATTATTGGGATAGGTGCTTCCCTGACTTCATATCGTGAGAGACACAGTTGTAGGCCTTGGAGAGCAATGAGCAAGGAGAAAATAATATACCCTCATCTGTGTTGGCCTCTGCTGGAATGCCACCTCCTCTTTCTTGATAGCACAGCTTATATACCACTTCGATAGTATGAAAGAAGACAGAAAGATAATATACAGGTTGCAGAGACCAAAGCGCAAAGAAAAATAAAAAATACGACACCCAAACAACCCTGTCTTACTTATTGGCAACAGATTAGAGGAACATGCAAAAAGATTCGCTAAAAACCCTAAAAATTTGGAAGCGATCCAAAAGCTCGCAGTAACAAGACTTCCTCAGAATGGAAATATTACAAACCCCCTGAAAAACTACAGATAACAGCTAGTTTCTGGTATTATTACAGCTTTCCAATGGGTGGGAACTGTGTTTGCATCTCAGCATTTTCTTTTGAGTTTTGAATGCTTTGTCAAAATATGATGATGAACCCCAAAATAAAAAAACATATCTCAATATAGACTCAAACAATCTAAAATAGACGGTTCTCATTTCTCAAGACCATATGAAACAGGGTCTCTAATATTTCTGATTAGGCACATAACAAGTACTACTCACTTTTGAACCAATTTTAGTTATGTGTGATTCCCAGTTCAGTTTATGGTCAATGTTTATTCCCAAAAATTTCAAAACTTCGTTACATTTGATTGATTTGCCATTCAAAGTCTACAGATCATTCAGATGATTTAAAATAAATTATGTATCTCAGTGTGCCCCGTTTTTGACAAGCTGGACAAAATTTTTACTTTACAATCCAACAGTGATTCCCCATTTTTCATTTTATTGTTCTACAATTCTGTATCTACTGAAACAAAATGACTTTTACAAAAACTCCAAAATAGATGAGCAATACGCATAATTTTAAACTGCAGAAGAACACTAATAAAAGATATGTTGAAGCAGCTGGAATGGTTACCAACTGAATACTTTTTGATGTACCAAACACTTATTCTGATTTTCAAAATAAATAAGTAATTTTCTCCATCCTATTTACAAGAAAGAGTTATGTACAATGACCAAATTCATGTATACAATACTAGACCTAGAACTAGAACTGACTTTCATATCCATATCTCGTTGACACACACCCAAATTTCTGTTTTCTTCAAGTAGCTTGATAGTTTTAAAAATCTGCCAGAACAGATTAAACGTTTAACATCCTTCAAGGCAAAGTTGAAATCATTTTTACTCAATCAATAAAAAACCTAATAGCCATTACCTAATTTTAATTAGTATTTATAAAGTATTTCATGTATTTATCTTATAGTTTTTAAATTCGTGAGTATGTGTGGAGGTGTGTGTATATATGTTCAACTGTGACAAGTGTATGAACGACATAACAGTATATGTGAGGATGTGTCGTTTATAAAGTAGTTTTACTGATTTTTACTCAACCTATGACTTGAAAAATGTAAATTAGCTCATGACTAAATGAAGGATTTATATTGTCAAGACAAACATGTTTTGGTAAGAAGCCCATAACATAAGTTTTATTTGTGTTGAGCTCAAAACCATTGTCACTACAGTAGTTTAGTCCACAAGATGCAATGTTACCATACTCATTGACTCTGTCTATCTTATTATGAGTGATAAGAAAGTTTGTAACATCAGTGTAACATCTGATAGTTGTTTCACAGGAGTAACCGAAGTCACTGATAAAGATTATAAAATACTGTGGCCCTAGAATTGATCCTTGAGGAACTCCTGTAATGGTTTCTTTCATTTCCGATTTAATTCCATCAACTATAGTAATTTTTTGACAATATCCAATTATGTGGTGAACTGTTCTCCTTTCGCTAATTTCATCAAAAACAGTTCATGATGTACTGTATCAAAAGCAAGACTCAGATCATAAAACATATAGCGATCAAATGTCCTGGTTGTTGAGGGCATTATATATAAATTCAGTACAGTCGAGTATGGCTGAATTTGTTGATTTTTTTGCGTAAATCATGTCCATTAGATGGTATGTTCCAGGCATTTGGAACAGAAGGTTAAAAAAGTTCTGGTTTTTTCATTAGAGGCTAACAACTGTCTATTTATACTAAACACAGATCACACGCACTTACTGTTTGGACATTTGAAAATACAGTCTTCCTCTACAGCTGCATCAAAAACATCGTGCATCGTCCTGAACTTTTTAGCAACGTTAATGACATTCTTGAAAACTTCTCCAAATATTGTTTCCGCAGATAAAACTGCATCTCTCAAGTTGGATAGAACATCTGCACCGTATCCTGAATAAATGTATCCCAAAAACGTTAGCAAATATACAGCCACTTTTCCGTATGGGATATTCATATTTGCGGGTCAAGCACAATTTAAGGTATTTTTGGTGCTCGAATTTGATACAACACAGGTACGCGGCGAGGTTATGTTTGAGAGAAAATGTATCGTAATGAAAATTTTTGGATTAATCACAAGTTTAAAATTAAATTGGTGTTTTAAATGTACGTGTACCTACACTCAGTGACATCAACTATATACAAACATCGAGTAGATAAAGAATAGTTCAACGTAGGTATTCTGATTTATAAAACATAGTAAACTAATTATATTTTCCAAGTACAGGTATCTAATAGGTAATTATCATATCACTATTTTACATTAACAATGCATTTACATTATATGAAGCTAGGTTTTAAAAAAACTTATTGTCGCATTTCATACTTTGTACTCTATACCTAAGTACTTAGCATTCTTAGCGATCTTAATTCTTAGCATTAGCATACTCAAATAAAATATAAATTAAAAACAATTAAGTCTTCAATCGACAATCAGTTCAATCACCAAAAGTTTCATTTTTGCTTGAAGGGTGCGCCATCTATAATTACTCGGTTGAACTGATATAAAGTTGTCAGATTTTTTTGCATGTGGTAGCATTGTTTAAATAGACCTACTTTTATTTAAGCAATAGCGGCATGATTTACGAATAAAACATAAACAGAAGTAAGTAAAACAAGCAATGACAGAGTTTTCTCTGAAATCAGCAAAAATTATTAACTTTTCAACGTAAACAAAGAAATTAGATATTTTGCACTAAACCAATATCCTATCAGAACAGTCTGCATTTTTTAAACCTTCTCGAAATCGAGTGTAACATATATGTGGCGGTAAATTACTGTGCTGAAAAATTTCATCAACGAACATAGTGTAAGTGTTACCAGAAGTAACCTCGCGTATATTCACAACTTTTTTGCGATTCGAATCATACGGTGAAAAAATTGCGGTTAATGATAAATCATAAAAAGTCACTTTTCAGTATTTGTATTCAGATATTACTAAGGCTGAGTCAAGTCTCCGGTCTGACCAATATGATTAGACCAGCGCGGTCATTTGGTTGACTTGACGACCTAATTTGAACTGTATGTAATGTGACCAATATTTTCAATCATCTGATCGGTCCGACTCATCGTCATACTTCATACTGAACGCGCGTGCCTTGTCCGACCGGTGACTTGACACAGCCTTAATGACCAAAATATGCCATAAAGATTCATCATTCACCACAAATTAGGCTGGATTCCCACAGATCCGATGATCCGATGGTACGAAAATGTTCTGATTGGTTGAATTGGTAGGCGTGACAACAAATCAACCAATCAGGACATTTTGCCAACCAATCAGAACATTTTTCGTACCATCGTATCATCGGACGTCGGATCTGTGGGAATTCAGCCTTAGGAGTCGAAACGCAAAAATACTGCGAACATTCGCAAGGGTATGAATGAGCCTTAACGGTATCGTTGTAACAATCTGGTGTACAAAATTGTTTAAGGAAACACGGTGAACAGTTATCAAAGTTGTTGAGAGTTGTTAATTTGTTTGTAGATCCAACGCACCTCACAACTATTGACCAAGATACATAGAAACCCTGGTGTGATCTCTTATAGCTGTGAAACCGACATACAAAAGTGTTAAGGTACGGCCTACTTGATTCCTGATATTTTTACTGCGTTGATACCGTTTCACTTCTTTAGCACACAGATGGCGGCAAAATTACAGATTCATGATGATGCTTGGACAAGTGTCATGTTATGTAATTTTCAACATTGAATTTTATTTGTTGTGATATTCATTAACCATAATTTGTAAACATTCAAATTTCAATCAAATAATTATGACTCAGTACCACCGACTTAACCTTTAAACTAGACTGCTGGTACTCATATGCCCACCACTCGAAAAACTCATCCAATTGAACAACCTGAAATCGTGTCTGCGCAATGCGCGAGAGCCACCAAAGAATTGATATTTGACAATCTGGGGAGCCATTAATTAGGTCATTGGCGTTACCTTGAGTAAATAGATATTGTTAAAATGAAGTGTTTTGGACTTTGGTGTAAAAATCCCTAATTTTCAACGACTGAAATGTGCCTTGTTGAAGTATGGATGTACACTTATGACATATTCTCGTCATCAAATGAAAACTCAATTTTTCAACATTCCACTTACATTTGTACTAGATCTATTAATTTTTCCTGAAGTACGCCAATGTGATTCTGACAGATAACAGACACAATGCGCATGTCCTATGGCCACCAGTCAATTTCGTAATTGGATCAATTTCAATAATATGGTATTGGCAGTCTAGTTTAAAGGTTAAGTCGGTGCTCAGAACTTCGGAATGTTGGAAACTCCGCTATTTTCGACTTATACGCCATCCATCGACGAATGAAGCCAACGGTATCAGTGCAATTACAGTCTCAACAACTTTGTTGAAACAAAAGCGAATCAGTGATAACATGATTTCTATACATCTTGCTATTGACACTACACAGCAACACAAATTTGATGGCCACGTAAGAAGTTGATTTAAAATGCTTGACGGCCGCCGTTGAATCATTGTCTTTAGACAATGGTTGAATATTCAAAATGAATTTTGCGCGATGCGCCATCTGCTTGTGACTTATGGAAACGATGCGGAAGTGATTCCCTGGTTATAGACACTGAAATGAAATTGTAATATGAGAAATTATAATATGATATAATTTCATTTCAGTGGTTATAAACCGTATCACCCCGAGGCATTTTGTAATTTGATTCATTTGGTTGGTTATTCTCATGCCCGTTGCCCAAGGTCAAATTGATCAAACTGCCTTGAAGTGACGTCATGTTACGAAAATAAAAAATGAATAGGTTTCCGTCACTGAAATGAAATTACAATATGATTCATATTATAATTTCATTTCAGTGGTTTCCATTGGATAATTTGGGATTTCGGGTCTGGCAACACTGCTCTCACCTCACATGTGACACATGTCACATGTCACTATTGACAAAAATCACCGGAAAAAGTTGGGCGACTGTGAAAAATTCCTAGGTTGTGAGTTATTGAATTTTCATATATTTCCTGATTCCTTGTTAAGTAATATTACTTGTTTGAAAGTTATCGCATTGTTTTTTAGTAATCATGGGTATTTTTAGCTCGAACATGGCCGATTTGTCTTCTCCTAAAGCTCTTCTCGTGAAGGACCTCATCAAGAGTGATAAAATTGTTATATTTTCCAAGTCTTCTTGCCCATATTGTGTAATGGCTAAAAAGGTGTGTTGGATATTCTTATTATTTGATGCTGTATCCATACAAAACGGATAATCAATGAATAATTCTAAAGCTCAGTTTTTTGTATTTTACTACCACAATATCACTTCTATAAGTGTTTTTTGTTTTAGGTTTTTGATAACATCAAAGCGAAATATACTGAAGTTTTGTTGGATAATAGAGAAGATGGATATGAAATCCAATCCATCCTAGGTGCAATGACTGGTGCTAGAACGGTAAGTTCTACCTGAGTACATTCATTTCGGACTTCCATCCGCTTATAAATTTGTATAAATCACAACGTTTCAACTGCTTCTATCCGCAGTCGTCTTCTGGTGAAAACAAATTCAAGTTTAAAATTAATGTACTACATCATTGTCTACAACCTTCAAACAAATAAGTTCTACCTATTCAATTTTGTTTTGCTCAAAATGAGAATATTCTTGTGACAAAAGCTCCTAAAACTGTCTTGTCAAAAACTGCAGTGTTGCCAACTCTCAACATATAAACAGCAACCCTTGTACAAAGAAGTGCATAGGTACTTTTCCTATATTAACTATGGACAGGTTAGGCCCTAATTTTCCCAAGCTCCCACAAGTCTCAAATTTTTCTAAGGGCTGCAACTGGTTGACAGAAAGAAATTGAATTGCTGCAAATGTTTTGAACTTTCCAGATGAGACGAAAAATCTTAATTTAGACACTTTCTTTCATGAACTTTGCATAAAGAAAATGTTATAAAATGTCTGTCACACTGTATATAAAGATACTGATGAAATATCAATATTAAGGTGTTCCCTTCGAAGTAACAAAGATGAAGTCATTTCAGATGATATCATAGATAAAGACAGATTTATACTACACATTACAATGTGAAATTATTCACAACAGAATTTTTTTCAGGTACCCAGAGTTTTTGTGAATGAAATATGTCTTGGTGGTGGATCTGATGTCAAAGCACTATATGAGAGTGGAGAATTGCAGAAAATGATCGAAGCTTGATCAATGAATACTATGATATACAATTTAATTTTCTTACATATGTACTGTACCCAATTTATTGTACCACTTGATAAATTTAAATGATGTTAATAAAACTTTACTGAAATTTGTGGATTACTGTTCAAGTTTTGGGTATTTATGGCTACTAAGAGAAAAATGAATACAAACTTTCATTTATTATTCCGGTTTATTAAAACTATCTGGGTAGTTATACAGGGCAATTCAAATTCGACCCCCACCATTGGGATCTCCTAAACTACAGGAGATACGTCGAAGCTTAAATTGGGGCAAAGTTGCGTATTCTGGTGCTTAACAAAATACTGTTTTGAAACTTGGAAAATTTCGAGTATTTCCGGAAATATCGGGAAAAAACTGAAAATCGGAATTTTCGTTATTTTTTTCTATCGTTATTTGACAACATAGCTCAAAACCAAAAGTACATTTTCATTGATACTTTTTTTCAGCTACACGTTTTCATGTTCAGATTTACTATCCGACGTTTCGTTTTCTGGCATTCATCATGAACTTTTTTTTCTGTTATGGGCGCCATATTGTTTTTTTTCTATACATAAAAATAGTGATTCTCATTCTGATTTCATTGATGTAAAATTTGTTATGATTCGCACTTCTGAAACCACAGATATTGATTATATAATTTCAGTTTGGTATTCTTAAAATAAATGACATTTTTTTCTTGAAATATTTTATTGTGCTCACTGAGTATACACGATACTTCTGAAATACCCATTAGCATACCTTCATCTCTCTGTTTTTTTTTCTCATACTTTTGTTCATATATTATTCATACCAATGATAAAAGAAAATCTGTACTGTCATTGTCTTCTTCTGATTGCATTAGATTTTCTGAGGCAGAGGAATAATCATCAAAAATTTCGGTCATGAGTTCTTCTTTTTTTTGAGATACTTTATTGTCAGGATCGTCGTCTTTGACATGGGTTGATTCGACAGTATCTCCAATTATCGACATTATAATATCGTCGTCCTCTTCGACCGATTTGACCGAGTTCATCAATGATTCATTCTTTCCTTCCAACTCTGAAAAGATATGTAAAACGTTTTTTGTGTTTTTTCGTCTACCTAGTATTTACATATCTGTTCAATGTTCTTCAATACAAAAGAAATCGTTCATTAACACGGGTCATTAATGAACGATTTGTTATTAATGCATGATTCCGAGAAATCGTCCATAATGACCTCTATTAATGAACGATTTGTCATTAATTGTCGATTTCTCTATGAATACAGATTGTTGCATAGGTAACCCAACATAAACGAATGCAGATGTTATGGACGCTAAAATGGATATTGACGATAAATTTAGGTTGCGGAAACTGCTGAAGTGGCATCTTCAACTTTATTACCAGAAAAATATTAGAATTCCTTTATTTCAACAAGAGTGAGGTAGACGGAAAAATATTGTAATGAACTCGTATATTAAAATGCGACTAATGATCTCGAAAATTAAAATATCTCGATCATTATTCGCATTCATTAATACACAAGTTGATTAACTAACTATATTACTATGTTCAAGCAAACGCTAAAGAATCTAAAAAACTATATACCACAATAGGAGTACCTCAGGGTTCTATTTCGGGACCACTATTCTACATAATATATGTAAATAACTTCCATAGGAATAACTATGTAATTGTAGATGATAATACTACATTGAAAACCTCACACTCGAAGCTACAAAAAAAAACATGATACAAGTGCAAGATTGGTTTGAGGAGATTAACTTATTAATAATGAACGAAAACGAAACAACTCTTATCAGATTCAACTATGCGGATACCAGGGATGATCGATCCCATTAGTACTCAGAGTTGAATCTACAAAATTCCTAGGTATCACAATTAGTGAAAATTGCAAGTGGAAAACTCACATTGACGAATTGTGCAAAAATATATCATCGGCGGTTTACTGTGTGGGGTGCATCTCCGAACACCTCAAGAGTCTTCGTGATTCAAAAAAGAATTGTCAGAGTGATAGCGGGAATAAAGAGGAGAGAGACATGCAGGGAAAGCTTCATTAAGTTGAAGATCCTTACTGTACCCTGCACGTGCATATACCGGGTGACACAGCAGACATGTAGCAGCCTGTAGTTTTTTTATTTGAAGAGATGAAAATTCGAAATTTGCAGAAGTTACGTAATCAATGATAGCGCTTCATTTGAATCTAACGAGAACTGTTTTCAACTACCTGTTTGATCGGTATTAACTCCAACTTCTTTTTTTAATAACACCCTGTATATTTATCTAGCCTTTCTTATTTGTCTTGAAATTCACTATTCAACCGTGTATCACAAAGTGGAATTCGTTTCTCAATTCGCAGATGAATTGCATTTTATTGAAAAACATCAAGTTGGCTGTTACCCGAATTCGATAATCTTCCGATGCTTGGTAGGCTTGGAAATCCAAAGAGTATCAGTTAAACGATATAATTTCAGTTTTTTCCATACCTGATCACTTCCTACAGATTGTCAATAATTTCTTCAATAAAAAGAAAAAACATCTGAAAATAACTCACGATATTGTGAAAACTGAGATAGGAACATGTTTTTTTTCAATTTGGCTACTTGTGAAGAAACTATCTGTCTTTCTCTTTGGCCATGTAGCCATATCATGATCTTTCCATTTGGAAACATAAAATTAAAATTGTTTCCCTGATCCACCAATTCACAAGTACATTAGTCCAGATATTTGCAATATTTTGCCTAGTAGGCGGTGTACACAAAATGTTTTGTGTTTGACAGGTAAACATCATTTGATTGCAATGATTATCTCCGTCAGTTTTATGCTGATTGAAACTGCATCGTTTAATTAGATACTAAATATGTATTCAAAGGACGAAAAGGTCGATATGTTGTTGATATTCGGAGAGTGCAAGAGAAATTGTAGACAGGCTGAACAATTGTATGTCGAAAGATTTCCAGAAAGACGCCATCCACCTGATAATTATTTCGCTACAGTAGAAGAGCAGTTCAGAGCAGTTCTTTTCAAAACTCTTCTAGCGGTCTTTCGATTCACACTGATTTCGTCGTCAATTTGTCTCAGTGATATCGTTGGATCTGCATGCATAATGGCCAAAACGTTTACTTCCATTTCCTCGTCGATAATGTATTGGAGATTGTTTTGATTTTCCGGTTCTCTTCTGAACTGCTCTTCTACTCTAGTGAAATAATTATTAGGCGTATGGCGTCATTCCGGAAATTTTTCGACTTACAATTGTTCAGCCTGTCTACAATTTCTCTTGCACTCTCCGAATATCAACAACATATCGACCTTTTTATTATTTGAATACAAATTTAGTTTCTAATTAAACGATGCAATTTTAATCAGCATAAAACTGACGGAGATAATCGGTACAATCAAATGATGTTTACCTGTCAAACACAAAACATTATGTGTACACCGCCTACTAGGCAAAATATTATTGCAAATATCTGGACTAATAGACTTGTGAATTGGTGGATCAGGGAAACAATTTTAATTTTGTTTCCAAATGGAAAGATCATGATATGGCTACATGGCCAAAGAGAAAGACAGATAGTTCCTTCACAAGTAGCCAAATTGAAAAAAAACATGTTCCTATCTCAGTTTTCGCAATATCGTGAGTTATTTTCAGATGTTTTTTCTTTTTATTGAAGAAATTATTGACAATCTGTAGGAAGTGATCAGGTATGGAAAAAACTGAAATTATATCGTTTAACTGGTACTCTTTGGATTTCCAAGCCTACCAAGCATCGGAAGATTATCATCGAATTCGGGTAACAGCCAACTTGATGCTTTTCAATAAAATGCAATTCATCTGCGAATTGAAAAACGAATGCCACTTTGTGATACACGGTTGAATAGTGAATTTCAAGACAAATAAGGAAGGCTAGATAAATATACAGGGTGTTATTAAAAAAGTTGGAGTTAATGCCGATTAAACAGGTAGTTGAAAAGTTCTCGTTAGATTCAAATGAAGCGCTATCATTGATTACGTAACTTCTGCAAATTTCAAATTTTTATATCTTCAACTAAAAAAACTACATGCTGCTACATGACTGCTGTGTCACCCGGTATAAGCTTCTGATGCATGTAAAAACTAATATTTTAGATTTTAAGACCCTCAATCATAGCAATCACAACACGAGAAATAAAAACACACTAGAGGTACCTACACATAAGCTGACTAGATCAGAAAAAGGACCATACTACATGGGTATTAAATTATTTAATAAATTGCCTGCAAGATTAATGAACCTGGAAATTAGACCATTCAAAATTAATTTGAAAAATTTACTGATAACCAAAGCATACTACACAGAAGAATTTTTTAGTGACCAATTGTTAAAATAACGAAGTATACAGGGTCTTTCACGACGAGCGATCGTTAGGAATATATGGAGAACGATTCAAAATAGAAACTTGAAATTTTGTGGTAGTGGGTTTTACAAAATGGCCTTTTCAACTAAAATATTTTCAACTTCCGGTCTCTTTCCGTTATAACGGAAGTTGAGGGCAACTTCCTTATTTCAAATGGAACACCCTGTATTTTATTACATTTTTGAATTTCTCAGCACATTTTAGGCTAACTTTGTATAAAAATGCCTATACCCAAATTTGTTAGTTTTCGAGATATTGATTTTTTTCAGAAAAAATTGACAGTTACAGCACCACTCCGAAAAAATCATAACTCGTAGACAGTAACTGTTGAAAATGTGAAATTTCACAGAATCACACCTCAAGCATCAAGTCATGAACAGGTCCCTCGAATTTTCGAAAATAATTTACAGGGTGGTCGAAGTATCTACCTAAAACATAACATCGAGAAAACTGATGAAACACGATTTTTTCAAATGGAAACCATACACTATTCTATTATTTTTGGATACTACGAAAAAAGATATCAGATTAATGAATAATGTCCTATACCTAAAATACACCCCTGGCAAGATATATCATATTGTGGGAAATATTTGAAATGTAAACCATTCGAAGCAATACCAAACCAAGCAATCTTTGAAAATAAATGAAGTTACAACAAATATGTCAAAATTTGATGCGATATAATTGGCGAAAGAAAATAAGATTGCAGCGCCACCTATAGCAAGACTTTGAACTACGAATCACGGACAAAGGTTTTTGACTTTACACGTGTTTATATGGCGTTTTGACGATCTGTACTCCTATTTTCAAACAATTTGTGAAAATTTGAAATGTAAATTATTCGAAGCAATACCAAACCAAGCAAGCAAGCAACGCTCGTCGTGAAAGACCCTGCTCCATTGCTTTGATTACATTGATAACTACTTTGATATTTTATTCTAAACATTCTAAAGTTCCTGTTTATGTAAAACTGTCATTTGTATTTTATTTTTATATTAGGGTTATAGTAAATTTTCTATTTCTGTAAAAATGACGTATATTAGTATCAGTTTTATAGTTTTTAATTATGTAAATCGGACGTTTTCTGTATCGTCATCATGATCAAAAGAAATGAAGGAATATTATTATTATTATTATTATTATTATTACAATATTTTTCCGTCTACCTCACTCTTGTTGAAATAAAGGAATTCTATTTTTTTCTGGCAATAAAGTTAAAGATGCTACTTTAGCAGTTTCCTTAACTTCTGGCAACATAAATTTATCGTCAATTTCCATTTTAGCGTCCATGACATCTGAATTCGTTTGGTTGCCTATGCAGCAATCATGCATGCATAGAAAAATCGACCATTCATGACAAATCGACCATTAATAGTGGTTTCTCGAAATCATCCATTAATAAAAAATCGTTCATTAATGGTCGATTTTATTTGCATTGAAGAACATTTAACAGACAGGTTAATACGAGGTGGGCGGGAAAATGTTTTTTGTGTTTTTAAACATCACTAGACATCTTACCACTGCATGTAGGCTCGTATATTATAGTATCTGAGGAGCTATTACTGGTACAGTGATCCTTCACTTCTTCTTTTAGTAGATTTTCTCTCAAATCCACACATATATCATCTTCATTCTTGTCAATGCCTTTAGTACTGTTGGAAAATTGTTTCACATTTTTTTCTGCTTTGTATCCAGGTTTTTTAATATTTTCACGCTTAATCCGATAATTTTTAGTTTTCTGAATATCGTTTTCAGCAGCCCATTTCGACAACGTTTCAGAATAATCCTAAAAAATATAACAGAATGAAGTATTAGTAGATTTTATTGGAAATATGAACAGAATGTTCATAAAGTCACTTTCAGATTTTTTCTCTCAAGTTATTTAGGGTCTTTCACAATATCTATCAGATGTAGTTCAATGTCCAGCGTGGCTTTAGCCGGGGAAGTAGTTGTTTTCTGTTAAATATTACAAAAAAGTAAATTCAATTTTTTGTAGGTTTTTTCCATTTCCAGAGGAGTCATGTCTTTGTTCAATTTTTCAATTGAGATGGTTTCTCTATACACGAAGTATTAGAGTTAGATAAGAGAGTTGATAATAATGCTCAATTATACATGATAGTATAAAATGGTAGATGATGATGTTTCGACCTTCTATATTTATGTTAAAAAGAAGTTGTCAGGGTTAGGTGTCTTATAGAAAAAATAGCATTTATCAGTTAGCTAACGTTTCGGCAGTATAGTTCGCCATCATCAGTGCTCTAAAATATAATAGAACAATTACAAAAGAAAAATTGCACAGAAAAAACAATTTTTTATAAAAGTAAAAAATAAAAACGTGTGAACATTTATAGTTAAAATTATAATTTTTGAATATTTTTTTCACACCAGCTCATTTTCCGAAACAAGTCTTGGGAAAGTTTATTTTTATTTTCATTTAAATTTTGCAGACTTTCATGAGTGATTTTGGTTTTGTCAAAAGTACAACACAGCATAAAATAAACATATATATATATATATATATACAGTGTGGCTGGCAATATGATTAACTTTTTTTCATCAGTAAAATTGCTTAATTTAAAAAAAAATCACTTTTCACATAACTCACAAAAATATTCAATACATACTGGGAAAAAATACTAAATACTACTTTTCCACGGCAAACTGACCACTTGAATAGTGAAAAGTTGGGGAAAATATATTAAGGATTTTTTATTGAAAAAATAACCCCAACTCCTGGTTTTGGAATGTCCCAGAACCCCAGAACTAAATGCTGAATCATTGAAATATACAGGGGTCACATGTATATATGTCCAATGATATATCTTCAAGATGACATCTGAAGATTTCATCAAGATCTTTTTCGTCCTTGAGGTGCCAAAATATAATGCTGTCATCAGCAAAAACAGTAAATGTACCTGAAATTTGGATATTCAATAGGTCATCAATATGCAATAAAAATAACATAGGTCCAAGTATGGAACCTTGAAGAACTCCACAATTAATACTTTACAATTCTGAATATGATGAATTTCTTACTGTGTTGTACCTACTCTTGACGAAGGAAAACCAAAATCACTCATGTGTAAGTCTACAAAAATATAATGAAAATAAAAAAAAAAAAAATTCTTTCTAAGAGATAGTAAAAAAAAAATCAAAAATGATTATTTTAACTATAACCGTTTACACGTTTTTATTTTCAACTTTTATAAAAAAAATTTTTTTTCTGTGCAATTTTTCTTTTGTAATTGTCCATTATTTCATATTTTAGAGCCCTGAGGATGGCGAAATATATTGTGCCGAAACGTTGGCTGGTTTTTCTATAAGAGACCTAACCCCAACGACTTCTTTTCAACATAAATATAAAATGGGTTCATGCATGTCTGTGTGATGTCACAGAATATAAACAACACACCGTGAATATATTTACCTCAATTTCGTCTTCCGTAGGTCGCTGAAAGTTTTCGCAAAATTTCCAGGTGAGTGTAAACCACCAATGATAATAATTATCGCGTGTATTGGCAAAGTTGTCGTTATCGTTTCTAAAAAAAAAGTATATATTCAGCAGCTAACACCAAAATATAGTTATCTTTCTCACTGATAAAATTCATTTAACTTCCCAACGGAACCCGGATTGGACCAATTCAACATTGTCCACTGCAGTTTTTGCTGAGGACTGTCCTGAAAATTTCAAAGTACTTAGTATTTAAAAAAAAATCAAACTGAAAAGGGTTGAAAAATCACTTGTTTACATACAAATCCCACAATCTTATTCTTAGAGTCCATAGCAAAGGTTGCATTGTCTATTTGCAATCTCTGCTGGAGGAATTGTATAACAAACGAACATATTTGAGTATAATAATGATAAAGTTTATTCAAAATTCAATAAAAAAGCATGTTAAATGTTAAATAAACAGTTTAATATTTCCCACGAGGTTAAAAACTTCAGGTAAAAATTACATAAATTTTGAAAATTGAACAAAATGCTGATGAAAAATAAACTGCATAAGTTAACTGAAATGACATCATAAAATAAACTTCGGCAGACTCTAGGATCAATTTTTTTATCTGTTTTTTTAAAAGATATTAATTATTTGCTCATTTGTACATGATATGGAATCAAATCATGGTAGAATGACGATGAATATATGAAATTTTTCCCGCGACCTTGTTGTTTTAACTATATTTTTCACTGGGATTTCATGACTCCTGCCCAAACCAGAATCCCGCATAATTCAACTGAGTCTATTTTAATGAAAAATTTTTATGTCCATAAATGTTTTGAGATACTTGAATTTTGATAATTAACTTCGTAATTTCCTCAACAGGAGTAATATCTGTTTGTCCCATTCCAGATGCCTGTCAAGCATAACCCCTAAGTGAACTATAATTTTCCGGGTTTGAAGGCCTTTGTTTTTTAAATTGCTTCTTAACGTTTGAGACTTTCCTAGATTCTCAAAAACGCTTGGAAGTCCCATTAAAAATCGATCAAGCCTTTAAACCCGACAAAAAATACTTATAGTTCAAATTTCGGCCGCGAAAGCCTTTAACCAATTTATCATAACTCCTAATAAGTGAAATGCAATTGAGTCTTCTTGGAAGAAAGTTGCACAAATATCTGTCAGATGTAGTTCAATATCCGTCGTGGCATTAGCCAGGGAAGTAGTTGTTTTTTGTCAGATTTTTGCCTCATTGCCACTTTGTGGAAATATTTGGAGAGAAGGGTACTTCGACTTTGTCGATTTAATTCACCCTAATTGGTACTTATCAGTGTCTCCGATTCTAGTATTATAATTGAGTATTAGTGGTCCTAAGTCTGGTAAGATATTATTATATGGATGAATGGCATATATTTCGTTTTTTCGCAGTTTATTGTAAGTTGATTATAATCAAACCGATCAAAGCGATCATTTACACAGTAAATTGAAGTAGGCCCAGAGCTGTGTCCCCTGTGGCACACCAATACGAAAGATTTTTTGTTTGCTTTTTGTTTCATCAATATCAACATACCTATTTTCAAAATAATTTTAGATAAGATCATAAACCTTGCCGCGAAATTAAAATTTGCAGTAGTGCCCATGTCGAAAAATTGAACACATGGAACCAAAACTACGTCAATTTACACTTGACATGCGTTTCGTCAACAAAGTAAGTATCTTTCGGGTGCCATTTTATAAAATCAAGGCTAAATTTAGATACTGAGTCGTACTCACGAAAAAATTTCGTTTAGTCAGACCAATATTGAAATCACCATGAAGTTTTCTGATTATCAATTTTGTAGCAATTTCATCAATGTGATCCACAACAACAGAAAACAGGTCATATTCCACTAAGGCATCTGCTAACTTGATATTTGTGAAGGAGAGAAGAAGCACCAAACCATGTCCTTGGTCGAAATCTTCAGGACAAGCTAAAAAACATAAATAATATATAAAAATACATATTGAAATAAAAACCAATTAAATTGCAACTCATTGCAATGAACAACCAATATGGAGGTCACACGTGTGTCTAACACAATTTAAACCCATTTAATTAGTCATTGACAAATAAAAAAAAATCTATGCAAGATAAAAAAAAAGAAATTAAACAATATATGTAACTGTGAAAGTCTGAATGATTGAGGCTCGTGTCGTGCTGCTCCTAAGGTGGCGTATGTCGATGCCAGAATACCAAACGAAAAAAAATTTAACTGTGACTATATAAATAATGTTCATTTGTCATGGATTAAAGTAATAAAATGTTTTTCTACTCCTATGTTAGTAAACATTGTTTTACAAACAGTTCACTCTATAAGTAAATCCATTCTTACGCACAACTGTGCGTAAAGAATAAAAACGCACAACTGTGCGTCATGATATGATGGCTAGTATAATAGGTAACAATCAAGTTGCCTCTTGAACCACTCAAATCGTGACATTTATCTGTCTTGCGTTTTAAATATTTGACAGTGACATTGTCACTTTTTGAGATTTGAAGTTCAAATCGATACTTCATAAATTATAATCCGATCTTTAATTTTATATCTACAAATATGAGCAACTCCGATAATGAAATGAGCGCAACGCCACCGGAAATTGTTCTTCAGGCTGCTTCTGCTATGGAGAATATTCTGCCGCAAAAATCAAAGGATAGATATGAAAAAGCCTATCAAAAATTTATGGAATGGAGTATGGATAACCACGTGAGTACGTACTCCGAAAATGTATTGCTCGCCTATTTTAATATATTGACCAAAACATTTAAACCCTCCTCGCTCTGTTCATCATTTCTATGCTATATAGTACAAAATTGTATTTTCTTAGATTTAATTTGTTGTTGTTGGAAATTAAACCATAAACTGCGTTAGTTACCTTCATTTTTTTATTACTTAAAGCTTAATCAAACGCACCATCCAGTATATAAGAGTCGTAGAAAAAGTATAGTACGTATTACGTGTTGTAAAGCAATTACGCACTCATGTAATTACCGCACTCACCGCTACGCGGCTCGTGCGCAATTTTTCCATTCGTGCGTAATATGCTTTTTACAACACTTGATACGTAATATACTAATACAGGCCGTTTCTTATTATCATGACATAACATTGCTATATTCCAAACTATGAGCGATACAAAGATGATTAAATGGGCAAAAGGGTGATTAATTTGGAGATCATTACATTAGTCGAAAAAATCTACAAGTACTCTTGTCCTTCTCGAGTTATAAAGGGAAAACTAAAAATGCTATTATTGGTTTTAAACGCATAGAATTTTTATTTCAAAAAACATCAAAAAATGGAAAAGGGTTATTTTAATGTATCTGACATGTGCTAAAGTGCTGTATTCATAATTCTTCACTACCACGTTTCTTGTCTGCACGGCCACCATCAGGTTATTTTTTTAATACTGACCTCATCTCTTTTTTATTACAAATATTGATAAACCGTTAAAGTCCAAATTTAGTGAATGTTTCAACGACATTTTATATGAAATAACTAACATCAGTGACACTAATTTTTAATTTGGCATCAAAATTGCCTAACAATTTCAATAAATAAGATAGCATTACCGATAATTTTGCAAGAAAGCACGCTATCTAAAAATTGCACGAGTTAATTTTCATATTTTGGAATGAACCCAAAAAAGGGGGGCTCTTTCGCCAAAATATTAAAATATCCGAGTGCAAATTTTATAAAATAACGTGTTTAAAATTTAAAAGAATCTGGTAATTTTTTATACACGAGTGTAATTCATTGAAATATTTCACGAATACAGAAACATTAAATTTTTTTCTAAAAAATATCATAGTTCTGATAAAGACTAAATAAAATTGTGCTAGACACACGACATTTTTGCACTTTTTGGAGTTTATCTGACATTTTCCAGTATTGTTTGTGGTCACGGCGACGGGATATTTCCGCAGTGCAATTACCTCTCCAATTTTTCGCTAATTACATTCCTCTTATTAGAAATTTTATATATGAGCTAAACATTCAGTGAAATATATTTTTTTTAACAAAGTTGAAATTAAACAAGCAGAAAAATATTTTTTTTATAATGAATTGATGAAGGAAAATGAAACGGATAAAGAAAATAATAAATGACATTTTATGCACATACGCTTTCTACGCATACAATGTTTATGTCAATTTTCTAACATGCTGGGTGTAATGATACAGTGTGACCCACTTAAGACCGGAGCACTCTTATAAAATCTACATTTTTCAACCGATTCGATTGTTTTTTTTCCTTCGGTAGACATTCAAAAAGTCTACTAGGATACCAAATTTCAAAAATCTAAAAAATTACTAGCGATTTAAAATAAAATTCTAACTAAACCACTGGATTCGCGAAATGTTCAAATGGTTCTTATGTGAATAACGTTGAAATGCGTCAATCAATAAAAAGGTTATGATGGAATGAAATTTGAAAAATATGCCGTTTAATCAACCCACCAATTCAATTTCAAAACTTTTATCAGAACTTTTTCACTACACCACTGTATTCAAGGAGTCTCGAAATATCACTGACTGTAATTTCAGCGATGATTCCGAGAAAAAAAAATTATGAGATAAACTTTTTTATTGATTGACGCATTTCAACGTTATTCACATAAAAACCATTTGAAAATGTCGCAAATCCAGTGGTGTAGATAGATTTTTTTTTTAATCGTTAGTAATTTTTTTTAGATTTTTTACCTTGAAAAATCAGATTAGACGGCCATTGAAGTGAAAATTTAGTAATGAAAATTGGTGTCCTAGTAGACTTTTTGAAAGTCTACCCAACGAAAAAAGAAATCATTCCAATCGGTTGGAAAATGTAGATTTTATAACGGTGCTCCGGTCTTAAGTGAGTCACACTGTATATTACATGCATACCTTATTTTCTCTTCGAAATAGTCGATATATGTAGTCGGTGTCAAGAAAACTTTATCCTAATATCACCAGACAAAAAAAATCTAAAGGAATAAGGTCTGGGGAACGAGCTGGCCTGAAAATCTGCCCATTGTTTCAAATCCATTTTCTTTTGGTATATTGCATCAAAATGTTCCCCTACTATTGCTGAGTTATGGAGAGGGGCACTTGCTGAAAATATTCCATTTCACGGTGGATGTTCAGTGGCAACTTTATATAAATTACCATCAAACTCATTTTTTTTTAAATGTAAATACATTAAAAAATGACATATAGTGTTTTTGTTCCTAAAATTCTCAACCAAACATTTATTCCAAACCTTTCCTGAAAATTGGTGTCTCTATGTAAATGTTCATTTGTATCATTCCATCGATAATAGAGGTTGCTGTTAAACCAACACCAATATGTTGGTGAATCTTGATTCGTTACTCCCATATTATTTGTTACAAATATCTTCAACTTCCCGATTTTTACGTCTAGCAACTTTTCAAATCGGCTCCTTTGTCCGAATAGTCCCTTTCATTAAGAGCAATGCAAAGTAGTTCTTGTAGAAAACTTTGCCAAAAGCATCAAACATAATTAATTCAATAGTCGTAGGGGGCAGTAGTTGGTTTCTGTTGGATACTTGCCGACGATAATAACTGAGAGTTGAGATAGGAAAAAGAAAATCCCTGCATCGCTATTTTTATTTTTTATATTTCAAGATCTTCATGGATGCAGGAATTAGTATGTAGTAAAAAAGATTGACTCACTTTTAGGTGTGACAATCTGAACTTGGAGTCCACCATGTATTGTTAAATGATAGTGCCAATTCAAAATTAGTTCGTCTGGGCAGAGCACAAGTACGAGAAACTTTTGTACCGCCTGACTGAACATTCCATTCAAAAATGCAGAAACTTGCAGCTGCATGTTGAATCCATCTTCTTCGTTTAAAATTGCACCTTTGAACTGAAAATATGAATGCCTGATGACACAACAATAGGGACAATTTCTGTAATAACGATAACACTGTAATAGTATGGGGACAATATGAAAATTAGAAACAATATACATACGTATAAATTGAAAAAATTATAGATATTCGAAGGTTTCCCCAGTTGAGTAATTCACATGACTGAAAAAAAAAAGATTCATGTAAAGTGTAAAAGGGTTTAAATTTGAGAGTGATGAAATTATCACCAACAACTTCAATGCAATGGTAGAATGGTGGCATCTTTTTAGAAAAAAACATTCATTAATTACGCAATTTCAATATAAGTAATGACTTTTGAAAAAGCAAGATAGCAACCAGTCTTCATACTGGCAGGGTGTTGAATATGGAGTAATTCAAACATGTTCAGTCCCAGGATACAGTACATATGGAAAAAATTTAAAAGTGAGATATGGAGTGTCCCAGATACACTTCACATTTTAGTATATCAATTGAATTTTATCGAAAAAGCAAAACTTTACAATTTATTGGCTATGATAGGGTGCAAAATCCAAAAAAAACAACACTCAGAATGAAGACAGAACAGTTCTGATAGGAGTTCTGGGTAGCACTCGGCGAGTTAAAAATATTCCCATTACTGCGTCTTTAGGCGAAAGTATAAAGGAATGCTCCAATGTTACCGTACATATTAAATACTATTTCTTTGAATTAGTTTTAGCAGATTCCTTAATAAAAAAGAGTTTTTTAAAGAAAAATAAGATTTGTATGGTTTCTATTTGCAGTCGGAAAAAGTATTGTAAAAAACTCGTTTGAAAACCTCTTTGCACACTCGCTCGACTTGTGAACCTCGCCTTCGACTAAGTCCACTTAATTGTTGTGCTCGTGTGTAAAGAGTCGTTTTCAAACCTCATTATTTAATATACTATTACATTCGACTCAATGTATAGGATTCGTTTGAAGTGGCTCATGAGAACGTGTGAAAAATTAAGGTAAACAAAAAATTGAATGAAGGTTTTTTGTTGTTTAATAGTAAAACATATTGAGGGTGATTCTGGGAAAAAAATATCAGTAACTTGGCTGACTGTTGGCTGACTATTATAGCTAATAAATTGAAAAGTTTTGTTTCTTCAATGAAACCCGATTAACATATTTTGTGGAACTCGCCGAGTGCTACTCAGAACTCCCGTCAGAACTGTTCCAACATTCTCTTCTGTATTCCTACTGAATGTTGTTTTTTTTTGGATTTCGCACCCTATGATAGCTAATAAATCGAAAAGTTTTGCTTTTTCGATAAAACTCGAAGAACATATTTTGTAGAACTCGCCGAGTGCTACTCAGAACTCCCGTTAGAACTGTTCTGAGCTTATTTTGTTTCTTCATTCTGAATGTTGATTTTTTGGATCTCGCACCCTACGATAGGTAATGAATTGAAATGTCCTATTTTTACGTTAAAACTTGATTGAGATATTTTGTGGAACTCACAGAGTGCTACTCAGAACTTCCATCAGAACTGTTCTGATTCCTTTCTGTCTTAATTCCGAGTGTTGTTTTTTTGGATTTCGCACCCTATCATGGCTAATAAATTGAAAAGTTTTGCTTTTTCGATAAAACTCGAGAAATATATTTTGTAGAACTCGCCGAGCGCTAATCAGAACTCCCATCAGAACTGTTCTAACATTCTTTTCTGTATTCCTATTGAATGTTGTTTTTTTTGGATTTCGCACCCTATGATAGATAATAAATTGAAAAGTCTCGCTTTTTCGATAAAACTCGATCAACATATTTCGTATAACTTGGCGAGTGCTACCCAGAACTCCCATCAGAACTGTTCTGAGATTATTTTCTGTCCTCATTTTGAATTTTGTTCTTTTTTTTGACTTCGCACCCTGTTATATGTAATAAATTGAAAAGTTTAGCTTTTTCGATAAAACTCGATACATATATTTTGTAGAACTCGCCTAGCGCTACTCAGAACTTCCATCAGAACTGTTCTAACATTCTCTTCTGTCTTCCTACTGAATGTTGTTTAGTTGAATCAGTTCCAGCTCTTACAAATTTTTTCGTAAACAAAAACCATCTGAAAAAATATTCACAAAAACTAAAAGCTTATATTGGTTCATAACGCTACAAATAGAGAAGAATGATTTCATAATATGGTCCAAAATAATTCATTATAAATATCTATAAATATCTATAACTAAATACAATAAACAACAAAATTTCAAGTTGAAAATGATTGCATCAGTTTTTAAAAACAGCATAATTGCAATAAGTCTTTCTTTAAATGTAATTTTAAACGATTTTTAGTATATATTTTTCAAACTTTTGGGTTCCTATATTATATTATTGAATATCAAATTTCCATTATATAAAATTGATTTTTTTTTTTCGAAGTTTGTCTGTATTCTACGCATGATGAGTAAATTTGATTGTCTAGTTTGATGATTGTGAATAGTATCGATTGAATGACATTTCGAGATGAATGTTTCCTATTATTGATAATAGAATATTATGAATTTTCAATTTGAATAAAGAATTGATATCCAAAAGATTGTTTTGATCATATAAATGGGATGTAGATTCAAGGAATAGCAATTTAAAAATACAATTAATACTTTTGTTTTGCGAAGATTCAAGTGGATGCAAGATATTAGAATAGGCAGTTCCTTGTACTGATATTAAATATTGTAATTTTGAATAAATTAAACTGAAATACGTAATTTTTAGATATTTCAAAGGAATGTAATATCGAATTTTGAACAACAATATACCATTTATAAAAGCTATTTTTTAGAGGATTTTCAATAAGACTTTTCCCAAAAACTTTGTTGTTTCTGAATATATAATATATTTTTTTCCGTTGAAAACTATAATGAATATCCAATATGTCTGGATTGATAAAACCATAAGGAAAGATTTATCAATAATATTCATAGTCTTCAAAATAACATAAAAATAAGATAGATGGGCCGACATGGAAACTCGTTGACTCATTATATAGATTTTTCATGTTTACCCTAGAAGAACAACATACAGGGTGGCCCATCGAAAACTTGACATGGGGGTTTTGGGTACTAATATCGTAGATCTGGAGAAACGCTCGGACAGGTCGATTTTAGTTTCGAGGGGGACATTGTGCCCTCCTACAGGCAGCACCGTCAGGTCAACCCTCGAGCAGTGGGGTGAACAACCCTTGAAATTTGAATAGGGAATAGGAGTCGAGTGGCACATCGTTGGAAAGCCCGTTGAATTCTCGAAACAAAACGGTCGGCAGTTTTTCTAACGGAAATGAGCCATAATTAAGTTAAGAGTAAAATTCACTTACATTAGTCTCATCGTAACAAATGCTCGAAATGCGCACCTCCAACTTCCATGCAATGATACAGATTGTGTTGAAAACGTTCTCGTACATTTTGGAGCATGTCTGGGGTGATTTGGCGACATTCTAATGTGATTCGTTGCCGTAAATCTGCTAGTGAAGCTGGTGGTGTAGCATAAATTCTGCTTTTCAAATGACCCCACAGAAAGAAATCTAAGGGAGACAGGTCTGGTGATCGTGGGGGCCATTCAATAGAACCTCGCCTACCAATCCAATGACCAGGGAAGTGGTGATCTAAATATCGCCGAACAGGCATAGCATAATGCGGAGAAGCACCATCTTGTTGAAATATCAACTGATCTTCCTGATAATGATGGACATTTTCAATAATGTTAGTTAACATTGGTTCAATTGTGTCTTCAAGCAGTTCCAGATACATTTCCCTTGTTAGATTGCCTTCTAAGAAGAGGGGGCCCACGATACGATCCCCAAAAATACCAGCCCATACGTTTAATTTTTGAGGATATTGCGTATGTACCTCATGAAATATATGGGGATTCGAATCAGCCCAATATCGACAATTATGGCGATTAACTATACCATTTAAAAAAAAAGAACATTCATCACTAAAACAAATGTTGAACAGACACTGAGGATTTGCAATCGCCTGCTCACTTAGTACCTCACAGAATTGTAAACGCCGATCAAAATCATCTTCATTCAGTTCGTGTGTTAATTTAATTTTGTAAGGATGAAATTTATGTAGTTTTAAAATACGCTGAATGCTAGTTCTTGAGATACCGGAAACAGTTGCTAGCTGTCTTGTACTCAACGTATGGTCAACCTCAACATGGCCCAAAATTGCCACTGTTGTCGCCTCATTTCTTACTGGCGGTTCGATTTGCCGTTTTTTATTTGCTACCGATCCCGTTTCTCGGAATTTTGATACTAATTCAGACACATACTGCCGCGACACAGTCCTGCCATATTGTTGATTGAACCGTTCCGCAGCCCTTTTCGCACATCTATTGTTTTCATAATACAGTTCAAGCAACGCAACCCTCTCTGCCACTGTATACACCATTGTTTCGTTTTAATTTTGACG
Organism: Chrysolina oricalcia; assembly: GCA_944452925.2. Lineage (NCBI taxonomy): Eukaryota > Metazoa > Arthropoda > Insecta > Coleoptera > Chrysomelidae > Chrysolina > Chrysolina oricalcia. Next base: position 68,475,881 of record OX101817.2, read on the forward strand.
TACGATACCACACACGAATGAAACTCACTTGTAGTACACACGTGAAAAACAGAAACTGCATGCTCTATCTGTTTGTTCTATTTTATTAAAAAAATTTCATGGGTACCGCGAAAAAAACTGAGCAAAAACATTCACAGTATCGTAGCAAATAAATGATAGATTGCAAAAACTGGCAAATGAGTTTTCCAGAGACGTACAAGTAAGCTCTTAACTTTCGTACAGGTTTATTCCTGAATTTATTTTTTCCCAAACGGTTCATCCCAACTTCAAAATCGGGACGCCGTTGGATAGAGAACTTAACGGGCTTTCAAAAGATGTGCCACTCCACCATTATTCCCTATTCAAATTTTAGGGGTTGTTCACCCCACACCTCGAGTGTTGCCGTGACGGTGGTGCATGTAGGAGAACAAACTGTCCCCCTCGAAACTAAAATCGACCTGTTCGAGGGTTTTTCCACATCTGCGATATTATCACCCAAAACCCCGATGTCAAGTTTTCGATGGGCCATCCTGTATATTATCATTAACAAGGTCAAGATAATACGGCAAAAATACCCAAAATTTTACCAAAAGACTGTTAGAACGACGTACTTTTTAAATGACCAATTAGAGTATTGTAGCAGTAGACTACTCACCTGTCTGTAGAAATTTTGATATAAATGATCTAATCCCATAACATCGGGAATTTTTAAATGTTCACATAGTTGGTTAGGAAGAATGGCTGCTTTCTTCCCAGTATGGCATGATGATTCAGTTGGCTATAAATCAGGATATCTGAGTTAACATTTGTTTCACTCATATAATGAATGAAAATAATATAAAAATCGTGCTGACACAATTGTATAACATAAAAATAACAATTTTGAACGTTGTGCATTTGGAAAGAAAAAAAAAGATAATAGGCTATTCAACAGTGATAGGTAATCACAGAAAATTAATTAATGTGCAACCTGCATAGCAATCGGACCTAGGAAATTAAGCATGAAAATGGACTTTTGAGGGGATATACCCGGGTGTCCGCGTAAGGTGGCTAGCCCCAATAACTGTTTTGTTTTTGAAGAAAATTGAACGAAATTTTGAGGATCTGCATACGGCCCTACGCTTCAAATTAGCATAATAACAATTGTATTTTCATGAATAATAAAGACCTTTATTATTATTATAAAACTGCGTTTTTCGACAGGTAACTCAAGTCTAACACAGTTTTATAACCGAAAAATTTGTTTGAAACCCAACTGTTTTCCTTGAAACTGATTCATAACTAATCTTTGTCATAAGTTGCCATTCCACAATCAATAGTTATTTCATGACAACATCCAATCTTTTTTTATAAATTATATTGGCAATTATTATATGTACGCACAACCCCGAATAAATTCTCAGTCCGACGCCACTGGACTCTGACCGATCGGTAATCTTCGGCATTTTAGCTGGCTATCTTTTCCCTTCGAGTTTTGAGGTTTTGACTTTTGGCCGCTGTTTTGTGTTTTCACATTTACACAGGTCTAAAATCTAAATGCACTATTCCATAGACAATTTAGTCTCATTATACACTATTCCAAACTTGAACTTGATTGTCTTACCCATAGACAAAGACAAATTAGTTTCTTTGTCATTTAATTCTTACCTCAACGATACTGAACATTTTTTATGAAGTAATAAAGTCATTAAAAACGACAATGCATGCAATGTTATCACCAGAACCTATAGAACTCCCATAAATAAAATTTCAAGACTAATAGGAAAACTCCTTTTTGATAATTCTTTGTTTTCAGTTAAAAATCAAACTAGCTTTTCTTTTATTTATTTAAATATTATAACCTATAACCTAACTAGCAGATAAAAGCTCTCGGACACGCATGATCCCCATTCCCGAATTGTTCGGTAAACTTCGGGGAGTTGCGGAAAGTTTGACAGCTTCATGCAAACAAAAGTTGAAAATGCATAAATTACTCAAAGAGCTCAACGCTCAACATATCATATAGGTAGACGGAGAAGCAAATAAAACAAACCAAAGTGGCACCGAAACAATGCAAAAATAAAAGTTCAAGTTAGTGCGCAATTTATAAAATTATAATCATATTATAATTTCATTTCAGTGAGTTCGTGTCGTTCATAAGTTCGGGATCATTCGTGCCAGGAAGCTTTTAAATGCTTGTCGTGTCTCTTCCAGTTTTCTCTCTCTTACTTTTGCTCTCTCTTTTTCTCTGGGATCTTGCTTTCAGATGGCACACTTGTCCAGTCCACCCTCCAGTAAGTGTGGTTCCTCCCTACCATTGTCTGAGCCGCTATATAGACGAGGAAAGTGTGTCGTCACAAATGTCATTCTTGTCAAAAACTGATTCCAAACAAAGAATTTTAGGTGACATTCTCTGTTGATTATTTGCAGCTTTGCTTATTAGTTTGTTTGCTTGTTTGGATTTGGTTATCTCCGGCAACAGAAGTTGAAACACAACGGAAACAATTTCGGACAAGCTGATATAAATTCGACGGAGGTTTGTTTGGAATCAGTTTTTGACAAGAATGACATTTGTGACGTCATCACTTTCCTCGTCTATTAGCTCCGATTATTAAAGCAGGTTTTTGTCGTATCACATTTTAAAAATTATTTGGGCCATTTTAAAAACTTTTCATTTTAGCGTTGAAACCATGACGTCATAGACCTCTGTTATTGGCTTTGTCAAGAGGTGGAGGTGAAGCTTACTTTGAGCAATTGTCCACCCAGAATAATTATAAACATTCAATCACTATTTTATTGTACTTTATTTCAGAAACACTTATAAATTTGGTAGGAACGTACCACCTTGAAGTCCACCTTGAAAAAGAGTCCTGTATGTTTATTTCCTGAACACGCGAATCAGAAGAAAATTCTCGGGGGTTTCCAATGCTTTTCGAGTTATGCCCTTTTGAATCACAAAAGCTAAATGTTTCACACAAAAATCGATCTTCTTATATGAATAAATATAACCTACCATTTCAAAGACATTTGCAATAGTCATAATATTGCCGAAGGAAAAATATCATTGCAGAGTTCAGTTGAAGCCAGTTGGACAATTTTCGGTGAGCAAAGTATCAAGTGTAAGCGTATATAATAATAATAATAAACTTTATTCATCTTTCTAGATCATAAAGACAAGTGAACAGAAGTAAAAAACGGGAAAATACAGGTACTAAAAATTATACGATACAAACATACAAGTACACTTTAACACATAAAATCGATGGAAATGCTGCGATTTTTTTGCCATTCGCAGAAAAATTGCGAATAATCGCGGGAGTATGAACGATCCTTAAACTTAAACGGCAACGTCGGCAACACTGGGCGAGCAGGAGCACCAGGCGCTAAATTCACACTGCTGAAATGAAATGTTTTGAAATGGAAATGGACCAATAAACAAATTTTGTTTAAAAAGTAGATCTTCACTCGCTAGTTCAACAATAAAAAATATTTATTCAGTTGAAAAACTAAACACTACTTTTGTACTCTACGACTGTTTGAGAATTGTGAACATGGAAAAAAGAAAGTCGAAATTAAATAAAATTTTATCCCAGTTCGATGCACTAGTTGATGAAAAACTAACCCTTGAAGACAATTTGAAACTACTATTGAATCAAGTTGAGTGTGCCAGGATTTCTAGTGCAGTACCAGTCTTAATAAATTTTTTTCAGTTGCAGCCTTACGTTGACCATGCAAAAAAAATTGAAAATGGAAGACAAAAAGATCTGAATGAAATCTTGAAATACGAGTTGAAAATTTTGAAGAAACTAACTGATTTAAATACAGATTTGGAATGTTTTATAGACGACAAATTCGTAAGTAGTATACAATTGATGAACAATGATTGCAGGAACAATCTGGTGGAAAAAACTGAATTATGTTACGATAAATTGGAATTATCTGAAGAGAAGTCTGAACTAGGATTTCCTGTTCAACAGCAGGAACCTCTTATTTCAGAACAGTCTGTATCAAATGAATTCCCGACAGTACTTCATGAACCATCCACAACTATAATCCCATTTGAATTTTCTGAGTTCGAAATTAAAAATGAAACTCCTGAAAACGACATAGAGAGTCTGAGGAATTGCCTGAAGAACTTCAGTGCAAAGCTGGGATTGAATCAACAGAGTTTCTCAAATATGGAAGATTATTATGAGAAATCGTCCACTAGTTGTATAAAACAAGAGCAAATTGATCAGTCTCCAGTAGTTATACCAGAGGTAACTTCAGATGTTTTGGATGAGGAGGTGGTCCCTCCGGAAGTTGAGATACCAGTGCGGGATACATGCGTCTCGCCTGATGAGTTACACTCAAATACTGAAATAATAAAACAGTGTGATGGATCAAAAATTGAGTTAATCGACAATACTCTTTTCAGCTCAACATGTAGCGATAACCTAGAAAAGAAAGCAGCTGGTGAGAATTATTTTTACTGTCCTGAAATCAATGTCAACATTGGTGCAAAAATGTCAGATTTGGGTGAAACTGATTATATTTCAAGTAGTATAATACAGGAAGAAAAAAGTGATAATCTTGAATATAAAACCCAAACCAAACTTGATTCTTCCATAAAATACCCAGATGTGTCTGAAAAAAACTGGTATCAAAACCCATCATGTTCCAATACCCAACAAAAAAATAATAGCTCTACAGCTTTAATGAAACTGAATAGTTATCGGTCAAAGAAATCAAGTAATGCTGTAGTTAAAACAGTTCCGAAACCAGACATTTCTTTGAAACCCACTAAAGCATCTAATTCCATGGGTTCAAAGAATGTTAACAACCAGCAATCGAAGAAAAATAAGAAAGTGGAGATTGTAGCAAATCTTCCTTTCAAAAGCCTCTCCGCATGGAGTGGAAACAGAGAAGAGGAGGATGTGTTTTATGGTAAGGTGTTTTCCATAGTGACAATTTGAGAGTAAATTTTTAATTTACCTATAATTTTGAGTCAAATTATTGCTTTGAAATCAGTGCTGGAGATGTCTACATGTTTTTTCACAAGCTAGAATTTGAAAAAGTAAAAATAGTGCAATTCTGAAATAGGAAAACACAATGTACTTTGTTTATGGAATGTACATTTTAACAATAATTCAAAAATATAAATAGACCAAGCTGAAGATAAAAAAAGAGGCTCTTTTCACACAAAATAAAAGATGCAAACGCCTTACTTTTTATAAGATGAAAATCCCAGTTTTCACCCCAGGAAAAACGCTTTGTGGAAATTTTTAAACAAGAAATAGAGAAAAAAAATACAACTGTTTTGTCCTTTAGTTGGGTTGTCATGTATTTGCGATTTTTTTCAGAACCAGATTACAAAATGACTCCATTATTTGGAGATGAGTGTGCTTTCAGTCACATAGAATCTCCCTCGGAGTTCTATATACACGTTAATGATGAAGAAACAGCTATGATTGACAGGTAAGCTATTTTGAAATGGAAATGTGTTTTTGGTTTTGGGCTATCTTGTCGAATAACGCTAGAAAAAAATGAAAACTAATGAAAAATAACTTTTTACTGTATGATACCAATGTCAGTGAGTTGAGAGAAATAATAATAATAATAATATTTATTGTTGTCATTGGATCCAATTTGGACATTGACATGGTCAGTATCTGTTAAAAACAATTTGAGTAAATTAAGTAAAAAAAAACTTTCAATAACAAACAACAAACATAGCACAAACGTTATTTACATTAACATGTTAAAAGTTAGGTGTAACTAAGGTACTCTTCAACAGTGTAGAAGCAATGTTCAAGTAAATATTCCTTAATTTTATGTTTAAATAAATTTATACCCTTAATTGATTGGAGGTTGACAGGTAAGGAATTGAAAATTTTTATTCCCCTATACTCTGCCCCCCTTTCGAATAGGGCTGTACTGTGTGCTGGAATTCTCAGACTGTCGGAATAACATAGCACTCTATCACTATTAGTACGTCCATTTACATTTGTCATGAATAGATTTGGGTTACTTTTAACAAAAATAAGTAGCCTATATATGTAAAGAGAGGGAAGAGGTAGTACACCGAGTTTTTTGAAAAGTGGTCTGCACGGTTCTAAAAAGTGTGTTTTCAGTATACACCGTATTGTGCCAAGAAAACTATATCAGCCAATTGGGATCCTCCCCAAAAAATCAAGCCATAGGTAAAGATTGATTGAGCATGAGCAAAGTAGTAGGTTTTCAACACAGCAAAGTCCACGGAATCGTTGAGTTTACGTATGGCATAACACATTTTATTCAGGTTCTTCACAGTTTGGGAGATATGATTACCAAATGACAGGTTACAATCAATTTCCACACCAAGGAATGTAGTATCAGAATGTACAGGAACTGATTTATTATTGAGTTTTATTAAAACACTTCTGTTTGGTTTGAAGCGGTTACTAAACTGCACCGACACTGTTTTTTTTTGTGTTTAGGTATAGCTTATTATTGTTACACCAGGTCAACATTTCATGTGTCACCTGTGTTGCCTTTTTTGCGAGGTTTTCGAAATTTTTGTCCATTAATAAACATGAGGTATCATCGGCATATTGGAAGACAGCTGGAGTTGATAGGCAGGCAGGTAGGTCGTTCACATACATAATGAACAATAGAGGTCCCAGGATGGATCCCTGAGGAACACCAGTGCTAATATTTCTAGTGGAGGAATTGAATGCCTGAATTCTGCCATTGACTTCAAACCTCAAACCAACATATTGAGTTCTTCCTGTCAAGAAGGATTTTAACAACTGCAAAGGTATACCTCTAATGCCAAAGCATTGAAGTTTTTCTAGAAGAATATCATGGTCGAGAGAATCAAAAGCCTTGGAGAGGTCGAAGTATATACCTGTTAATAGCTCTCCTTTATCAATATGACCAACTAAGTATTTCGGTGAATGATAAATGGCTTTTTCTGATGGTAAAAAACCAAATTGACACGAGCTAAGAATGTTGTGTTCTTTCAAAAAATCAAGCAGTCTTGCATAAATCAGTTTTTCAAAGACCTTTGAAAATGCTGGTAACATCGATATAGGTCTATAGTTTGAGAAGTAATTTTTTAGACCTTTTTTATAGACTGGCGTAATTTTAGCATTTTTCAGGTCATCAATGATAAACAGTATAAAGAATGAAAAAACATCTCTAAAAAATGGTTAGGTTAGGTTCGACGACGTTTCAATAGTTAACATATACTGTCCTTATTAAGTGTGTGAATGCGACAAGACATCTCGGATACTTATAATATTGCATGCAACTGATGTACCTGCTATAAAGGTAATTATGATCTTCGTGGGGTCTCTCTCAGGTGATCAATGTTAATTAATGTGATACAACGACCTTTTTTGGTGAGTGTTATAATTGATGACACAAATTATGTGTTTGTATTCAGGTAATTATTATATGTTCCGCCATTTTGTAGTAGATGAAAATATTGACTTTACATTCTAGGGTTGCGAAGGATTTGACAGGAGCTTCAAAAGGATGTGTCACAAGACCCCCCTTTCCATTTATTTTTCCATATGGCGCCCAGTGGCCATCTTGAAAGTTTCATCTGTCAATTTTACTCCTTAATATAGTATCCCAAGTTTTAATTTATAAATTTTTTGAGTGGCCCGTTCAAAAAATAAAAGGGGGAGGGGACATTAAAGAAAAGCACTGTATAGTTTTTCTTTTGTTTATTTCAGCCTTACTGAACAAATCAACGAATATTTCATTGGATCAGTTTCAACTTATAGGACTAAGCAATTGGCGTGTAGCGACATAGGGAAATTTTGTTTTTCGTATATACCTGATTATGTCGGCTGGTTCAGAGTAGAAGTTTTGGACTGGTATTTGGTGAGTCAGCAAAAAAAATCTAAATGAAAAAATAACGTGCTTTTATTTCAGAATGATGATTCGATGGATGTTCTAGTTCAACTTGTAGATTACGGTAACAAACGAAAAACCTCGTACAAAGACCTTCGCAAAATGGTCAAGGGAATTTGTGATATTCCGTTACTTGCAATTAGGTGTCACTTTCCTTCGGTAAGATTCGCCAGAATTTTCGGGAATATTACCATAATTGCTTCAAAAATTACCGATAATTCTGAAAAAAAAACGTGTTTTTTGAAAACTGCACGAGCTTAGTTTTTTTCGTTGTTTCAAAGCATAAATTTCAAAGCAATATTTTGAAACAACGAAAAAAGTAACCGAGGGAATTTTTTTCCAAAAAAACACGTTTTTTAGAATTATTTAAAGCACGAATTGTATTAGGTAGAAAATTTCAAGAATACGAAAATATTCATATTACCTATTTATTTTTATAGTTGATACTACAAATATTGTAAGTAATAAGGTAAACATTTGTATTTCTCTGCAACTGAAGTTGATCTTGAACCTCCTCCTGGCGCGCATGCTTGTAGATTTTCATTGCCACGCATTCTTTCAACGATAGCCTGATGATGTTCTTCATCTATCTGTAGATAGCTCGCAATATATTTGGTTGGCATGTTCTGTCATTCTTCAGTTGAATTGTCACCTAGCGCGCTGAAATACAGCGACTATTCCACTCTTCTCAAGATATTCACGTAATCTGACCAATCACAAATCAAAGACAACTTGTATTATCGCGAAAACACCAGCTGTCTCTCAATTCTGATTGGTCGCATCGTAAGTATATAATAAATATTGATAGGTATAATACATTTTTTATGATTTTAGTTAATTGATTATTATGGTTATGATGTCTAATAAAATTCCACTCGTGATTGAATTTATCTCATAAGTCTGTCTTTTATTTCTGAACTCAACTGAGAAACTGAGAAAACACCACAAGTGGTGTTTTCTCGAATCAATTCAGTTTCGTTCAGAAATGAATCGACAGACTTATCGCAAAAATTCAATCACTTGTGGTATTACTACTGATAATTTCAAACATTTCAACACATGAGTGAAATTTTCAGTGTATTTTTGTTTTTTATTTGAATGTTTTTTGTTACTATTATTTCAGATGTATCCATACGGTTCAACACCGACAAATAAGCTGACTATTTGGCCAGAATTTGCTGTGGAAGCTCTCATAGGCTTAAGTAAGAATAACGGACAACAGAACATGTTCAAAATCGTGTTTGCACAAGAGGAATCGTGAGTAGTTTTTTTCTCTCTTCAATATACACTTCCGTTTATACTGAAAGTAAGGCTCAGTATTTTCTATTTACTTCGTTTTTTTGTTCAATTATGATCTTCATTTATCTTTAAGTTCATCTAATACAGGAATTGTTAAATTTTCGAAGAATTCAATAAGTTCTGGAGAATTGACTTAATTTTTCTATTTTATTGTGTAGAAGCATAACCAAAAAACCTAAATGGTCGATTTTGTTTTTTTTTTAATCATTGAAAAATTGGTAGAGGTTTTGAACAATTAATTTCCGATGACTTATTGTTGATATCAGTTACTAATTTATCTTATCAACATATTTGTTTTCTCTCATATGCATAAAAAATGACAGATAGGTACCAGTTATTTAATTCAACTGTTTTTTTCTGTTGTTGTATACTGTACAACTCGAGTGGATTGTCCATATCGCGCACGGACCATTGGGAACTCGCTTTTCAAATGACAAATATTGCATTCTTTGATTGAAATATTCGAATAAAGGTCTTGTTTCTCTGACCGGATCGGCCCGAAATATTTCGGTGAAATTGCACGAAAAGTTCGTTATCGTTTCCGGTGAAACCCAGTATTGTGTAGAACATAGTGGTTTGTATAAAAGATCGGAACGAAATTTCGGGATTGTTCGTTGACAGCAGTTCGTCTGTATCAAGCCACTTTTGATTTGAACGATCTTTAAACGGTGCAGTTCTCCGAACTTTGTGAAAACATTCAGTATTTCCGCATTTATTTCCAAAATAGAACTTTTATATCATCTATGTTGAATTAAAAGATGTCAGTCGGTAAGAAATACCACAAATTGGACTTTTCTGTGCCAGAAGAGTATTAATTAAAAAAGTAAAAGAAAATCCTCTGTTTTATGCAAAACAATTAAAAAGTTACAAGGACATGAAAATGAAAGGTAATATTTTGGCAAAAATTGTGAAGGAAATGGAAGAATCCGGATACAAATATTCATAAACTCCTTCTTTAGGCCTATTTTCAAACATTTTTAAAACTATAATTTTCAGCACACACTTCAAATAACGCACTCATCATCATCATCCTGTTCTTCTTCTAAAACCATAATAGTGAAAAAATCCATTATGTCAATTTTGAAGCGCAAGAAGCACCCTATGTAAAATTTAAAAGACTGAACTATGTCCCAACGAATGGAAATTCTTCAGACAAACCACACGAAACGAAACTTCTGAACGAACTTAAATTATTTCGATGTAGGGCGTCTGCACGCGAATATCGCCGAAATATTTCGGGCCGATCCAGTCAGAGAAACCAGGCCTTAACTGAATAATAATTACGAACAGTCGTTACCTTCCGATGATGAACCCTTTACTCCCACATACACCTACTACGTAGGCTTATTATGGCAAGTACCTATCAGAAAACAACTTGGTCATAGAGGGCACTTACAACTGCTTCCTCTGATGCTTTGAGGAACGTTGCACAAGTATCTGTTGGATTTAATTCAATACCCGTCGTGGTCTTAGCCAGAGGAGTAGTTGTTTTCTGACAGGTACTTGCCATAAAAAGCCTACGTAGGGAGTAAAGGGTTCATCATCGGTCGGTAACGACCGTTCGTTATTAAACGATCTCCCAAAGAACTCTGTTTTCTTTGAATAATATTTATTGATTCTCATTTATTTTTTCCTAATTATTCACTTTATGCTATACTCCATTCCAAATAAGAATACAGTAGGTGGCGCCGTAATCAGTGAGGAAAACTACACAGCTAGATTTTTGTTGCGGCCAAGGAAAGCGCCAAAGTTGAAAATGTTACTATACTTTCGGACAGCAGCTTATATTAGACCGGGGGATAGTGACAGATTTTGGGACACGATTTTAGTCAGTATGCCTTTTGGAGGACAGTATTGTCCGTATATCCCCATGATAATGCATGAATCAAAGGGTCGTCGTAGGTTCTTCATATTGAAAAATAATAATGATAATTATAATTATTATTCGGGTACGATTTTAATCAGGCTGCCATGTGTTTCGTGATGATATAATAAAACTAAAATACTCGAAAAATCATTGGCAGGCCGTTAGGGTGGGTCCGAATGGCTGGTGTGGTCACGTGAAATTGTATTTGAAAAAAGGAATTCTCCGCCTATCCTAATGGTATGCCAATGGTTTTTCGAGTATTTACGTCTATTATTTTATTACAAAACACATGGCAGCCTAATTGGAATCGTACCGAAACATAATTTTTCGAAAATATTATTATTATTTTTTAATATGAAGAACCTACGACGACTCTTTGATTCATGCATCATTATCATGAGGATATACGGACAAAACTGTCCTCCAAAAGGCATACTGAATAAAATCGTGTCCCAAAATCTGTCACTATCCCCCGGTCTATATGGTATTGCTCTCTGTGATACTGGCTTGTATTTCAACCAATTGGCGTGAAGCCCGAGCTTCCAGTACTGTATTCTTATTTGGAATAGAGTATAGAAGTATTGTACACTTTATATAAAATGAACACTGACTATAAGTTCACTACGGATCCAAACCAATAAAACTTGGAATGTTAATTCAATTGAAGATGATGATGGAAACTAATTGTAATTTAATAAAATTTTGATTACGGTCCATAATACCCGAAACCCGTCTTCAAATGGCAATGTATGATACACCTCTTGTCAACAAATGCGTGCACTCGGATAGTAGGAAGTTAGGACGCATTGCCTCTTCCTGCTAGCTCAGACCGCCTATCCGAAGTACAGCATCGTCGCAAAATCTCAGCAACTCCGGAGCTCTTCATTTATTTGGAAAACCAGCAGGAACGTGTCTGACATACGAATTCTTTTTGGATTTGTTGGTGTTGCCAACCAACGAGGTTCCATTAATTCGCATGCCAGGCCGAAGATCACTAAAACCAGAAATACTATTTACACTTAAAACACTACTGAGCCATCCAGAAGTGAGGGCTTCTCTCCTGGGAATTGTCCGAGCCCTCGGGCGGCTCCTGGATGACTGCCTAAAACAGCCATTTGAGCCTTTATTTATACCATTGCCGAACATTTAAGTCGGCCAATGATATCGCAAAAGTGCTGGTAGGCGGAGCCTATTAGAGCTCTCGCCTCCAGATATACTCTCCGAGTATTTTTCCAAAACTTCAAAATAGTAGTATTTCTGGCAGTTCATGACACTCTGGATTCAGAATGAAAAGTTAATTCGAACAATGTCATAAAATATCCAGGTCCGTATTTAAAAAAACAGTTGAGGGTGGTCTTGAGAATACGAAACGTTGGATACGTAATCTGAAGACGTCAAATCAAAGAGACTCGAATAAAAAACCTCCAAAATATTTTTTGATATTTCTGAAAATAAATGAAGTATAACCAAAAAACAGAAATGATCGAATTTACTTTTTTCGTCATATGTCAAGAACCGGCCCTGATATTTTCGATTAGTTTCCACCGATAGATTATGCATCCAGATGTGCAATGGCAATGGGTGGGGGACGCAAGCGTCAGCGACACCCTTTTCGCAATCCCCGGCATCTTCACTCATCCCATGTCGGATACCTGCTCGAACCTATTCGACCTTCTTATAAAAGTCGAAATGTCCTTCCATTGCAACGAGTGCAATTCTTCCTCCTTAATGGGTCCGAATGGCTGGTATGGTCACGTGAAATTGTATTTGAAAAAAGGAATTCTCCGCCTATCCTAATGGTATGCCAATGGTTTTTCGAGTATTTTACGTCTATTATTTTATTACAAAACACAAGGCAGCCTGATTGGAATCGTACCGAAACACATAATTTTTCGAAAATATTATTATTATTATTTTTTACTATGAAGAACCTACGACGACTCTTTGATTCATGCATCATTATCATGAGGATATACGGACAAAACTGTCCTCCAAAAGGCATACTGAATAAAATCGTGTCCCAAAATCTGTCACTATCCCCCGGTCTATTATGCCGAGTGCGGGTTCGGGCCCGTAGTAGGGTTGCCGGCTCCTTGCTTGGCTAGCTGGTCCGGCTGCTCATTGCCTTCAATCCCTGCATGGCATGAGCGTTATTTCCTTTTCAGTCGCAAGACTATCCAGGGCATCTCTGCACTCCTGAACCAGTACTGATCTGGTTCTGGTTGCATACAGAGCTCTGGGCCGGACCTCACCTCTTCCATTCTGGTTGCCTCCAGGATGGCATACACCTCTGATTGGAAAACTGTTGTCAGAGAACAACAGTTTTCCAAGCAGATGTGCAACTTTTTATCCATTTAATCGACCTTCTTACTAGTATGATTTGGAAGTTACCCATACAATCCCATTAATAAAGTGACCACCCTGTATAGGGAATTCGTATAGCACGTTCAACATAATATTCATTCCAATTGTCATCATAGATGAATATTTAATGTTGGTTTTTTCATTATGTTCCAAGAAACTCTGTGGCTATTGACTTACTCAGCCCTTATGAGGAAGGGGATGGAAATACACTAGGACAAATATTGTTGGATATGGGCCTCGCTGTACAAATTTTTGATTGATGAAATTAATGTAAGTTAACCATGCTGAATTTCACAATATTGTAATTAATACTACCCTGTATAATTCCAGAATTAGTGACGATCATTGATGAAAATATGGAATGATTTGAACATGATGATATTCGGGAAGCAGATTCTTCGAAATTAATACTTATTGATTGACATGGACATTCTATTGGTGCAAATTATTATTAGTATTTAAGTGTTTTCAAAGTTTGTGATATACTATATGAATTTTAGTAGTAAACTTATATCAAAATGCTAATTTTTATTTCGGAATATTTTCGTAAATGCCTACACATAAGAACAATGTACATTTCCACGACATATGAGAGAACATTGCAATTAGAAAGTGAATACGCTAATATCACTCGGGATTTTTTATTCATTTTTTCTGACCGCTACTTTCTCTATAATCAGAAGAAAAGTGGTTTCGTAACGTCACGTTCATCAAAACTAGACTTGGCAACGTTGTAAAACTTGTGCACCATGGACTCTCAAATTCTCATTACACTGATTTCTGTCGTATGACAGTTGTCATTTGATAGCAGATGGGTTCGTTCGTCTGTTTCACGGAGTATCAATGAGAATCGTTTGTATCTGTTTAACTCGTTTGCCTACTTCAATATTTAATACAAGTAGAGCAGTTCCATCAAATATGTATGCTGTAAACGAACAGGCCCTACTTGATTTCTTTTTTGATGTTAATGCGGTTTTCAAAGATTTGAAATGTTTTTGTTGCTTGAGCTCTAAATTTTTTTCTTGATTCCTGTATCTGTATTCCTGCAATAACTGTGAACATGTCGAAAAGGTGCTTCGTACCCGGTTGTCTGAACACCAGTAAATATTCTAACAATTTTTTATGCTCCTAAATATGAAGCGCATTGTAAAATGTGGTTCGAAGAAATGAATAAACATTGTGTAAAAAGCTGAAATATAATTATGTATTTGTAAAGAACATTTTCAACTGAATATTACTGTATTTAAGCAACGTTCAAGGAACGATTTTAAATTTTAGAATAGAGGTAGAATGGAATTATATCTACCATATAGACCATTGATATCGACTCAAGTTGCAGTATATTTTGAATTGTATTGGTTTTCATAATTGCTAAAAACTGACATATGTCAAACTAACTACGGATCGAGTGTTCGTAATCGCCCCTCAGCCATAATGATTTGCGGTGTTGTCAATGCTCGTTCTTCATCGAAAGGATGGTCCGTTCAGGAAATTTGAAAGTTGCAAAAACAATAAAAAGTAGCTCAAATGTGGATTTTTTTCAGAGTCGATCAAGTGACGAAGTTTTAATCATTTCTCAATGGCTTATACCAAGCTTAAATCTATATTTTTGAGGAGAACGGTGTTGAATGTTTCGAAACGTGGATTGTGGTGGGGGTTGTTTCCGATGACGTCAGTGGCATACTTTCAAATGGGATATTTTTTTAACATTAAAAAAATATAGTGGAACTCTTTGTTAAATGGACGTTTCAGACTAGAATCTATCGATTTAAAAGAGTTTTGCAATTTATTTTACGTAAATGTAAAGGTCCAATAAGAAATTTGCGAAAGACTGGATTTTCAAAATTCTAGTTTTCCATTGATGAAATTGTTGGAAGTACACCAGTCAAGTGGTCGAGATCGTTCTGCAAAGTATTAACGTCAGAGTCATTTTGTATAATTCTAAATATTTTGGGAATATCAGCAAAGAGTAGTTTGTTAGAACTACATGCATCACAGATATAGTTAATGAATAATAAAAAAAGTGGTCTTACGTTAGATCCTTGAGGAACCCCAGACGTTGCCGAAGAGTTCAAACTTTCATTTCCTTCATATTCCACATGCTGATATACGAAATTTGTAATCAATTAAAAAATTGAAAAAGTCGATTATTGTAGAATTTCACAAAAAATTAAAAAATTTCTCACCTTCACCTAATGAGCTCCAACAAATATCTTCTTGAAAATTTTCAACCAAATGTTACAGATTTTCCGAAAAATACAACTTTTGGGAAATTGAAAATTTTGGACAATGCGTTTTTTCAAGAAACAGAAAAGTACAACAAATCGAGCTCACTCATTTTGTGATCATCATAAGTGCAATGTTTGTAGTATTCGTCACACGAAACTCAATGAGAAAGTTATGCAAAAAGTTCTGGTTTTCATAAAAAGATGTAATACAATATTTCTAATGTTTTTATCGGCTCGATTCTATCCAACAAATGTTTCAAAGCACACAATTCACATTGATGAAATAATCGAGTTGAAGGGTTATAAAAATATTAAAATTAGTAAAAAACTAAATTTTTATCAACCTAACATTTTATTTGAAGTCAAATTATAATAACATATTAGTTATGCTGCTCACTTAACTTCTTTCACTTGTAGACCTGGAAAAAAACAAATTATTTATTTGTGATTTTGAATAAAGTAAATAGGATAAATATAAACCCACGGAAAACAATCACACTTCCAAAATACCATACCTTCTTTGAGGCAGATTTTCCCAAGTTGACATTTTTTTAATTTAAATGAAATACTTATAGTAAAAAAAAATCAAGTAAAAAAAGGAAAATTTAATTTTTTATTTTAGGAACCATTAGATTGCTGAGAGCTAGAATAATACACTACTTAACAAAATTAAAACCATTATTATATCATTATTGACAATGACACCTTGTGCTCAAAATACCAAAAAGATTTGTTTCTACAAATGCAGCTTTTAGAGAAAAAACACTAGATACGTTATTAAAGATAAGTAAATTATGCATTAATTTATTTTAATTCATTGAACACATTTTCGAATTTAAAAATTTAAAAGCAAATTAAAAGAACAATTTCTTTTGACGAAATAATATTGAGTACCTATATAAAGAAGAAAATCTCAAGTTTCCACTGTGGAATACATGTTGTTTTCCTTCTTTTTCCGTAAAACTTGCTATATTCAATTTTAAAAAGTTACTTAAAAATATATGAACCATTGTGACAGCAAGAGTCGTGATGAAACCCAGTTTTTTAAATTTTGCAATAGCCTAAAAAGTTCTACTTGTTGATTAAATAAGTTAATAATGATTCCTAAAATTTGAAATCGTTTCTCAATCAAAAAAATTTCTAAAAAATTGCGATGTTTTATATTTCAGATAGATATTTCAAATCTTGTATATGAGCCTAATATTGAGTTGTAAACAACTTTTCTGTTTTTTTTTTGCTATTTTTAAAAATAACTCTTTGCTTATTTGATATGCATTTTTCAGAATTGCCATCTTATTGGTGGTCACGTGACATTTATCAAAATCGATTTTTAGGTTTTCCAATATGCATAAACAATCCCCTGAAGGTTTTTTGTAAATGTCCATTGGAATATATCTGATTATTCAAGTGAACTTTTATTACAACAGTATAAATAATCACATATTTCAATCATTTCTTGAAAGACCTTGAAAATTACCTCCATTTTGTATGAAAACATTTTCAGTGGTCAGTTGTACTTACCCGGTGGTAGAGATTGCTTCAACTTCTCAGCTTTCTCCTTATCTGTGATCACGAGGGTGTACAGAAACCGGGAGCAACGAACTTTGAATTTGGTGTTTTCGGAATTTTTCTTTATTTTCACAGCTGCAACATTAATGGTAAATCATGAATATCCCTATCGAATAGATATTATTCAAAAGCATTTCATGAACAAAATGACAAGAAGAATCAGATTTTTTTTTAAATATGTATCACCGTAGGGGAGATGGAGAAATAAAATTCGGCATTTTTTTTACATTTCACTCTGTATTTCACTTGGTTTTGCGTGTTCGTTGATAATTTTTTCACAGAAGTGAAGATAATGGCAAGAGGAATCGGAATAAAATAGTTTTCAAATATGTATCACAGTAGGAAAGACTGAAGAAATTAAATTCGAAAAAAAATTCAATGTTCACTCTGTATCTCACTTGATTTTGCGTGTTCGAAAGGATTTTTCCAAAGAAATGAAGAAGAATCTAAAAAAATTATAAAATATGTATTGTTGTAGGGGAGTCTGGAGAAATTGAATTTGGCAATTTTTTTACATTTCACTCTGTATCTAACGTGATTTTGCGTGTTAGTTTTATGATATTTTCACAGAAATTAAGAGAATATCAAGAGGAATCGAAATAGAAATGTTATCGAATTTGTTTCACCGTAGGAGAGACTGGAGAAATTAGATTCGTATTTTTTTACATTTCATATTTTTACATTTTCTCACTTGATTTTGCGTTTTCGTTATTAAATTTTTCAAACAAATGAGACATTGAATATTGCATCAAAAATCCATTGTACCCTATAAAAATAAAACCAGATGTGGTTCTAATCATTATATTGATTGGTTGCCCAATCACAGGAGTTGAAACTGAAAGAGTTTTAAATAGGTCTTG
This sequence comes from Chrysolina oricalcia, assembly GCA_944452925.2. Taxonomy (NCBI): domain Eukaryota; kingdom Metazoa; phylum Arthropoda; class Insecta; order Coleoptera; family Chrysomelidae; genus Chrysolina; species Chrysolina oricalcia. The sequence continues at coordinate 68,493,910 of OX101817.2, forward strand.
TAAAATTTGATTGTTGTCATGTTTACGGTGGTGATAATTGACGTCAATTTTGCATACTTCTTTAGAAGGTGAAGTGAAATTGCAAAACATATAACCAATTCTCATTTTTTATTATATCTTAGACAATGCCAACAATGTGCTACTCAGTTACTGTCACATAGGAAAGTAAATAGGCAAATTATCAAATTGTTATTTAAAAAAAGAGAAACGCCCATTAAAATTGAGAATACACAATATAAGTAATAAAAAGAATGAAAATACAAATTAAAAGAAAACAAAAACGGTACCTTGTGTGAATTATAAAACAATTCGCAAACAAACGAAAATATCATCAATAAACAATGATGTTACAGTTTGTAACTGAAAACTCAAATTATCCTAAAAGTAAAGAACGAAACCTACTGACAGGTAACCCCTCAGCTCTCATAATCTTGCGCACACAGGGCCACAACTTTGCAAAAAAAGCATAGAAACAAGTCTACACCCAGTAACCCACTGTTTTTGCAAAGCTCCCCCTAGCGATATATTTAACATCATTGGGGCTAACTCAGTCAAATTTCAGTTACAAGTGCTTGTACTCAATTTGGAAAAAAAATTATGAGTGTGATTTCTTTCCCCTATTTGTACTGTTACTGATGTAGTATTCAAAGGAAACATTTTCAGTTAATCTAGAAAGGCTATCGAACATTTAGTAAATGTCTAAGAACTCTGCAGAAACATCTATAAACACTCATCCTTTTTAGATTTCTTAATCTCGAATAGTCTTATTGTGGTCTAGAATTTTTTGGATGTTCTAGAACTTATATTTCAATATATAAGGAATGAGAATCTATAAAAATAAGCATGAGTTGTTTTTGGCATAAACTGTTTTTTAACACAAATAAATTTTAATTTCATAAAAAACTAAACTTTTTATTTCAACTAAAAAAAAGGCATTTTTCATTATAATAACTATAAGTACCTACCTTCTTGATGATTGTTTCAATTTTACTTCATGTCATCTGTGATGTACACATTGTGATATTCGTAAAATAAAATTTACTATCATTATTAACAAACCTGCTAAAGCTATTCAAACTATACTTACACTTGGCATCTTTCCTCCTTGCTGTCAGGAGGAATTCCTTGATTTCTGTAAGTTCACGGGGCTGAAATATACAAGTCAAATTATAAAATCAGCATCTTACAAGTGTTGAGAAAGTTAGGGTATGGGGTATGCAGTTCCAGTGTGTATATCATATTTAAAAGAATGTATCAACTTTTTTTCACGGTTCTATAAATACCAGATCATGTAAGTTTTGATTTTGGTTAAAATGTAGATACAACTGTTACAAAAAGGTTCACAATGATCTGCATGTATAAAAAATATATTCATTTCACTAAAACACAAAGTTTAGGCGGATTTAGCGGATTCACAATGCATAATTTAGTGCATATGTGTAATTTTAAGGCGACTTTTCCTGATTTAAAATGCGTAATTTTTCTGCATCCTCCGTAACAGTTCAACACGGATATCTTTATAAATTGTGAAATGGGTAAATCATTTCAATCGAGTCCCTGTATTGAACGTTGATGGATTAGGTGTGAATTAAAATTACGCATATGCACTAAATTATGCATTGTGAATTCGCTAAATCCGCCTTAATGTTGGTTGATTTTCTAAACAACAAATCCTCTGGTCAGTTTTCCCAACTAGTAAAGGGGCGATAAACAATACTATAAAAGCACTCCTACTATAAAGTGATTGATAAAAACACTTACCATATTGAAGTATCCAAGTTCCACACAAATCTGCGAAAGAAATAACCAGTCAAAAACTATCCAGAGATATAATTCAACTTTACCAACTTAATTTTGTTCAACATTTTGCAAACTTATTAAAATCTCTATGAAGAAAATATGTAATAATTATTGAATAAATTGAAAAGAAAATATATAAGAATTTAATTAAAGGTCAAAAATTACAGAAAAAAAGACGATGATTAGAGATTTTTAAAAATTATCCAAACATTACCTGTCGGAACTACAATCACTACTTTAAAGAGAAAATAAACAGTTATCTGTCTTCTACTTCTGAATAATTTTCTTCTTCTCTGAATGTCATTTTCGTGAAATGGATTCACGCTAGATGGCGCTCAAAATTTAAGCGCGAAACATTATAGTGTTGATCAGCTGCCAAATTCGCCGACATAAATAATATGTCGGTGACCAAATTCCATAAGCATTTAATCTTTATTCGAATTTTAGGAAATTGCTGAAGATGTAAAAACTTGAAATAAGTTTACAAGACATTTTTCATTACGCAGGCGTTGCCACTTTTTTCATAAGTTTGTTATTGAAAATGCTGTGAATGATGAATCATATAATGTTTTTTTTTCAGTATTTGTGATTAGATATTACTACATTACCGAAATGAGTCGAATCGCAAAAATGCGAAAATTCGCAATGGTATGAACAAGCCTTAAAGCTGATCTAAGCAACGAAATTCAAAAGATCAGTTTTACCCACAGAACTCATACTTATAGTCATAAGATATAAGTATGAGTTCTGTGGTTTTACCATTGTTTATATAGAAGTAAGATAGTCAAGGTGTTGGACGCTAACGCCAGTGTCATCTAGCGTGATTAGTTACAAACATGAATATTTGACGTAATTTTAATGCTGGTTCCTTCAAAAAACCCTGATTTTAATGCTGTCCCATTGTTTCAATGAAGTTACGACATGACTTGGAGGTCAGATCACTGAAGTTACGACATGACTTGGATGCGAGCTCACTATCGCCATCTACATGTCGCATCCATTTTGATCCAATTATAATCCCATTAGGTTGACTAACTATCTTCTATATAAACAATGGTTTTACTTACACAAATGAACAAACCTGTAATGCATTCAGCATTGGGGCACTGAACGAATGCGGTTGGTAATATGGAACTGTCGGTATTTTTAGTTATAACCATTGTTTAAATAGAAGTAAAATAGTTAGTCAACCTTATGGGATTGATATTGGATTCAAATGTCATCACTTGATTGAAACACTGGTCCAGCACAGGGTATACCCTTAGACAATGGTACAGCCATAGGGTTCTTGTGGAACCCTGAGTACAGCATCAAAATCAGGGTCAATAGAAGAACTCTGCATTGAAATGACCTCAAATATTCATGTTTGTAACTAATCACGCCGATTCCACAGGCATTGACTAACTATCTTACTTCTATTTAAACAATGATATAACTGATTCTGAAACTATGAACTCTTGAGAATATCAACAAACTCAATTTGATGTCCAAAGGATCGATGAATAATGTGAGAACAATTAAAATAGATACACTACCGCTCATAGCAAGAAAAACCTTAAATACACCTTTATATCAGTTCAACCAAATAATTGTAGATGGCGCACCCTTTGCGCAGAATGCAAACGAGAGGGAAAACGGAAAATGACGAGGATGATCCGCTATTCGAACTCCGCAGGACCGCAGGCCCCAAACCACAGTTTAAAACATATTCACACGCGGAGCTCTATTTTCAGCGTTAAATAAAAATTTTAAATGATGGAGATAGAGTTTCCGGAGTGGGGACATTTTTATTGGAAATTTCCTCCACTTTACGGAACTTTTTCCATAATATCAAACTATTAAAAGTTTTTGAGTTATTAACAAAAAACTAAATATCTTTTTTTTTTCGTCTTATTTTGTTAATAATAATCGCAATTTTTTACGTGCGGCAAAATCCTTACAACCCCTACAAGTATAGTTCTTTATTAAAATTTTACAAAAATTTAGATTTTTTCTCAAAATTTCGACTTTTTTTCTCAAAATTTCGATTTGTTTCCCAAAATTCTGACTTTTCTCAGAATTTTGCGATTTATTCTCAAAATATTTTGAGATAGGTAAGTCAAAATTCTGAGAAAAAAGGCAGAATTTTGAGAAAAAAAATCGCAATTTTGAGAAAAAAAGGCAGAATTTTGAGAAAAAAAGTCGAAATTTTGAAAAAAATTGAAGTTTTGAGAAAAAATCTCATCAATTTCTTTAAATTACAATAAAAAACTGTACTGGTATGATGGCGCCAATACGCCGTCGTAAAATAAGGGACGTCTCCTATTTGCATTGAAAAATCTGTCTATAAAATTTTCCAAACTGGGATCATTAGGGTCAGGTTAAAATTAACATTGGATTCATTGGAGGGTGATCGAATACTCATGAAAAGAAAATATAAACATTTAGTCAAAGACTTGTCCAGCCAATCACCCCTGAATTTAAAAATTTAATTGTTGGTTACATTTTGCCAAAATGTAGTATTTAGGTATGTATATCAACTTATTCATGCTGTTGGAGGTGACCTTGTTCCAAGCGATGACGTCGTTCGATAGTTGTAAATTAATATCTTTATCATCACGGTTAATCCAGTTAAACTGTTAACATATTTCATATATCAAATCAAATTTTGGTGTGGTGTGTTGCTGAAAATGGAGATAAATTTCAAAGGAAAGCGAGCACTTGTAACTGGTGCCAGTCAAGGTAAGTCCAACATTTTTTTAGGTCCTCCCATACCTACTTGATTTCTTTTTAAATGGTTAATTGTTGCAACAGTAATCATTTATTTGTAAGAATGACACACAATTTCGAGAACAATTTGACCATTATCGCGTATTTACACATTGACAAGCATAGACGAAAGACGAATCGATTTCAAGTTAAATATTTATGAATGAATCATGACATCATGAGGAATTCTTGCCTGAGTGAGAACAGAGTCGAACTTGCCCACTATGTAATTTTCATTATCAAAATCTGACGGGTTCGTCAGAGTTGATGATTTTTTTTTAACAACGAATATGTGCTCTCTTGTTATATTGTCACAGATAAAGCGCATAAAAAAAATCAAAAAGTTATAAACTCAAAATATTATACAGCGTGGAATCACGGTCGATACGGTAGGTTAGACGTTTATAGACAACACAAAGCAGGATTTTTCTGAAAATGTACTTACCTGCTCTGTCGATCGAAAATATTTTCAGCATTGCGACGTTGCCGCTCCTATCAAAAAGTCATAGAAACTTTTATTTTATAACAGAACAACCCGTATATTAACAAATTTTTGGATTTTCTTTTCATTATAATACATACATTTTTGTTAATAATTCCCTATCTCTATCGGTTAAATAATTTGTGTTAAAAATGGTCCAAGACATGGCCCTATAATTGAACTTAGGTAAATTAGAACTCTTAATTCTTGAAAATTTTATATTTTGATGGTAGTTTGGACAAAGTCGAAGTTTATAATTTAAACCAAGAAATCGACTCTATATCATACAGGGCGTGCTGAAATTACAATTATTTCCGTTGTGCATAAAAGTGGTAAAAAGTTTATTTTTTAAAATGAAACCCCCTGTGTATTACTAGATAAATTAAAATGTGAAGAAAAATTCTTTAAGATGGCATATTCATCAAGTTTTCTTAATAAAGCCGCTTCTTTGGGAAAAACATATTTTTCAAATAATTTAATTTTAGGCAGCTTAACAGTTTGGTGACATAAGTAATTTATAAATAGTTATTGGCGTTGTTTCAAAAGATTTCCCAAAATTAATACAAATGTGGGTTATTCTAACGAAGTTCTTACGAAATTATCTATTATACACGGACAACATGATCAAATCATTGACAGAAAATTTAACCAAATATCCTCGTATCCTGAATCAACACCAATGAATGCATTCCTATAAATTTACCAAAATTCATGCTCTCAGAGAAGAATAAGACTTTGACTGTAGAGTACATTTTTGTAAATCCCTTTTAATACTTACACAGGATGATGGGAAATATTTTTCAAAAATAATTTGAAGCTACTGATCAAAATTTACTAGGGATAGGATTTTTAATAGAAGGAATAAGTATTTTTGTGCTTTTTTGAGTGCGTGGTTGACATTTTCATTTCACCCACAACAATCAACAAGTCATTGTTCATAAATGTTTTCAGGAATTGGCCGTGCTATCGTTCTTCAATTAGTCAAATGCCAAGCTGAAGTCATCGCTGTAGCCAGGAATAATGAATTGTTGTGTAAGTATTTGATTTACAGCCATTCTTCCGAAGCAGTAATGCTTATTGTTGTTATCTGCAGAAACTAAAATTAATCAATTCCATTTCATTTTGAAGCACACTTATTTTATATTTTAGTATCACTGAAACAAGAAGCTCCGTCTATAAAGACTATATGCCTCGATTTGTCCAACTGGAATGAAACAGAACAAAAACTAAAAGATATAGGACCCATAGACTTATTGGTGAATAATGCTGGTCTGGCCATCTTAGGACCTTTAACTGAAGTGAAAGAAGAAGACGTGGACAGGTATATATGAATGCATTATTATAAAATAATACCCTTTTACACTAGTCATAACAAGTGATTTTTGGTCAAACTTTTTTTTCCGCCACTGAAAAATATGAACGAGGTGTTATTCGATTCGGAATAGCGTGTAGATGATTTTTTTTTAATTTGCAAAAGTTATCAACAATTAACTAAAAAAAACAACTGGCGTTTGGTTTTTGCAAATATCTCAAAAACCATGTGAGATTTTTCAAATTTGAAAAAAGATTCAATTTACTCAAAACAATTATGACGTCCTGAAACTGTAGGAGCAATATTTATAATTTTACCAGAGGGTTGGAAATACGGTCGAAAACGGGGACTCTGGCTTGCGTAAGCCACTCCCACTTTGGACCTTTAATGAATAAACATTATTTAAAATTATTAAATATGAAAATTAGGAATTGAAAAAATTCAATCATCTACTGGATAGATGATGAGTGAACAATCCGTGGTCAAAAAATGTTCATCGCGATTTTTCTATTAATTATGTTTTAGTTAATTAACGCTTTTTTCGACTTGAACATGAACATTGCAAGTGCGATAATTGTTAAATAACAAATCGGAGATTTTTTTCCTCTTTTGGAGCTATTTTTCAAAGGTCTCAGCAGTGGCGGATCCAGGATTTCTTTCAGGGGTGGGCGCATGGTACCAAATTCACATGAAATTTATAAAGAATTGTACAAAATGCTGAAAAGTAATTTTTCCATTTTTCAAAATGAAATATAAAACAATAAATAATTTTGAAAAAAAAATCAATGAATATTCTAATCGATCTGGTATCTAATCGAAACGAAATGTCGTGCTAATTTGAACTATATCAGATGATGAAATCAAGCTTCCTATTTTTATTATCTATTTGCCTATATACAGTGTGTCCCACTTTGAGCAGCCACACCCTCATATTTCGTTGAGCATGAAATAATTCGAAATTTTCTTTGACTCAAGTTGTAGTACTCAGAAATACCTACCTTTGTGTTTACGTAACCTTTGTATATCCATTTTCCACGGCTAACTACGACCAAATGAAAAGTGAAAAATTGGGAAAAACATACTAGGCATTTTTTTATCGCAAAAATAACACCAGATTCTGTTTCAGAACACCTTAAAACCCCCAAATCTCAATGCTTGAATCATTTCAATATACAGGGTATCATTCATTCTGATCAGAGTTAACCTTGGAAAAGTGATTTTTGGCTATTTTTCAATGTATTAATTAAATATTTTTGGGAATTCTGTGACAAGAGAAGACATTTTGGAAATTTTCCAAGCATTATTTATGGATTAGAGTTGATAATGCTACCAGCTACAGATGATGGCGGCAAAATGAAAAAAATTGTAATGCAAAGGCAAAAAAAGGGGTAAGATGGCAAGATATCAAAAAAAGTTATTTGAAAAAGTCACTTAAAATTCAATTTTATACACATAAACGAAGTTTCAAGAGATAATTCAAAAAAATTGAAAATTGCAATTTTTTTAAAATATTTTTCCATCTATTTAAAAAATTTTTTTTTCTTATGAATAGCTTGACTATACTGAAACATTTGCATTTTAATGATAATGACAAAACTTTCTCATTTTCTCCACACCAGAGGCACTAAATTGAAAAAATGGGAATTTGTCAGAACCCTTGCTGTTACATCGGTTCGTATCTAACAGTTATATCCGAATTCCACGACCATTGTGATGACATGACACTCTAAAAACATGGTAATTTCCAGATTATAATCAAGTTCCGATGATAATCGTGCATGAGCGTTTCACTTCGCACATAAACTTGAAAATAGTGCGTCAAATTAAAGATTCTTAAAGTTTATGTGCAAAGTAAAACGCTCATACAGCATTATTATTGAAACTTGATTAAAATCAGGAAACATGGTGTTTCTAGATTGCCATATCAACACAATAGTCTTGGAATTCTGATATAACTGTTAGATAAGAACCAATGTAACAGCGAGGGTTCTGGCAAAAACCAATTTTTTTAATTTAGTGCCCTCTGGTGTGTAGAAAATGAGAAAGTTTTGTCATTATCATTAAAATGCAAATGTTTCAGTATAGTCAAGGTATTCATAAGAAAAAAAATAATATTTTTAAATAGATGGGAAAATATTTTTAAAAAATTGCTATTTTCAATTTTTTGAATTATCACATCGTTTATGTGTATAAAATTGAATTCTAAGTGACTTTTTCAAATAACTTTTTTTGATATCTTGCCATCTTACCCCTTTTTTGCCTTTGCATTGCAATTTTTTTCATTTTGCCGCCATTCTAGCGATCACGTGACATGTGTCAAAATCGATTTTTAGGTTATCGGACATGCACAAACTTTTCCACAGAATATTTTTTCCAATACTTCAATAATAAAAATTTTTCCCATATGGTACATACTTTTTGGCGGTCACTGTATTTCTGTAGTTGAATTTTTCCTATGAACTCAGCTAATAATGGATTGCCTAAAAGGGAACCAAATTTTTCGCTGATTTCTGAAATTTTTGTTCTTAATATTCTTGAATTTGTTATGTTTACTGGCATCACTATATTGAGCAAAAACATATCCAAAGTTCTTTTAGAAAATTTCTCTTTTATATCCAACATTACAGAATCTAATAGTGGTATATAAATCACTTTCCTCCAATAATTTTCTAGTATAAGATTGCCTAGATACAAGTCGAGGCATTCGCAGTTCAATCTCGAGTGCGTCCATAACTTTTTTAGCTTCTTTCACAATTGACTCAAATCCTGAATTTACATTCGTTCTCTTTTCCTGTAGTGATTCAAAAAGATCTTTCAACTTCGTGGTGGCAGCTTCAATATCAATATTCACAGATTGTAAATATTTACTAAATGGCAAAGTAAAGCCGAATCTGTCTGCTAGGCAAAATACTGTTAAAATAAATTCACATTCACAAATTGCTTTCAGGAGGATATTGGCCTTACTAGATGTTATATTATGGCTCCACTCTGATATCTCTGTTAAAGCTTTCTCGATGAAAGGTAAATCCTTTTGGAAGTCAAGAATTGAATCATGTCTCTCAATGCATGGTGTTTCACATGGACTACTCAATTTGTGTTTCATATACTTCTGTAGAACAGAGTTTCTTTTGGAAGAAGCTTGAGCTTATATTTTTCACACTCATAACTCTAGGAGATTTGGATATTGATAGATTCAGCGCATGATTGAAACATGGACATATAATGGCATTTTTGGCTTCTTTTTCAATTTCATCAGCAGCCCCTTTAGCCTTCGACTTATTGACTGAACAGCCGTCGCATCCTATCCCTACGCAATTTTCTATATTCAACCCTAATGATTTAATTTTCCTCGATACAGTTTGACCTTCATGAACATATCTTATAGAAATACTCAATTTTGATATATTTGTTACATCAGTAGTTTTATCAAAAATGATTGAATAATAACTATAATCATTGATATGTTTTGTAATGACAGATATTATTTCTCCTTCATAATAACGAATCAGTTCATTAGCTGTAGTTTTGCTAATGTATGTTGCATTTGCCCGTGTTTTGTAAGTGTTCTTTGAGGATATTATCTCCAGCGTCTATGCGGAATCTGAGGAGAACTCTTAAACACCCATCGTTATTTCCCACCAGATTGAATTCCTCAGTTTTTCTCCATCAGCGGACCATCATCACGATGACCCCTCAAAGGAATATTTTGTTGTCCATGTAGGATAATAAATAGGTTTCAAAATTGGTAGCAGGCGGGATCTATTCTCTAGCTTGTATCTACCTTTTTCTTTCATGTGACAACTGATTCCTAATATCAAGTTCTGGGTTTCGATATCATGTATTCAGCTCAAAATGTAAATCGCTCAGGGGGGGCGCCCCCCTGCGAAATAGTTGAGTTTCGAACTTTTTCAGAAACTTGTGAGTGCATTCCAAGGAATACTTTGAAAACGTCGAATCATTTTTCCCCAGTCTTAAGGACTTTTTCTGAAAAATGATGTCCACATTGTCCCACATAAACACCGTTGCATACACTTGAGTTTATAAACTCCAAATATCTTCATTTTGTCTATTCTATCTTCTCATATTTAATAATGTATTAGTTCAAAAATTAAAATCAAAATATCAATAATTTCAAGTAAACAACATTAGTTTATCATATCAATATATAATGCTCTGCCTTCAAATGTGAAAAACTGTTATACGAAAGAATTATTCAAACGTAAGCTGAAATCATTTTTAACAGATCAGAGTTTTTATAGACTGGATGAATACTTCATAGGAATCTGCGGTAAAATCAGGAATTTTTAGTATTATTTAATTTTATCTTTGTACGTGTTTAGGTATACATTTTAAATGTGAGCAATTGACTTTTTTCCAAACGGTTTGTAACTGTCTTAAGGAAATAAATGATTGTTATTATACTATTATTATTATTATCAAGAAGTTACTTGATCCTTTCTATTTCAGGTTATTCAACATCAACGTAAAGGCTTTGATAAATGCGACAAAAATTGTTGTTCAGAATCTCGTTACAAGAAAAACACCTGGTTCTATAGTTAATGTATCTTCGCAGGCATCCTTAGTGGGGCTCAATAATCACTCTGTGTATTGTGCTAGTAAAGGCGCAGTAGATGCTTTTACAAGAGCTGCTGCCTTAGAATATGGACCAAAAAATATCAGAGTCAACGCAGTTAATCCCACTGTAATCTTGACAGATATGGGAAAACTGGGCTGGTCCGACCCTGCAGTAGCGAATCCCATGCTAGAAAAAATTCCATTGAGGAGGTGAGTGATGACTTACGTATTTTTCCACCAAATCCACTCAGCTCCAATATTACATAGAGCATACAAAAATTGGGCGCTAAGATTTCTATCGTTGCTTTTATATCAAAAAATGTATTCGAAAAGTTGTCTCTTTGATAAATATCGATAAGGAAATCAAATAATTTTTCAATACCTAGAATTGTATGCTGAAGTGTACAAGAAGTACTTTGCAAAGCTTTTTAAAGTTGATCTAACGTAGTATTAAACGATGCCTGGTTATACTTAGAACTTTATGCTCAAGTATACAAGAAGTACTTTGCAAAGCTCTTTAACGTAGTTCTTGGAGAAAACTTTGCCAAGATTGTAACAGTCTTAGGGAACAGTGGAGACTTGCCGACATTCTCTATTGTTTAGGTTGAATTGGAAAACTGGATTATTTAATCCATTTTTCATTATTAGATGGTCTTCCATCAAATAGCATCAGCTATATTATCTTAAAATATTCTATGAACATTTTCTGGATAAATAAAAATTTCAAAAACTGTGTTGCCAAAATTAGTTTTCGACGGTTATGTAGATTGTTCTTCTTGCCTCTTCTAGTGGATATCCAGCTTATCCTTACCAATATTTTCCAGCTTCTTCACACAGTCAAAAGCCAATCATCATCCACCAAGGGCTAATTTGGCTTATTTATTGTATCGTGAGCTTTTTCACTTTACAGATTGAATGAATTGAGCAATTTATTATTTTTTTTTATTCATGAATAAAAACATACAGCTTTACATGACTTTTTCACTACTACTGTCACAGCTGACGACAACTTTTTCGAGGATCGTTTCTAACAAAATTGCCAAATTTCACAAATAAATGCTAATAGTAGAAATAAGTTATTTAACGTTGATTTTTCATTGGCCCATCGTCTTAGGATTCTGGGTTCTGCTAGATTCTAGTAAAAATATATTGAATATTAACTTATGATTCATGTTTCCAGGTTTGGTGAAGTTCATGAAGTAGTGGATGCAGTGGTTTACCTTTTGAGTGATAAAGCTGGAATGATAACTGGAACATGCCTACCGATTGATGGAGGATACGTTTCGTCCTGATAATCTGTTTATATATATTGAAGACATTCGGAAAATGTATTCCTAAACTTATAAAAGATTCAATAATGTGGATTGCAGTTTTAATTGTTTTTATCTCTGCATAATACAAATAATATTGCATGTGCAAAAAATGGCAATAGTCAGATGATATACTGAGGTAGACACCAGGAAAAATGCTGAAGCACTTATCAAATTACTGTGCGCGGTATTTTATGTTGAATATGTCTATACGCTGTCAGATTTCTTTCAAAATGTTATTTCCTATTTCCTAATTAGTAGGGACATTTTCTATTTTTTATTTCCGACATGAAAAATTTTAATTCTGTTCTATCGTGGTGGCATTTAATATGTGTAAATTCATCATGAATGATAAATAAAGAGGAAATAAAATCTTCCAATTTACACAAAAAATATATACTTATTACAATTGTTTCGACACACGGTGTCATCATCTGAGCGAGTTATTAACTAAAGAAACGTCAAAATCACCTTCTAAAATATTAAAATAACATGCATGAAATTTCACTAATGACAATTGCAGGTATGAAATTTCCTAATGACATATAGCTTGGATTAGGGAGCATTTGAGTAGTTACTAGTGAGATAATTAATTATAGGTGAATTGTACAGGTCAATTTGGTCATTGAGAACTAAATTGCTATTGTTACGTAAATGTTTCTTGATTTCTATGGATTCTAATATGTTTAATTTTTGACCTTCAGGTTGAATATGCAAAATTTCAGGATTTTGTGTGAAGTTATGGTTATTGTCAATAAGGTAGTTGGCATAGTTTGAGTCCTGTTTATTCAATCTGTAACTTCTCAAATGCTCACCGAATCTTTGATTAAAACTACGGCCTGTCTGGCCTATATATAATGCATTGCAATCCTCACACTCAAGTTTGTAAACCCCCGTACAGACTTTGCGTTGTTAATAAAAGAATATAAGTTATTGTTGGTTTTGAATGCAACATTTATATTCCGTTTCTGAAGGAAACGGGATATTTTGTTCGTATGCTGACCAAGATATGTTTGACATGCAAAACGTTGATCGGTTTTTACTTTGATATGCGGGTATATTAAATTTAGAGTTTTCTTGTTTTGTTTTTGTTTAAGCAGTCTATCTATAATTGATGTTTCATATCCATTATTTACGGCGATTTGTTTAATTCTGTTTAACTCACACTTGAAATCTAAATCGCTTTGAGGTATATTTACCAGTCTATGAATCATAGAATGATATGCTGCCAGTTTGTGTGATTGTGGGTAACAATCTCCCAAGTATAACAGAAGAAATCCTAAATTTAACCAAATTGTGCATAGACCAAAATTACCTGGAATTCAATAATAAATACTATTTGCAGAAAACCGGCCTCCCCATGGGTTCACCATTATCCCCTTTACTTGCCGAAATCTTTATGAACCACTTGAAAAAGCAAATTCATAAATCTAAATTTAAACATTTGTTCAAATATTGGTATCGATATGTAGATGATATTTTCGTTTGCTGAGTTGGAACGGTACGTCAATTAAATATTTTTCTTAATTATTTGAACGGTCTCAATCCTAACAGAATTCACATCAGAAATAGAGGATGATAACAATTCACTAAACTTCTTAGATCTAACTATCTCCCGTAAAAATAACACGCACGGCTTCTCTATATACCACAAACCCACACATACAGACACTACAATACATAAACACTCCATGCACCCACAATCACACAAACTGGCAGCATATCATTCTATGATTCATAGACTGGTAAATATACCTCAAAGCGATTTAGATTTCAAGTGTGAGTTAAACAGAATTAAACAAATCGCCGTAAATAATGGATATGAAACATCAATTATAGATAGACTGCTTAAACAAAAACAAAACAAGAAAACTCTAAATTTAATATACCCGCATATCAAAGTAAAAACCGATCAACGTTTTGCATGTCTAACATATCTTGGTCAGCATACGAACAAAATATCCCGTTTTCTTCAGAAACGTAATATAAATGTTGCATTCAAAACCAACAATAACTTATATTCTTTTATTAACAACGCAAAGTCTGTACGGGATAAATTCAAGAAGTCGGGGGTTTACAAACTTGAGTGTGAGGATTGCAATGCATTATATATAGGCCAGACAGGCCGTAGTTTTAATCAAAGATTCGGTGAGCATTTGAGAAGTTACAGATTGAATAAACAGGACTCAAACTATGCCAACTACCTTATTGACAATAACCATAACTTCACACAAAATCCTGAAATTTTGCATATTCAACCTGAAGGTCAAAAATTAAACATATTAGAATCCATAGAAATCAAGAAACATTTACGTAACAATAGCAATTTAGTTCTCAATGACCAAATTGACCTGTACAATTCACCTATAATTAATTATCTCACTAGTAACTACTCAAATGCTCCCTAATCCAAGCTATATGTCATTAGGAAATTTCATACCTGCAATTGTCATTAGTGAAATTTCATGCATGTCATTTTAATATTTAAGAAGGTGATTTTGACGTTTCTTTAGTTGATAACTCGCTCAGATGATGACACCGTGTGTCGAAACAATTGTAAGCACGTTACAAGTATATATTTTTTGTGTAAATTGGAAGATTTTATTTCTTCTTTATTTATCAATTTTAATTCTTTTTCCTTTAGAATATGGAGCTTTCAAAGTACACTCGTTGCTTTTATCTGCCCAACCGCATTGTACGATGACATCATGGGTATCAAACCACGTCTCGTTAAGATAGAGCGGTATGATTAAAAAGAGTATTTGCTTATACTTCGATAGAGAGCTTTTACTTCCCAGTATTTTGTAGAGTAAATTCTTCGATGGGAAGAGTTGACTAAGGTTAAAAGTATAAACTAGTAGTAAATACTAGGAAGTGTGTTTAACCTCAACTTGGTTCGATTGTTGAGAGTTCTTAAAAATACTTCAATTTCCGTTACATTTGATATGATCAATATGATTTCCTAAAATCTCTCTAACTATCCATTCTACATTATTGTTTGCATTTGAGCTAAAAGTTCAGTGCTTAATAGTAGCATGCTACCTAAAATAACTGACTTGCCGAAATAACTTCCTATATTGTTCCTCCCCATACGTTCTATACGTTCACACATTTCCCTCCTTTCCCTACCATAATTCATGAAAAAATCCCTAATACATTTTCAATCGAAAATGTGAAGTTACTATCAATGAGTTGCTTTTCAAAAATTACACCAAACACTCGCAAATGGAGAAAATACTAGACAACATTAGTGATTTTTGCAGTATTAACTTCTATATATTGAAGTAAATGGAGCAAAGTATAGAGTAATTGCTACTAGTTCTCACTTAAGCTTTAGTTTAAGAATTATGTGGATCAATTAAATAATGATTAGAATGTGATCCTTTCAACATCATTTGACTTATGTCATTCACCATCTAAACTACTAGTTATCTGGAGTTTAACTCGAACATGAAAACTGGCCATAAATGCTTTGATTTTTTGAAGTGAAAACTACAAATGGAGCATTAACTTGAAGTACAAGCAAATACTCTTTCTAATCATAGTCTTTTTTCGACATTCTTTTATTTTTCTTGGCTGATCTTGTCGATGGAAAGGTCTCCAGAATGCCATACCGCACTGATAATCATTCTAATGAAGACAACTAAATAACGATATATGTGAATATGCGTCTGAGCTTTGCTGCACCGCACTATCTAGTAAATAAATCTTCCAGAAAATAAAACTAATTGGAATTCGACAGTGGCCAGTCAAAGACGCTCTGTCTCTGACCAATTAGAATACTACAGCGGCCAACCAAAGGCGTTCGGTTGTCATTTCACACGCCCCTTTTATGTGGCAGACTATCATTTCCACGTGGACTGCCAATCGAGTTGAAACGAGGAGCCGTTAAAAAAAACGTGTTATTTATGCCTACACAAATTATCAACGGCAATTTGTATAGTGATATAAACTCGTATGATCGAGTTCGTAAAGACAATGTCATCCATTACTTTTTCTTTCTGTCCTCTCTTGATCCAACAACTACCCCACGCTCTTTCTGTAAGGATTCGGTGTGCTCTAATCTGAAGCGATGGGTAAATCACAATTCACCGTTCGTCTGTCTGTCAGTGATGTTCGGAGGAGCTGTGTGTGTATTATGTCTCGTGATTTCGACGCACGGGAATTCATTCCAGATGCAAGATATCGTCAAAGTTCGCAACGGGATCGAAAAAAGTTTGATGTATATTCATGGAAGATACAAACAGGTTAACGTGGATTGTTTATTCGGCGTTGCTCTTACTCAAGGTGAAAAAACAATTTTTAATTATTTATTGATGTTCAGAGATGGATTCGGGATTTATGTTTATTTTCATTAGAAGTTCTCAATAAAATACTAATGGAACCAAAAGTTTCCTCAATTTTGATTTCTTGATTTCTCGTAGTTTTTTTCAGCATCTATGAACTCAGGAGCTTCATTGGAAAGTTCAATAGTTAACGCTTCTGGTTTGTCAATATTAATTCGATTATCCGAACGTTTTATCAATAAAAATAACCAAAAAATTATCTTTTTAAAAACATGTTTATTTTTATAAACTATTGAACTAAAAGGTGAAAAATAATATTTACTGTATGAAATCCAAAGAACATATTCTCTTAACAATTTGAGGCTTTATTTCAAGTGTAAATATTATTTTCACTTTGTTCAATGATTTATAAATAAAAGCTTATTTTCAAAAAGTTTTTTTTATGTTAATTTTATTTTGTACTTTTTAGCATTATTATGAAATTCATGAAATTTTTGTATTATCATCGGTTCTTAATACATGTGCAAAGTTTCAGTTAGTGACATGGGTGTGTTTTTTACTATTTTTACGGATTTTTCAGATTTTATTTTCGCAACTTTTTTCCGTTTTCCCTTACCTACATTTTTTTTCGTCTTAATTTTTCACGTCCGAAACTGTCAGAAATTTTTCCGAATTCCTACGCTTTCTCATCCATCTAGCCTTCAGGGAGATGCGGGAGTTGAATCTAATTTTTAAACATTAATCTTCAACGGCCCGTTGTTTTTGACTATTTTTAAGAATTTTTCCGATTTGATTTTGTCGAATTTTCACAACTTTTTCGAGAAGGAGGGGGTCCGAGTCCATCTACCGACATTTTTTCACGTCGTAATTTTTCACGTTTGAACCGTCGGAAATTTTTCCAAATTCCTACGTGTTCTCTATCTAGCCTTCAGGGGGACAGAGGGGCTGAGTTTAGTTTTTGAACTAAAATTCTCAACTGTCCGATATTTTTCACAATTTTTACTAATTTTTCCGATTTTATTTTGTCGAGTTTTTACAACTTTTTGCAGGAGGGGGTACGAGTCCCTCTACCGACATTTTTACATCGTAATCTTTCACGTATGGAACCGTCGGAAATTTTTCCAAATACCTACGCGTTCTTTGTCTAATATTCAGGGCGCAGGGGGGGGGGGGGGGGGTGTTAAATTTAATGTTTGAAATCAAAATTTTAAGTAACCGAGTAACCACAATATTTTCTTCTTTCTTTGAAAATTTCTGGATAAATAAAAAGTACTCTAAAAGTTTCTAAAAATGTGTTGCCAAAAATTAATTGGCTTTCGACGATTATGTAGAATGTTTGTTTCTTGCCTTTTCTTCTGGGTATCCAGTATATCCTTATCCATATCATCCAGCTTTTCCACTTTACAAACTCACCTCAAACAATCTACATAAATTAAAAAATTAAATCATAGCCACCAAAAACAATTCTATTTCTTAATGACGTATACAGTGTAGGAAACCATTTTATTATCAGAGTTACCAGGGTTATTCTATATACAGGGTGGGTCACGGTCGATGGTACCTTAGACGTTTACGAAGAACGGGAAATAGGATCATTCTGAAAATTTGGTTTCTCAAGTAGTTGCTCTTGGTCTATCGATCTAAAATATTTTCAGCAATGCAGCGTTGCCGCTTATACCAGAAAGTAGCAGCATCTTTGTTAATTCAGATGGGTCACCCTGTATATTACCGCATTTTTTAACTTGTTATTCCTTTCTGATTATTTCTGCCTTATACTCTCCTATACCTATCTCTAACAGTTTTTGAGATATTGGTTATTTTCCATATTTTTTATCCAAAACATAGCTCGAATTGAATGTTTATTTCTGCGGTATTTGGATTCTTAGGATGTTGCAGTTTTGTGTTTAGTTCATCAAGATCATGTACATTGATTCTGTATAGAGAAGTTTGTTCTTCGTTATACAGGGTCGTTCAAAATTCATGATCTTACTGCTAGATACGAAAAGGGTTGAAAGTGCGTTTTTTTAAATGGAACACCCTGTATATTATGAAATATCCTGAAAGATGACTAAATTCCCTTCGAATTGATATATCATGTTCCTATACCTAAATAGCCAGAATTCCGAGATAATAGCAATTTTCACTTGTAATCTCCCAAGTGATTGAATTATTGCCGGAAATTTTTCAAGTACATGAATTTTTTGAAAATTCATGTACGAGATAAATTTACGGCAATTAATTCAAGCACGAGGGGGATTCAGTAAGAAAATTTCACACCGAGAAATGAAAATCATCCAACAATTCATTAGATGGTTTCACCTGAACTATTTATAACCACTGAAATATTGATATGTAAAATACTTAACAAAATTTTCATCAATAAATGTGTTTAAATTTGGAAGAAAAAAAAATTAAAAAGTATGTTCTCATCGTGGATTGAACCATCGACCTAGCGACTCATAGGCCGCAACACTACTGCCATCGTCCATAAGTATATCTATGGACTTGTGATAAAAACTTGTGACAAATGGTGTATTGAACTTCTTATGAAAAATGATTTCAGAATTGACAATTTCTGCAATAATCGTGGAGAAAATATTTTCAGACACATTCCAAATATCTAGTAAATACATAATTATCTCCTTTCATATGAAAACTAGACCTCCATTTGTACATTAAAGCAAAATATCAACTTGTCACATGTCAAATGTCACATGTCACATTTATTGATGAAAATTTTTTAAGTATTTTACATATCACTATTTCAATGGTTATAAATAGTTCAGGTGAAACCATCGTTAGTTATTTCTTATGAATTGTTGGATGATTTTCATTTCTCGGTGTGAAATTTTCTTACCGAATCCCCCTCGTGCTTGAATTAATTGCCGTAAATTTATCTCTTACATGAATTTTCAAAGAAAATTACCCTCGTCGCTTCGCGACTCGGGTAATTTTCAAAAAATTCATGTACTCGAAAAATTTCCGGCAATAATTCAAGCACTTGGGAGATTACAAGTGAAAATTGCTATTATCTCGGAATTCTGGCTATTTAGGTATAGGAACATGATATATCAATTCGAGGGGAATTTAGTCATCTTTCAGGATATTTCATAATATACAGGATGTTCCATTTAAAAAAACGCCCTTTCAACCCTTTTCGTATCTAGCAGTAAGATCATGAATTTTGAACGACCCTGTATAACGCAGAACGAACTTCTCTATACAGAATCAATGTACATGATCTTGTTGAACTCAACACAAAATTGCAACTTCCTAAGAATCCAAATACCGCAGAAATAAACATTCAATTCGAGCTATGTTTTGGATAAAAAATATGGAAAATAACCAATATCTCAAAAACCGTTAGAGATAGGTATAGGGGAGTATGGGGCAGAAATAATCAGAAAGGAATGACAAGTTCAACAATGCGGTAATATACAGGGTGACCCATTTGAAATAACAAAGATGCTGCTACTTTCTAGTATAAGCGGCAACGCTGCATTGCTGAGAATATTTTAGATCGATAGACCAAGAGCAACTACTTGAGAAACCAAATTTTCAGAATGTTCCTATTTCCCGTTCTTCGTAAACGTCTAAGGTACCATCGACCGTGACCCACCCTGTATACTGACAGGGTTACCGTGAAAAACAGCTTTCAGAGAGTTCGGGTGACCAGACGTAAGGTGAGGAAAGAGTGCCACTGCTGCCAACATAACTAAATTATTTAGATGTTTTGTATTTAGCTATCCTTGTTCTTCTTGAGTGTTTTTTTTTCGTTAACCAGCTGTCGTCCCTTTACGAATGACAGCCCTCAGAAGTCGAGACAAGAATTAACGAGGTCTTACTTTTTTACGTGCGATTCCTAGCACTTTCTCGGGCCATCAGAAAAATTTCTGCATTCGCCATTGTTTGAACAATCGCCGACTGGCAGCCAAAGTGATTGAAACAATGTCTTCCTGGCCCCATTGTATGTTTTAACACACACGTTGATTTTTTATTCACGAATGCTAAAAAGTATCCTTTACACACTGTGAACAGTGCGTAAAACCAAAGTTTACGCAATGTCGTTGAAAAATAACTATTATCAACTTGTTTATAGAATGACTATCTGTAATTTGAGATTTTTTTGAAGATTTTTGGCAATCGACTAGACATTGAGTGGCCCTGGTTTGATCAAATTCCGGCTGATATACGTTATTAATTCAGTTTTTCAGATTCGATTTTTCATATCTAAATTTTGCTACCAACACATTTCTCTATATTGATTCACAGAATGTCACCAAATTCCCTTTAAGTTACATATTCTTCCAACAATCTGGCAAGTTCGATCTCCAATTTTTTTCCTGCACAATTACTCTTTTCTGTCTCTGTTTAAAGCACTACAACATTTATTTTCATTATTTTATCTCTCACGCTCCAGATTGTGACGAAAGACCAAAGCGAACACGTATCAAATCAAACTGATTTCTATCCACGAAGGAAACAGAAATAAACGTAATGAATTTTCTGAAATAAATCGGCTTTGCTACCGACATTTCGTCCTTTCGATAACAAACTCCTTTTCAGCGATAGTACAAGATGTTTACCAGAACGGAAGTCATATAATGGACGAGAGTTCACAAAATATAATTAGAAGTTCAGCAGATATACTGAAAAAGGCTGTCTCATTGGTTCGAAATGAGGATGTCTGGGGTACGTATTGAAATCATATTAGGTATATTCATTTATGAGTTGCAATTTTTACAACTATACTAGTAGACCGTCAGATAGTGACAGATTTAGGTGCCCTATATTCGCATACAAGCCTCAAAAAGTACATCGACGTTGAGTAAAATGGAGGGAAATTTACGAGTAGCTCCTGGGGGGAATATAATATGGAAAAATCAAAAAGAATTTCCATTAAATTTTCCGACGACAAAATCTACTTATCCATTCGCTCTACTCAAGCCATTATGTTTTCCAGTCTAGTGACGATGTAGGTTTTCATAGTTTCGATGGGCGTGTGTGGGAAAATCTGTCAAAATATCGCTTTTTCCTTAAAAGATTACGCCCTCATTTAAATCATTTAGCCACCTGCAACACTCAAGCCTTTGGTATTCCGAAGCCAGGTTCTATTAATTAATGACTAGGTGAACACGGATCGAATTAAAATATGGAAAATCGAATTTTCCATTTGTTCTCCCCAGGAGCCACTTGTGTGCGAAATTGGGGCACCTAAATCTGTCACTATCTGACGGTCTATAGTGAGTCTTTGTTGCTGCAGCACGGTTCTTCAGAACCTTGACTTTCCCTAGCAATTAGAGTATTGCCGAATATTTTTTACTGTTCATAATTTACAGGGTGTAACTTTGCAGAAATGCGGAATGTTGAAGCCAAAATATTCTAATTCTCATGAAACATTTTTAATGGAATTCTCTGCAAAACCTTCATTAATAATAATTAATAAAATTTGTTTTCAAATAAGATAAATGAGAATGTATGGAAGTAGTCAAATAGGAACAGCAATAGCAAAATGTCAGAGCCAGAATTATGAATATGAAAAATTAAAAATATAAAAGTCAACATATTATTTATACGCACAAACACACACATATGTAAACTCATAATGTAGTCTAGCTAAAACTACAAATTAAAATATTCTTCTTGTGAATAAAAACATTCTTCAATCCAGAATTGTTTCAGTGAGCTACTGAATTTTTTTGAGTATTTGGCTTCTTTCATATTTACAGGTAAATGATTTTAAACAGACTAACCCAAAAGTGTACCTGAAACTTCATATTTTGTATTTTTTTACTTGACATGTGTTAACAGAGTGGAAGTCCCCTGTTAGAAGAAATTTGTGTCTATATTAAAAATAAATAGGAACAATTTTTTTCGAGTGGTGAAGGGTTCAAGAAAAAATTAATACTCTTTCATATCTACCGATATCATTAAAAATCATACGATTTTCACCATTTTGTATGCTTTGTAGTGTGGCATTTATAAAAAAATCATTAAATAAGATTGATACATCAATGGGGTCTTCATAAGTCATTTAACCTTCTTTTTTCGTCGACCTCTGCAAAAAATGACATTTTACGTACTAATTTCCGGACGAAAAATCGACTATTTTTGAAGGCAAGTACTTTTCGTCCGCAAACACTTTTCGTCCGCAAACTCTTTTCGTCCGCTGTGGTCACTATGATACGGCACTGTACGAGAGCGGCGATTGAGTCATTTTCGTAAATCCACGTTTTAATTAATACATAGGTGCCTGTGACAATAACTGTCATTTGCTGTTGTCAAATTAATTATTTACGAAATCCGCTAGATTTTGCGTGTGAATTTAGACCGTGGTGTGAATATTAGTGTTCATAATAATCAAGAATTGATCGAGTCTGCAGTTCGAAGAGTTGGACGTAGCTGAGGCCAGCAAACATGCGAGTACTTACTTTCATAAAGGTATGTAGAGGTCGACGAAAAAATGTAATATGCACCTCGGCGAAAAACTGTCTACTGTCTCGCCTGCTTGCTATCCTCGGCTGCGCCTCGGCTATCAATTTGCAGACTATAATAGACAGTTTTTCGTCCTTGGCACATAAATAACTATTATACTAATATGGTGACGACTTTTCGTGTTCTTGCTGCTGAATTCAAATATTACATTCCAGGTCGCCTTGTTGATTTTATTGGAATTAGCGATTCTATTTCGGTAGAATCTTTTCACTGAATCTCTTAATAAAACTTTATTATTTGGAATCCCTTCTGCAATACAAATATAAAAATCATCAAGGGGTAAAACTACCTCCGGTTATTATCAGAGCATAGGCTCAGAAAAATGGTCTGACTTTTGAAACACGCAACATACAGGGTGTTTCATAATAAATGCGCAGGATGTTTAAAAATATGAAAAAAAGTTTTTATTGACTTACCCTCTAAAATTCAACATTTTCGAGATACAGGGTGTTGAAATTTAAAAAAAAATATAGTTTTTTGCGAATATCGCTGGAACCGTTTATCGCACAAAAAACAGATTTTGTATGCATTTTCTACTCATAATAAGCTATGTTTTGTGCAGATTTTTAATTTTTTTAAATTCATAATTGGTGAAGATTTTGAAGGGGTAGTGGGTGTTTTTTTCTCCAACTTCTACGCCACTGGAAAAAGTATGATTTTGAACACTTGAACCGCCAATGTTTTCTACACAAAAAAGGTACTCTTAAGCTCTAAAGTTGATCGTTTTCAAGAAAAATCAACTTTCATGTTGAAAAACATGGTAAATTTTTTTAAATAATTTTTTTCCTAATTATACAAAATTTATTTAAACGTTAAAACAAGTAACAAAACCGAACGTTCTTAATTGCAAAATAAAAAAAAAAAACAATAACAATCATACTCAGTTGAATTGTTGGAAATGTCCGCCGTTAGCTTCAATGCACGCAGCAATTTTTCGAGGAAAAAACATTATTTAAACAACATGAAAGTTGATTTTTCTTGAAAACGGTCAACTTTAGAGCTTATGACCAAGAATACCTTTTTTGTGTAGAAAACATTGGCGGTTCATATAGGAGGCTCAAAACTGTACTATTATCAGTGGCGTAGAAGTTGGAGAAAAAACACCCACTACCCCTTCAAAATTTTCACCAATTATGAATTTGAAAAAATAAAAAATCTGCACAAAACATAGCTTGTTATGAGTAGAAAAAGTCTTCTACAAACGATGTCTCACTATTGCAGGAATATTTTCGGAGTTTTGAGGTTGTGTGAGAACACAACTTCTCTGGATTCCTCGAGAAGAAGACACCTTAACTTTCGTCAACATTATCTGTAATATATTTTGTTGTTTCAGTGGCACGATCGATTTTGGATCCTAATATTTGGCTAAAAGATGTAGTCTACAAGAACAGTAACTTATACTTATTCTCAAAAATTCCCAACTACAAAGTTTTGGAAAATATTTATCGATTCGGTGATACAAACTACCAGTTGCCAAACACCAATTCGTGTCTACAAGATGTTGCTAACTGGACTTCAACACTTTTACCAAAAATATGTTCAATAAATGAAAATTGTTGGAAACATTTTTATGAATCAAATGAATTTTCTTCGGGATACATATTAACACATAAGTGAGTACAGTGCATCTTTTATGTCTCATGATACTATCTATTTGTTCATACTTTGCCAATAAAATATCTTCATTTCTGGATGACAGCAATATTAAAACTCATATATCTAAAATCTAGGGATATAATTTTGAAGACTGACTAAAGTAACCAAAATAAAAATAAATTAAACTTTGCGTAGTTTTTGTTTCTACTCCAGACGTCAAAGAATGGCTCATATATAGAGACAATTTAGAGTGAATCTGCAAATACTAGATTAGGGCCATCTTTCATTTCATTTGTTTTAAATTCGAGTATTAGTTACCTACTGAGAGCAACCTTATTCATTTCAGATTACTTTTGCTGCAGCTTGCCAAAGCTAGACGATGTATAATTGACAAAAAAGGATATGAAGAAGAAACAAAGCTCCTGTGTTCATTTATCTTTGCCGAAGTTTTCAATGGCGATTATTTCAAAGAGTTGGATGATATTTTTGATTTGTTCCTAGAGGAAAGTAAGTTACTTAGGATTTTATTAATTCGGTATTTCGGTTTATGAATTAGCCAGTAATGATAATGCAGCGGAACATATATTCTTCCTATCTGGTCGAATACCTTTTTACTCTTTTTGTCCGCTGCCTGATAAAAACAATGGCTTGGCTGGGCGGCCGCCGAACGATATTAGAATAAAATTTCACACTTCATACGATTCAAGAACGTGTTTTATTTAGAGTGTCTCTTTCTCAATCCTGAAGGACTTGAGGGTTTGTCTCATGAGGTGTTGTACCCGTCTTGAAGGTAAGCTGTTATATTTGTTCATCTATAAACTTTTGCGGTTTTGGTACTTTTACAAGATAAATTGATTTTTCTGTACGAATTCCATTTAAATCTATTTTTTGTTCGTGACTGCGAATGCCGTCACTATTGTTTGATTGTGCATCAACCAATACTATTTTCTTTGAAGGTTTTTTGTGAAGAAGACGATAAATAAATTCACTTTCATAACGAATCGCCGTCCTAGTATTTTTTCTTTTACCTGCATACCCGACAGTGGCGGCGTTTAGCCGGGCGCTCCGCTACAATAATAATAGTAATGCATTCCGAATGGTTATGAGCTTCAAGACGTCCAACATGGAAATACGACTGGAAACTTGTACTAGTTGTAAGGTTGTAAGAAAATGACAAAATACTTGTTTTCAAAAGTTCCATACAAATTAACCTTGTATTTCAATAACTGAAAATGTACAAGATATTTTTATTTGAACCCAGTGCCGGATTAGCCACGTAGCAAGAGTAGCAAATGCTTCGGGCCCTGCGCCTAGGGAGCCTCGCGCCTGTGCGAAAATTTAAAAAAAAAAGTTGTAGTTATTCTGAAATGCTGGCCACATCATTTACATTTTACATTTTGATGATGTTGCAATATGCAAGTTGACAACACCACAATACTTACCAATACAAGGGAATCCCCTAATATATTGTCTTCAACCCAGCAAACACAGTTACATCACAGATGCATCGCAGCGATGTAACAATGTGACCTGCGATATCGCATTCTATGTCAAATAGACGTCGCAGCGATGTCGGAGAGATGTTATTTTGTCCTACTCAAGATTCATCCATGCGACGTCGCTGAAACAAGTTCTGCGATGTAACAACGATATATTTTCTGAGATGTAACTGCGATGTATACGAGATGATTCCATATTGATATCGCAGGTATGTGAACATGTGACATATCACAGCGATGTACTTTTGTCACGCAGGGGTTAGGTAATACAAAGGAAAATATATCAATGAAAAAAAGCTTTGGATGGAAAATATGTATTTAAACATTTTATTTTCAATAAATATAATGTACTCAAAATGAAACAACATTGTTCTAATCGAAGCATTTTCCAACAGTAAAAAATTATGATACCTAAAAAAATAAAACTTTATCATCCGTCTTTTATGACGATAAGAGAAAGAGGGAAATGAACGCTTTGCCATAGTTTCAAGTGAAAAATTATTATTACTTACTTTTATCCTGGGAACTATTCCTAGAAAAAGTAATTTTCACAGCTTTGTCACAGGATATTAAACATTTATTAAATTACTATGACCATTAGTTAATCGAACTTGGTGCAATAAGCAATTTTTGTTTATGTTCAATGTTCTCCTTCTTCTTCTTAATCCTTTATTGAGCTATGCTTACTCAATTTGCTCAGAATCCCTATATGTGTTATGCAAGAATCTGTCTCGCCCCGGCCTCTAACCGGCGCAAATAACACGGGCTTCGTCGAGGGATGAGGATTGTCTTGCTCGAAGCAATATCCTCACCCTGGTCTATTGTTTGCTTACACTTCATGCACATTAGATATTAGATGGACTAAGACCTAATGGCAAACATTCACTAACATTTACATACACTTCATGCACATTATCTATAATGGCGGACATTTACTTCTACATTAACTTGACTTCCAACACGAGGCCGCCGTCTGACCTCAACCGCTGCCGGAAGTCGAATCTATGTTCAATGTTTATGATCGAAAAGTAAAATGAACGAATATAGAAATTTACGAATCTCAGGCGCATGTGCAATGGCGTTCATTGTTGACATCGCAAAAAACACATATGACGATAACATCATCGCGGCGAGGAGAAATTTGTAAAATCGAAACTGTGACATCTTAGAAATGACAAGTCATAGATTAGCTTTTGTACATCGCAGCGATGCAACGTATGTAATATCGTACTGTTGCCTCATTGCGACATCTCAGAGATGTCATGTCACAGATGTATTTGCTTCTGTACATCGCAGCGATGTAACGTTTTTGATATCGCCGTGTTGCCTCATTGCGACATCTCAGAGATGTCATGTCACAGATGTATTTGCTTCTGTACATCGCAGCGATGCAACCTTTTTGATATCGCCGTGTTGCCTCATTGCGACATCTCAGAGATGTCATGTCACAGATGTATTTGCTTCTGTACATCGCAGCGATGCAACCTTTTTGATATCGCCGTGTTACCTCATTGCGACATCTCAGAGATGTTATGTCACAGATGTGTTTGCTGGGAAGCTGTTCGAATTAGCAAGCGAAATACAATAAAGTCCGACCATTTCAGCAGCAGCTCTACTTAACACTCGATGAAGGTGTAGAGAATCAAACAATTCATGTCTTTAAAGTCATAATAATTGATAATGTACTGTCTGCATGAGCTAAACGCCTGGAAGCTTTACCGTCAAGTGACCATCAGTGTATTTGGAATAGGTATTTCGGCAATTAAAGTCTTTATAACGGCATCAGAAGAGATCTTGAAAAGAACTCCAATTATCGTCAATTCTTACTTAGATGATGTGGATGACAGTCTGGGCAATGAACTGGTTCAGTTTGCTGAGCTGCTCAATGCGGATGGAGCTGATGCTGATATTGACAGCAAAAATAGCATGAGGATCAGAGACTTCAATTTTATAAATTTTCAACGGAAAATTCAATAGAATCGTGTTTCTCAAATGTAGAAATAATAGTGTTACGTATTTAATTCAGTTTGATGACCACCAACTACACAATGGGACAAGAACGTCTAAATGACCTCACCATAATGAACATAGAATAGTAATTTAGGTAACAAGTCCGGAAAATACTGTTTTTTGGACGAGTAGAGCAAATTCTGGAAGTCTGCGAGTCCAAAAAAACTGTTTTCGGACGTGTTGCGTACACTATTTTTTCAGCAACCATGTAGAATAACAAATCAATGAGACGCATTTAGTCTAAAAGACGAAGAGAGGTCGACTTTCACCCATCTGTTAACCGGATGAAACGATTCTAAATTTGAATATTTCGAACATTTCAGTTCTTATTTGTATTGTATATTAAAATTCGAACAGAAGATAGGTACCAACAGAAACATTCTAATTCTTATTTATTTTAAAATTTGTATTAAAATTAGAGCACTTCCCGGCCTAGTCCGGGAAGTACGTACTTCCCGGACTAAGCCGGTAAGTGCTACTTTCCCAAAGAAAAAGTGTCCGAGAAGTGAAGACTTCCCGGATGGTTGCAGAAAAAATTATTTACTTAGAAATATTGATTTGACGAGTTTTATCTCTCCCAGATTGAATCACGAAAATTCTTTGTGTAAATGTGCTGTTTTATTTTATATTCCAACATTTAATATCTAATTCAAATAAAGGGGCCCCTTGTTCACATTTGCTACAGGCTCCGCGCTGGCTTCATCCGGCACTGTTTGAACCTCAGTTGTAACCATACTTATTGCGAGACAGGGCCCCAAACTTACTTTTACTTGACCAATCTGGTTCTCGAAATGGGACCCAAATTTCCATGAGAATCTCTCCACTATAAACTCCTTTGGGCTTGGTTTTAGTTCTTTTAGAGTTTTCCAAATGTTGTTGGTTTAGTTTCCATTCATAGGTTATGTATGGTAATTTATTGCTTCAAATCTATCATCAATTGATCATTTTGAGGTGACGTCACGACAGGTCCGCCATATTGCCGGTAGGGCATACAAACCGTTCGCGTCATTGTAAACAATAGGAAAGATCGATTTTTAAAGTGTGAATAATTTAATATGCCAGCGTTTTGTTCTGTTGTGGGGTGTTCTTAAATGGCAGAAAGGGATAAAATTCATCATTTCATAATCCTGAAAGCCTTACAAAACCGAGGAGAAATGCTGGACGCCTTATCAAAAGAACGTCGAGAATGATTGGTTGGGGCTTTGAAATGGGGCAATTTGAGCGATACATTCCTTAAACATGCACGATTTGTGCAGATCATTTTGTATCAGGTAGGTAAATAATATTAATACATAAGAAAAACAAAAGATATGATCCAAAATGTTTGAATTTTTAGTTAAATATGATGTTGAACTAAACGTCTTTTTTCAACTTTGTAGTAGAACCAGCCAAACTGGAAGATAGGGATAGCCCTGATTGGATCCCTTCAAAGAACTTAAATTGCTGGTCAGTTCACTTGCACCGAGAGAATAGGGATCAACATTGTATATAATTTGAAGTTTGGAGTCGTAACGCGATTTCACGTCTCCTTTGAGAGATAAGTAGTATTCACTCCTAGCCATATTGTAGTTAAAGTTGATAAAATATGCACTACACGCACTAAAAACTCGAAATAAACAGGACAAACTTGCAGATAACAATGAAAACTCAATAGGTGACCCGTCCTTGTGTGCCCTACCGACAAAATGGCCGCTCTGTCAAAGTCACGTGACTCAAAATGATCAATTAGGCTATCCAGAACACGTGACCACGGCTCTTTAAAAATGGCCGGCTGTAGGCACACATGAATGGTGTTTGTGTTTGGCACTAGCTTCTACTGCTAATAGTTCTGTTTAGTTGTGATTTGAAATGTTATTATGGCTGTTTTAAATAAAAGTGATTTATTTATTATCATTAGAACGAGAAAACAAAGACATTGCATCGATCTCTAGCGACAAAAGGAGAGTGATAAAGTGCATCCTTATAATAACTTTCACTCCTCACGAAATGGACATCTCTCTAGATCTTTTCACAACAGTAACGGCATTCGGCATTATTACATATCTGCTGTTGACTCATAGTTTCTAAACAAAAAAGCAAATGAAGACCTACAAAAGTTTAACAGGCTATAAATATTTTGAAGCTGGATTTGTTCATGTAAAGTATGGATTATTTAATAAATTGATGGTTCTCCTGATGCGACGATGTCTTGTGACTGCTATGAAAGTGTGGAGGTGAAGTGTCCATATTCATTATTAAGGAATATTGATATGGGGCAGTATTCAGATTTGAAAACCTCACCTGTAATAAGTGGTGGAATTGCAATTACCCTAAACCGCGACCATGCTTATTATTACCAAACTCATTTACAAATGAAAGTAACTGAATGAAAATACTGCGATTTTGTGATTTGGTCACCCAAAGGATATGTTCATGAGTGAATTTTCCCAGATGAATAATTCTGGATACCTAGTTGATTTCCCAAAAGCGTAAAAATTTCGTAAAGAAGTTGTGCTTCCTGAGTTTCCCAAAAGGAAGGCATTTAGAAGAAAGATGGAGTCTTTGTGAAAAGGTAGATGATGGCTGAGTTATGCTGCAGTGTGAAAATGGTATCTGTGAAAATCAGTGCTTTCTATTGGACTCTATATATAGCACTATCCGATGTACCAAAAAACCCCTGGATTTGTTCTCAGTGCATGAGGTTATAATTGTTTCTTCAACACTATTATTTGTAATACTTGATTGCCTACACATTTATTTTCAAATCTTTATTGGATTGGTTGTTTTTTTTTAAGATTTCACACTGTCAGATATTACAAAGTAATTTATTTTCACTTGTTACATATTTTTTACCTACTAATTTGTTATTTTGTACATTTTGTAACATAGAACTAAGTATGTATATCAGGGTATCCTACTTAATAAAATTATCTATCTATCTAGTCTTTGATTTTATACCACATTATCAAAATGTATCTTGCTAGGAATTTTGAAAAACTTCACTAAGTCGCGATCTCCACGGCTTCCACAATTTACAACATAACACTTTGTAGGCATGTTTTTTATTTGAAAAAATTTCATACAAAAATTTCACTCCAATAGATGAAAATTAACAATAATCAGTCTCGTTCAATCAATAACAAATACAATGTGTGCCTTCAGGCGGCCATCTTGATTTTAATTTGACAGCATCTTGGATAGCCTAATAGAGGGGATATGTCCTAATTTGGAGGTTATGTGTCTCGGCATGATACCAATTATTCTTTGAATATGGGCCCCCTTCAGAAGGCGCCAAGTGGGCTCCATTTTTAGGTGGTTCAATAAGGGGACTAGAAAACACAACAGCGAAGCCCTACGCCCCCTACGTGGGTACCCCAGATGGCGCCCATATTTAGAGGGTTCAATTAGAGGCGTAAATGGCAAGGGCTGAGCCCTACGTCTCCCATACTGGGGATACAATTAAGGGGGCGGAGCCCTGTTTCAACCTATCAATTACCTACTTCAAAATTATAACCATAAAAATATTTTCGATGTCATTTCATACATCAACATTTTCAATTTTTCATGAAGAAGATGTTACGACGCTAATGAACGGACATGCGGTATTTTTTTCTCGAAAAATCAAACGTTGAACCAATAGGGAATATGCAAGTGATTTAAATTTACTTGGTTTTTTTACCTCCGATACTAATTGTCTCGACATTACACCTACACCATTAGTTTATCATTTAGTTTGTATTTAACTCCATAAAACTTTAATCAAAAAGTGCATAATAAGCGCGCGGAATTCAAATTTGCGAAACGCATCACCATTGGTCGAAACGAAGAATGACGTCACATGGCACGTTATGACATTTATCTTTTTCATAGAAAATTTGTTTTTATTTATATATTTGTAGTGTTTTCCTTTACATAGTGCGATTTTGGTCTAGTGACAATTGTAAATTATCAAGAGCAATGACTGAAAGATGGTTTTGTCAATGCACAATCCGACAATACCGGAACTGATAAGTACTAATAGTTCATCAAATGATAGTTTTCCTTTTGTAATTTAGGTGAGGCAGGTATAAACAGTTATCTCTCGCTTGATATACAAAACATTTATGCATACAAAACTTACTTCTGATCAATTCACTTCATGTTAACCATCGAAATACAATGTACTCACATTGAAATGATCTTCACAACAATGTAAATGTGATATTGGAGATACTTCGCCTCTTCTCATAACATTACACCAATGTTTACGTATTTTCGTATCTCTTGGAACAGAAAAAAATACTTTTTTCTACAAACGTCAAAAAATGTCAAGGTTCGCGCATTGACAACAGTATGCGAAGTGGCACTTTTTTTCATTTTCATTCGTTACCATGACACCGTGCGCGAAGTAATGTGCGAAATATATTTCGCACACTGCATGTAAACTATATGGGATTTTCATATTCTAACCTATATGGTCCTCAACTCCTCAATCAAGCAAAAAACAAGAAATCGTTTATTTATTAATGTAGAACAATAATTAAGGCTTTCAAATTGTGAGAGATATTTTTCTGGCTTTATTTGCTCCACACCACTCTTTAAATTGCTGATATGCATTTTCATACTGCCGCCTCGATTTCTCCGGTAAAAGGTTGGAAATTACGGAATTGGCCGCAACTATCAAGTTAGGTGGGGTACTGCTCAGTTCATCGTCGCTCGAAATTTCCATTCTTTTACAATAATACACGCACGAAATTGACGCGAATAAAAAGTCACTCCAAAATAATTATCAAGAACTGTCACTTTGAAATAATTGTCAACAAATGCCATTTTATTTCCATAGTTACAGTAATTACTTGATTTGGAAAAATTATTTAAGCCAGTTCAATACTATTTTTCATAGTTATTACTTATTTTAGAGCAATATTTTTGACGTTTGTAGAAAAAATTTTGTTTGCATCTCATGCGCGAAATACTTTGGTAATCTCGACTATTTTTTTTAACTCGGCTGCGCCTCGTTAAAAAATATCAGTTCTCGATCACCAAAGTAGCATTTCGCGCACTAGATACAAAAATAACTATATTTGGTCTACTTATAATTGTGTTTTGTCATTCCGGTACCAGACAATACCTATAAAATGTTTTTTTAGCATTTTCCATTATCGTAATAGCGATTAAAACTGCAAATCCCTAACCTAATTGATAACTGTCAATAGTGTCAATGGCCATAACTATAAAAAGGCTTGTTCATTGAAGACTGCTCTGGTTGATCGAGATCACTTTCACATATGTTCATCTCTCTCTAACACTTGTACTGCATTTGTCTTACTCTTTTATAAAATATCAACTTCAAGCAAGCAGAGCAATCAGAGTACGTCTCAACGAACGACACTGAAGAAGAACAACACTGATCGCGCCATGTGACGTCATTCACAGCGCGAGAAAATGGAGGCGTTCAAATAGGTCAAATTCAATCGGTATTTTATATATTATTTTAAAAATTAATTCCAAGACTTTCAACCGTATTTATATTTTTTACTATGTTGTAACGAAGTAAAAAATTGATTAAACAAATTTAAAAAAATTATGCATATTCCAAAAATATAAAATAATAAAATATTTGATAAACATTTCAATGTATGACAAAATTGTCTATCTAATTTATTATTGTTGCAGTTGTTGTTTGTGGTTACGAGGGATACACTGAATTCCTCAAAAATAAGTGGTTGTACTTCATTTTGGAATCGCAAAGAGATACTGGATGCTTTCCCGCAGTTCTAAGAGATAAAAGAAAATCGAAGATAAAGAGAAATACCAATGTTTTTGAAGATGGATGCGCAGACCACACTACAGGATTGGGTTTGGCTGCTTTGTCACTGTATTATAATTTTATTGTGAAGGAAATATTCGTTCTCCAAAGTGATTATGACCATAGTTAATATGAATGAAAATAATAAATTGAAACCCACCATTATTACCATTAGTACCAAACATTTGACATTTATATGATATTGAACGTGAAATAAGTTGTAGTGCATTACCAAATGAATTTCAAGAATAATATAATATGAAATAAGATGTATTCTGTTTTTTTCTTGGTATCGGCTCTATTCAAACATATTTATTTTCATTCAATCAGTATAGTTATACTACTGATGTTAAAATGGGATGCTTGTCTCATATACAGTGTCATCCGCAAAGTAAGCACCTTAGAGGAAACTTCTTTATTATGGGGTTTTAAACAAAAAGTTATTCGTGATAAAAGTTTTTGGTTTCCCTAAATCTAAACACGCGTCAAAAAAATATAGCAAAACATGCGTAATATACGAGGCGCAATGGAAAACTCCATTTGGAGCCAAAATTAAAATACCATTATTTTAGAAAATATCGAAAAATGTTATTTGGAAAAGTTATTCAGCATTAAAAAAATATATGGATTTGAAGTGAGGGCCATCTAAGTGAAGCTTCATTTTTTTACCAATTTTTTAAAATTGAGTATTCACAAAATTAAATTTGCTTAAAACGACAAATAATCGACCTTCTTTATACAACGATTTATTATAGAAGCGTTTAATAATAAAAATTGCCTATTTGAAATTTTTCTGAGACATTGTTTTTTTAACTTTATTTTTCACTGTGACACTATTATTATTTCTTGTATTATAGATAGATAGATAGTTTTATTGACTATGTGACACATACAGAATATGGTGTATAGTAAGTCAGTGGAACAGAATATACAGGGTGTCAATTTGAAAACTTCCCACCCTTAATATCTTCCTTCCAGTAAACAATATGAGTAATCGAAAAAACAGGTCAATTTTATTGTCAAGGGGGACACTTTCACGGACTATTTGTAGCCCTCGTGGTTCAACCCCCTAGGAGGGGTAGATGTTACCCTTAGAATTTTAAATGGGAAGGGGGGTCAAGTGGCACATCATTTTGATGGGCGTTCAATTCTTGTTCCAATGGTACCCTGACTTATTATTTTTTGATGAGCATTTTCCGAAAAATTGCGTTCTAAACTAACAGAAGTAATTATTAGAACGCCTATACTGAGATGCATGGTTTGGCCAGAACTGGTTAGAATATTAGGTGGTACCGTTCCAATCCTTTATTAGGGGTAACATTAGCCATTAGCTCCAAACACTTTACATAAAAAAGTAGTCTAATAGTAAAACGTAGATGGTAGTAAAGTTGTGTTTATTAAATGCTGAATTTTTAAGTGTCATCGCAGAAATTGTACAGATAGCCTTCCTTTTTTGCTACTTCTGCTGTAAAAAGTTTCTGTTTTCCGGCAAAAAATTGGTTAGCAAATTTGAACTATGTGGTAGTATTGTGAATACCGTTGTACCTGTTGGGCTGTTTAGGAATTACTTTAATAAGTGTATAAAAGTGTAAAAATGGTTTACATTCTTCAAGACAGAATTGAAATGATTGTAATTTATGGCGAAGTTGGAAAGTGCGCACGAAGGGCGGCATGTCTTTTTAACGAAAGACATCCAAATTGTAATGTAAGTCACCGGTATGTGCTTGATTTGGTGAATAAGTTTTACGAAACTGGTTCAGTGACAAATAAAAAAAGAAATAACCTCAGAGTACTAAATGAAGCAGCTCAAATTGAAGTTTTGGGAACATTTGCTGCAGAGCCCACGAGCTCCTTACGATCAGTATCAGAACAGACGGGAATGTCACGCGAGACTATAAGAAAAGCATTGAAAATGCATAAATTTCATCCATATAAAATGCAGATTCTTCAAGAGCTCCACGAGGATGATTATGATAGAAGAATAGAGTTTTGTGAAATCATGTCTCATCGAGTCAATACCATCCCTAATCTTCTGTTAAACATCTGTTTCAGCGATGAGTGTTCATTTTTTCTGAATGGCAATGTTAATAGACAAAATGGTCGCTATTGGAGTGACGAAAACCCACATATTTTTCGGGAAGGGCATACACAACACCCACAAAAAGTTAATGTTTGGGCTGGTGTTCTTGGAAATGCCATTCATGGTCCATTATTTCTGGAAGAAAACTTGACTGGCAATCTGTACCTTGATATGCTTGAAGAGACTATCGATCCTCTTATAACTCACGAGCTAGAAACTCAAATTGATGCAGAAGGTAATGAACTTTTGCAGGAGGATCTGTTACATTACCAACAGGACGGTGCTCCACCTCATTATTTTCTTCCCGTCCGACAGTGGTTAAACGAGAGATTTCCGGGTAGATGGATTGGCAGAAGGGGAGCAGTTGAATGGCCTCCGAGATCACCGGATTTAACACCCTTAAATTTCTTTCTTTGGGGGCATCTTAAATCCGTTGTTTATCAAACACAACCTTCTGATATTGACGAACTTAAAAGATGCGTAATAAATTTATTCCTGTCATTCAAGGGTTGGAGCGGTGCCACCTACTCTTCTAACCATTTTTATTAAAGGGAGTCAATACAATAATGCATCTCAGTATAGGCATTCTAATAATTACTTCTGTTAGTTTAGAACGCAATTTTTCGGAAAATGCTCATCAAAAAATAATAAGTCAGGGTACCATTGGAACAAGAATTGAACGCCCATCAAAATGATGTGCCACTTGACCCCCCTTCCCATTTAAAATTCTAAGGGTAACATCTACCCCTCCTAGGGGGTTGAACCACGAGGGCTACAAATAGTCCGTGAAAGTGTCCCCCTTGACAATAAAATTGATCTGTTTTTTCGATTACTCATATTGTTTACTGGAAGGAAGATATTAAGGGTGGGAAGTTTTCAAATTGACACCCTGTATGTGTAATAGCTAAATTTAAAACAATTGAAAATTATGAAAGTGAGGTAACAAAATGGATGTTGAAAATAATCATCAACTGAATAGAAGCAATGATCCAGAAGCACTTTTTTCACATTAATTTTGAAACATTTATCATTCATGGGTTTAATTTGGCAAGGTAATTTGTTATAAAGTTTTAAACTTATAGAGCTTCTTTCTTATTTTACTAATCTGTAGCGTGGCACTAGTAAATCATCAGAAGTAACGGAACGTGTGTTATGATGATGAAGGTTAGACATTTTTGGGATGCTCGGTCTTTTGGAATGAATTTCTGTCAAATTTTGTAGAATGTAGATACAAGGAAGTGGTAAAATCCGTAACCTCTTGAAGAGTGGTTGACAATGTTCATTTTTTTTTCTTTGGTGTCTTGGCAGGATATGGTCATTGCCACGTGTTCTGGATAGGCATTGTTACTAACTCCATGTGCCACCTCAGGAGCAGCACTGTTAATTTCAACGAAACAGTTAATCGTGCAGGACTCACCCCAGTCCAGCCACGAGATTTGAAATTGAATTAAAAAATCCCAGCCGCAACTGGGGCTCGAACTCCGGACCTTTCGACCCAAAGTCTGACGCTCTAACCAGACAATGTTCATTATATCTAACTCCGGTTAGTATTCTTATTGCTCGTTTCTGTTTGAATATTTTTACAGAGAAGTGAGTTACCCCATAAAACCGTACCATAGCTGATCAAAGAGTGAAAAATACCGAAGGATACGTTTTTAACATATTCGGATTCAAACATCGACTGAGTTGCCTAAGTAAAAACAAAATACTGGACAGCCTAGTACTAAGTATGTCTATGTGGTGTGACCAATTCAGACAATCATCTACTACAACCCCAAGCAATTTACAGTGGTTACCTCTCGTAATTTGGTTATTATTGGAAATAACTAGGTTTTGAAATTTTCCCCTGTTTATGTGAAGATTATTTGCAGAAACCCAAGTTTCTGCTTCAGATATTATTGTTTCTGCATGTTCACGAAGAAGAGAAATATTGGTATTAGAAGTAATGAAAGACGTATCATCCGCAAAGAGGACAATCTCACACTTTGTCATCATATAGAAGCATAAGTCATTTATGTATATTATAAAAAGCAGCGGCCCCAAGACAGATCCTTGAGGAATACCATGAAGAATCTTTTTCATTTCAGATTTAGAATTATTGGGAAGGTACACATATTATTGTCTGCCCTCTAAATATAATTTGAATAATTTCAAAATAAATATGATTATTGAAATTTATATTCGTTTTATTTTGTCTTATCCATTTTCTTTGATTCTTTGTAACAGTTTTTCACTTGAATATATGTGATTTTCAAAAACTATTTCTGAAGAAACTCAAGATTTCTGGGGTGGGATTTCATGACTCCTCCCAAAGCCAGAATCCCATAATTCAATTGAGACTGTTTTAATGAAAAATAAAGATTGTCAAGGGTTTTTGTTTCCGTGAATGTTTTGAGATAGGTACTTGAATTTTGATAAGAAACTTCGTACATTCCTCAATAGGAATACTGTTTGTCCCATTTTAGATGTCAAGCATAATTTCCAAGTACCTACTTGATACTATTTAGCTGCGTTTTATTGACCATCAAAGTTTATTTCTACTAGTAGAAGAAGTAGAGTATCATAAAAACGTAATTTCAGGGTTTCCAGTAGATGTCAAATGATTCTTAAATTCCCTAAATCCCTGTAAAAAGTTTGAAACTTATGTTTCATTATCATAAATGATACACAGTCATGAATAATTTGTTTGAATTAACAACTTCCACAGTCCAAACAGACGATGGAAGAAGGCGCGAGCAGTATTATATACTATTGGAAGATTTAGGCGGGAATATTAGTGGAATAGTGAATTAAGTTATCATATATGTGAATTCCTTAAATAATTTTGACTCAGAAAACTTTTTCAGAATATAAAAATTATTATGAAGAAGTGATGATTCCAAAACCCAATACCTTCCACTTTCGAAGCAGCTTTTAGTAAACATACTAGCTAATAAACTGGAATTATCAAAAAAATAAAGCATATTCGAAGATTGAGAACAAGTAGGAACTGAACTATATTTTTTTGATATGTTTCTGGTCAATTTGTCTATATTCATCATACGTAAATCGATTAGACACAATATGTTTCTGTATCATCCCACTGATGTTTTTGAACTTTCTACGCTTTCTAAAAGGAAGGTTCAACAGAGATCCTAACAGCCATTAGGTCAATTCCAGCGACTCGCCAGAGTTTCGCCGCTCGCTACACAAGAACTATAATAATTCATAGTGGAGCTCCAAAAAAGTGGTACATCGCCAGCGTTTCGCCAAAATGTGACTTATCGCGTAGTTGTTACTTTTTTGGAGCTCGACTGTGCATTATAATCCTTGTGTCGCGAACGGCGAAACTCTGGCGAGTAGCTGGAGATTGACTATGCATTCGGCTGTGAATGAATTTCAAATCAATGTGAACCCACCTTTATCAGCTTCTTTTCTGGTATCATTTGTATAGAATATGATTTTAAAAGGGAACTTCAACAGAGGTTCTCAATCTAATGTGGTCTTAGTCAGTAATTCAATACAGTTTTTTCTCTATATAATATGACTGTATCATCTGTAAAACCATGAATTTCTATAGTATTAATATAAAAAAGGTCGTTGAGATAGATAATAAATAGCAGTGGCATCAAAACTGTCCCCTGTGGCACACCAAATTGAAAGATTTTTTGTTCACTTCTAGCTTCATCAATTTCAAAATTTTGAGTTCTGTTATTTAAGTAAACTTTGAGATCATAAACTTTGCCGCGAAATCAATATTCTCTAATTGCATTAATAGTTATGATCAACCGTATCGAAAGCTTCAGCTACGTCCAAAAAAATAGCCATAGTCGATTTTTGATAATCAAGATTTTGATGTATATTATTAGTCAGATGACAGATTTCGTCCTGGGTCGAAACGTTTTTTCTAAATCCGGTCTGTTTTTCTGAAATCGGATGATTTTTTTCCAAAAATTTTTCCATTCTATATTTTAAAATTGTCTCAAAAACTTGCAGTCATTAGTTATTGACTGCTAGACCTACCCCATACTGATGAGGAGCAACGCTCCGAAATCGATATATAGGTGGTCCGAATGTTTTGATGAACATTCCCATGCAACTAGCAATTGCAGAGATATCCTTGTAGGAACTCTGCACGGAAATTTCATCAGATGTAATTCAATGTTCGTCGTGGCATTAGCCAGGAAAGTAGTTGTTTTCTGATGGATTTTCGACCCAACTTTTCCTATTGTATAGGATATTAGCAATGAGCAGTCCTCCGGACATCTTATGCCTCTTGTCATAAGCTCATTGTGACCTACAGATTTTTTTTCCGTCAAATTAATCATCATATTTATATTATGGATTTGATAATTCGACATGAATTCATGATGAAATTGATCAGATGAGTCAATGGTTCTGAAATGATTTTACTCAAGAATATTAGTATTTCTGAAGTGATTTTGTCGATACCTGACGATTTTTTCAATTTCAACGATTTTCTTATTTGTTCTATTTCAATTGGGTTTATAGATGAAATATTTTCAGTGATCTGGGTGGTTCAAATATGGGTGTTTGTTTAGACCGAATAATTTTTTTATTCATATAGACAATAAAATAAAAACTGGCAATAATTAGACTTAAAGTTTTTATTGAAAATAATAATCATTCCAATCGGATTAACCATAACAGTCAAAAAGACAGTCTAAAAATAATTTCATATAATCAGTAAAATGACTTGATAATCTGGTATTCTTTGATTCGGTCTAAATAGATCTTCGGATGTTCCCAAACAAAGCGAAACATTGTTTCAGTACTTCTTGCATTTCACACTGGTTCCGGTTTGGTTTCTGGACTTCCAACTGAGACATTCGTGGCAATAAATTCCGAAGAACTCTTTTGGCACAGTCCACATCCCCTCTTTGTAATCCTAACAAGTCCTGGTCATCTATTTTGATGTCGGTTTCTACGGTTGGTAATCCCTGAAGCAACGGCCAATCATTAAGGCACACTTCACAGCTACAATCGAAGTAATACTGATTTTTCAGTTTCAGTTGACGTTCGTGTTTATCCATAAGTGCATGATGGTACCTGGAAAGAAATTAATTGTTATGAATATTTTCTGAATTAAAAATACAGGGTCCTACAACAGGCTTTCATAGCACTCACACCATGCATACAGTTACCGATTTTGTTTGAGTATAAACTCAAACTGTTGACAAAGGCATATTATAAGAAAATATTTTCAGATGTACAAAGTGTTTCAAAAGTGTAGAAAATTGAATCTGAATTTTTTCAAATGGAATACCCAGTATTTTTTTCCATATTCAGAATAACCCTACGAGAGGTCGTTCCAAAGGTACAATTAATTTATGTTGATACATGAAATGGCATATTTCGAACATTGATTTTCAGTTTATAATTCGTTATATTTCGATCTTTTCGATTTATTTCAAATAAATAATGATTTTGCGCCACCCGAGTTTTAGTTTTCATAAATATCTTAAAAACGCCTAGAAATGAGCAATATATCATAATATAAAAAAATGTTTGTATTTCA
This sequence comes from Chrysolina oricalcia, assembly GCA_944452925.2. NCBI lineage: Eukaryota > Metazoa > Arthropoda > Insecta > Coleoptera > Chrysomelidae > Chrysolina > Chrysolina oricalcia. The sequence continues at coordinate 68,535,387 of OX101817.2, forward strand.
ATTCTACGTCGATCCGTCGAAAAATATACATAGTGTTCATTTGTAACATCTGAGAAAATTCGATTCCAAATTCTCGAAGTTTAAACATTTATTCTGAAGACCCTGTATGATGCTGACCTTCAAAAATGATAAGATAGTATCATATAATCATCCCAAATGGAATTATCAGCTGATTTATAGTGGAATGGTTGATTCACACAACATATGAATTTTTGAAGAACATTTTTTGAAAAAAGATAATTTATGTTCGAACCTGCCAAAGACTAATGCTAATATAGCGGTCATAAGTTGAGGTCATCAGGGTGATTCTGAATATGGAAAAAAATACAAGGTATTCCATTTGAAAAAATGCAACTTCAATTTGCCACACACTGATGAAACACTTTGTATATCTGAAAATATTTTCTTGTAATGCGCCTACGTCAACAGTTTGAGTATACATTTGAACAAAATCGGTAAATGTTCGAAATATTCAAATTTGGAATCACAGCCAGGGTCGTTTACTCTTCTATTTTTTTGTTCCCCTCTGTATACCGTTTGGAAATTTAGAATTTTGACAACACGAATACAAATTCCGTAATGCACCAATTTTTATGAGGAATAAAATTTTCTGACTAGTATTATTTTTAACCAAACTTGTATTCGAAGCTTTGTCAGCAAGACTTCATCTTTGGACAATAAGGTATATTTTTATTACTATTATTATCTTTATTACTATACAGCTCAATTTCGCTCAATCCCGTGAGAAAGTACGAGCGGATAAAATAGAAAACGTCGGGATTTAAAATAAATGGAGTCTGAAATATGGAAAGAACTCTACGGTCAGTATACGAGGATGTATTGATATCTAGTTAGCCTAGACAAGTTCCCTGCATAAACAAAATATTGCGTTACCATAGCAACGAACAATAACTTATAAGAAGTGTCAGTGTAAAGTTTGACGTCAAAAAAGTAAACCAAAGTTACGCACAATAAATTTAAAAAAAAATATGTCCACCGAAATTGTGAAAATCGAAAAATTGGAGTATCGAGCCATCTTCAAGTACCTGTATTTAAAAGGGTTAAAAGGTAAGCAGATTTAGGAAGATATGCTAATACCCTTGGTGATCAATGTCCTTCGTATGCGACCGTGAAAAATTGAACTGCACGCTTCAAAAGAGGTAAATTTTCCATTGAAGATGATGACCGATCGGGAAGGCCAGTTTCTGTGTCAGTCCCCGAAAATATCGATGCAGTTCATGAGATGACTTTAACAGACCGTAGAATTGAGCTAAAACGGATATCTGAAGCACTGAATATTTCATACGAACGCGTTCATCATATAGTTCACGTCAATTTAGACACGAGAAAAATTGCTGCAAAATGGATCCCCAAATGTTTGAATGTTGACCAAAAGCGTGCAAGGGTAGTAGCATCGAGTTCGATCTGTGCTCGATTTGAAAACGATGTAGACTTCTTAAACCGAATTGTTACTATGGATGAGACTTGGGTACATTTCTGCGATCCAGAAACAAAGCAACAATCGAGGGAATGGCGACACTCCGGTTCTCCAAGACCTAAGAAGTTTCGTGTCCAAAAATCTGCTGGAAAAGTTCTTGCTTCAGTTTTTTTGGGATTGCCATGGGGTAATCATGATTGATTTTTTGGATAAGGGTAGAACAATAACTGGAGATTACTATTCGCGATTACTGACCACTGTACGGGAAAAAATTTAAGAGAAAACACGCGGAAAGCTATCCAAAGGTGTTTCGTTTATGCAGGATAACGCCCCTGCACACAAATCTCATGTTGCCATGCAAAAAAATCGTGATTTAGGGTTTGAATTACTAGAACACCCCGCTTATTCACCAGATTTGGCTCCGTCCGACTATCATCTCTTTCCTCAACTGAAAAAAATTTTAAAGGGTCGTAAATTTTCTTCCAACGAGGCGGTAATAAAAGCTGTGGAGGTCTGGTTTTTTTGAAAGATCTAGAGACGTTGCAGGTTCGCTGTAATAAATGTATCAATTAGGAGGAGAATATGTTGAGTAATAAAAAATTTTGACATTGAAATTTTGTTTGGTTCTATAGTAGGCTAAGCTTTCTCAATATATCCTCGTAGAAAATCACTCACCCGTAATTGTCATTGCACTTTTCTCCTTTTTTAATGGTCTGAATAGCTCTTAGTACGATGACATCTCCATGGCAATGTCTCACAACATTGGGAGAACAGCTGTGATTGAATAAACTCAGAAAGGGAAAAGCTCCAGCTCCTATTTCTTCTAGCTCATAAACGTGATCGTTATTTTCAGCAAGTTCTGATATTTCGTGAAAATTGCTCGGTGCAGTTTGCAAGTGATGCAGTAAGAGCTCCTTGAACACGCATTCCTCTTTCTCAGTTTGAAAAAAGCTGCTGTAGGTCTTGATGAGATGGTACACAACGGCTGAGGATGCTGATCTCTCGAATATATCCGAAACCGATCGCTTCTCGGTATTGCTGATCAAATTGTGAATTTCTTTGTACCTGCTTGAACAATAGCCTCCATTTTCATCAACCTTGCGCTGATCATCTATTGAATCATAGAGATCTTTGACGACCAAAGCTATCTTTAGCGGCAACATCTTCAATTTATTCAGCTGCAACTGTCTAAGAGTCTTCATGATCTTACATTCGTATTTGTGATAATACTCTGCTTTGTGTAGACATTCCTCGCTACAATACAACACTTGTGTGCAATTTTTACAAGGGATTAAGCTGTAACCAAGCTTGAGGCATTCATGGCAATGGTCATACAAGCGATTTATCAGGATGTGGCAAAAAGGTTTTTCAATGGCCAAAATCTCCCCAACTTGTATTTCTTTCTTTGCAACTATGTGCCTGCCAAGATTTGTTGTAGTTTTTATTTCAATTGCGTTTCCTGCGCATTCTATTTGATCACTTCGCAACTCTTTTGGAATTATTGGTAATTGTTTGACATGTAATTGGGATTTTTGTGATACGAGTTTTTCTGCATTTTCTTGGCGGGCTTGAAGTTTCCATCGTAACTTCTCTGGATAATTGTATTGGAAAGCTCTTTTGATGTCCTAAAAAGAAATTAATTACTGAAAGAGGTTTTGTGACCTTACTACACCGAGAAAAAACTGTTATAACCATTATCAAAACTTTAGTATTGTCAATTAAAAAAGCACCTGTATTTGGGACTGGGTCCCGAATAGAAAAAAAGAATTAGAATGAAGTTATCCACACATATCTATCCACACTTTTATGCGGTGTTGCCAAATTTCAAGAAAAATCATTGGTTATCATTATGTATGCTACAGCATCATGATAAACATTCATTGAATGAGCTTGACGAACCAGAATTTGGCAAATATTTTAATGTTACTGTAAAGTGATATTCACTGGAATAATGATCATCTACCTTACTGGAGCATAGTTGAAAAAAAAATTACTATATTTTTTACACATAAAAATTTCTCGATTATTACGGCGCGACTCACATCTAAGAAACACAGAGGCTGTTGAACATATCAATACCAATGTGAACACACAGAAAAATATCTGTACCAACTCGTAGAGGGGATAAAAATCGCAAAAATTAAAAAAAAAATATTTTTCGGTTATTACGGCGCGAGTCACCTCGAAATAACACAGAAGCTATTAAACACATCAAAACCAATGCGTACACACAGAAAACTATCTGTACCAACCCGTAGGGAACATGGAAATCGCAAAAATATTTATAGAAAATCAATTTCTCGATTATTACGGCACGGGTTACCTCGATATAACACAGAGGCTGTTAAACACATCAGTACCAATGTGTACACACGGACTAATATATCTACCAATAATAATCGAGAAAATGGGTTTTTATAAATATTTTTACGATTTCCATCTCCCCTACGGTTTGGTACAGATATTTTTCTCTGTGTACGCATTAGTATTGATGTGTTTAATAGTCTCTGTGTTATTTCGTGGTGACTCGAGTTGTAATAATCAAGAAAATAATTTTTATAAATATTTTTGCGATTTCCATCTCCCCTACGGTTTGGTACAGATATTTTTCTATGTGAACGCATTGGTATTGATGTGTTTAATAGCCTCTGTGTTATTTCGAGGTGACTCGCGCCGTAACAATCGAGAAAAATATTTTTGCGATTTCCATCTCCCCTACGGTTTGGTACAGATATTTTTCTCTGTGTACGCATTAGTATTGATGTGTTTAATAGTCTCTGTGTTATTTCGTGGTGACTCGAGTTGTAATAATCAAGAAAATAATTTTTATAAATATTTTTGCGATTTCCATCTCCCCTACGGTTTGGTACAGATATTTTTCTATGTGAACGCATTGGTATTGATGTGTTTAACAGCCTCTGTGTTATTTCGAGGTGACTCGCGCCGTAATAATCGAGAAAATTAATTTTCATAAATATTTTTGCGATTTTCATCATCCCTACGGTTTGGTACAGATATTTTTCTATGTGTACGTATTGATATTGAAGTGTTTAATAGCCTCTGTGTTATTTCGAGGTAACTCGCGCCGTAATAATCGAGAAAATTAATTTTTATATATATTTTTGCGATTCCCATCTCCCCTACGGTTTGGTACAGATATTTTTCTATGTGAACGCATTGGTATTGATGTGTTTAATAGCCTATGTGTTATTTCGAGGTGACTCGCGCCGTAACAATCGAGAAAAATATTTTTGCGATTTCCATCTCCCCTACGGTTTGGTACAGATATTTTTCTATGTGAACGCATTGGTATTGATGTGTTTAATAGCCTCTGTGTTATTTCGAGGTGACTCTCGCCGTAACAATCGAGAAAAATATTTTTGCGATTTCCATCTCCCCTACGGTTTGGTACAGATATTTTTCTATGTGAACGCATTGGTATTGATGTGTTTAATAGCCTATGTGTTATTTCGATGTGACTCGCGCCGTAACAATCGAGAAAAATATTTTTGCGATTTCCATCTCCCCTACGGTTTGGTACAGATATTTTTCTATGTGAACGCATTGGTATTGATGTGTTTAATAGCCTCTGTGTTATTTCGAGGTGACTCTCGCCGTAACAATCGAGAAAAATATTTTTGCGATTTCCATCTCCCCTACGGTTTGGTACAGATATTTTTCTATGTGAACGCATTGGTATTGATGTGTTTAATAGCCTATGTGTTATTTCGAGGTGACTCGCGCCGTAACAATCGAGAAAAATATTTTTGCGATTTCCATCTCCCCTACGGTTTGGTACAGATATTTTTCTATGTGAACGCATTGGTATTGATGTGTTTAATAGCCTATGTGTTATTTCGAGGTGACTCTCGCCGTAACAATCGAGAAAAATATTTTTGCGATTTCCATCTCCCCTACGGTTTGGTACAGATATTTTTCTATGTGAACGCATTGGTATTGATGTGTTTAATAGCCTATGTGTTATTTCGAGGTGACTCGCGCCGTAACAATCGAGAAAAATATTTTTGCGATTTCCATCTCCCCTACGGTTTGGTACAGATATTTTTCTATGTGAACGCATTGGTATTGATGTGTTTAATAGCCTATGTGTTATTTCGAGGTGACTCGCGCCGTAACAATCGAGAAAAATATTTTTGCGATTTCCATCTCCCCTACGGTTTGGTACAGATATTTTTCTATGTGAACGCATTGGTATTGATGTGTTTAATAGCCTCTGTGTTATTTCGAGGTGACTCTCGCCGTAACAATCGAGATAAATATTTTTGCGATTTCCATCTCCCCTACGGTTTGGTACAGATATTTTTCTATGTGAACGCATTGGTATTGATGTGTTTAATAGCCTATGTGTTATTTCGAGGTGACTCGCGCCGTAACAATCGAGAAAAATATTTTTGCGATTTCCATCTCCCCTACGGTTTGGTACAGATATTTTTCTATGTGAACGCATTGGTATTGATGTGTTTAATAGCCTCTGTGTTATTTCGAGGTGACTCTCGCCGTAACAATCGAGAAAAATATTTTTGCGATTTCCATCTCCCCTACGGTTTGGTACAGATATTTTTCTATGTGAACGCATTGGTATTGATGTGTTTAATAGCCTATGTGTTATTTCGAGGTGACTCGCACCGTAACAATCGAGAAAAATATTTTTGCGATTTCCATCTCCCCTACGGTTTGGTACAGATATTTTCCTATGTGAACGCATTGGTATTGATGTGTTTAACAGCCTCTGTGTTATTTCGAGGTGACTCGCGCCGTAATAATCGAGAAAATTTATTTTCATAAATATTTTTGCGATTTCCATCCTACCTACGGTTTGGTACAGATATTTTTCTATGTGTACGTATTGATATTGAAGTGTTTAATAGCCTCTGTGTTATTCCGAGGTAACTCGCGCCGTAATAATCGAGAAAATTAATTTTTATATATATTTTTGCGATTCCCATCTCCCCTACGGTTTGGTACAGATATTTTTTTATGTGTACGCATTGGTATTGATACGTTTAATAGCCTCTGTGTTATTTCGAGGTGACTCGCGCCGTAACAATCGAGAAAAATATTTTTGCGATTTCCATCTCCCCTACGGTTTGGTACAGATATTTTTCTATGTGAACGCATTGGTATTGATGTGTTTAATAGCCTATGTGTTATTTCGAGGTGACTCGCGCCGTAACAATCGAGAAAAATATTTTTGCGATTTCCATCTCCCCTACGGTTTGGTACAGATATTTTTCTATGTGAACGCATTGGTATTGATGTGTTTAATAGCCTCTGTGTTATTTCGAGGTGACTCTCGCCGTAACAATCGAGAAAAATATTTTTGCGATTTCCATCTCCCCTACGGTTTGGTACAGATATTTTTCTATGTGAACGCATTGGTATTGATGTGTTTAATAGCCTATGTGTTATTTCGAGGTGACTCGCACCGTAACAATCGAGAAAAATATTTTTGCGATTTCCATCTCCCCTACGGTTTGGTACAGATATTTTCCTATGTGAACGCATTGGTATTGATGTGTTTAACAGCCTCTGTGTTATTTCGAGGTGACTCGCGCCGTAATAATCGAGAAAATTAATTTTCATAAATATTTTTGCGATTTCCATCCTACCTACGGTTTGGTACAGATATTTTTCTATGTGTACGTATTGATATTGAAGTGTTTAATAGCCTCTGTGTTATTCCGAGGTAACTCGCGCCGTAATAATCGAGAAAATTAATTTTTATATATATTTTTGCGATTCCCATCTCCCCTACGGTTTGGTACAGATATTTTTTTATGTGTACGCATTGGTATTGATACGTTTAATAGCCTCTGTGTTATTTCGAGGTGACTCGCGCCGTAACAATCGAGAAAAATATTTTTGCGATTTCCATCTCCCCTACGGTTTGGTACAGATATTTTTCTATGTGAACGCATTGGTATTGATGTGTTTAATAGCCTATGTGTTATTTCGAGGTGACTAGCGCCGTAACAATCGAGAAAAATATTTTTGCGATTTCCATCTCCCCTACGGTTTGGTACAGATATTTTTCTATGTGAACGCATTGGTATTGATGTGTTTAACAGCCTCTGTGTTATTTCGAGGTGACTCGCGCCGTAATAATCGAAAAAATTAATTTCCATAAATATTTTTGCGATTTCCATCCTCCCTACGGTTTGGTACAGATATTTTTTTATGTGTACGCATTGGTATTGATACGTTTAATAGCCTCTGTGTTATTTCGAGGTGACTCGCGCCGTAACAATCGAGAAAAATATTTTTGCGATTTCCATCTCCCCTACGGTTTGGTACAGATATTTTTCTATGTGAACGCATTGGTATTGATGTGTTTAATAGCCTATGTGTTATTTCGAGGTGACTCGCGCCGTAATAATCGAAAAAATTAATTTTCATAAATATTTTTGCGATTTCCATCCTCCCTACGGTTTGGTACAGATATTTTTCTATGTGTACGTATTGATATTGAAGTGTTTAATAGCCTCTGTGTTATTTCGAGGTAACTCGCGCCGTAATAATCGAGAAAATTAATTTTTATATATATTTTTGCGATTCCCATCTCCCCTACGGTTTGGTACAGATATTTTTTTATGTGTACGCATTGGTATTGATATGTTTAATAGCCTCTGTGTTATTTCGAGGTGACTCGCGCCGTAACAATCGAGAAAAATATTTTTGCGATTTCCATCTCCCCTACGGTTTGGTACAGATATTTTTCTATGTGAACGCATTGGTATTGATGTGTTTAATAGCCTCTGTGTTATTTCGAGGTGACTCGCGCCGTAACAATCGAGAAAAATATTTTTGCGACTTCCCCTACGGTTTGGTACAGCTATTTTTCTATGTGAAAGCTTTGGTATTGATGAGTTTAATATAGCCTCTGTGTTATTTCGAGGTGACTCGCGCCGTAATAATCGAGAAAAATATTTTTGCGATTTCCATGCATTTCCCCTACGGTTTGGTACAGATATTTTTCTATGTGATAGCTTTGGTATTGATGTGTTTAATATAGCCTTTGTGTTATTTCGAGGTGACTCGATCGCGCCGTTATAATAAAAAAAATCAGAATTTTCAGAAAAAAAAAATACTGAAAAAGTCAGAATTCTTAAAAAAAAGTCGAAATTTTGAGAAAAAAATTCGAAATTTTGAGATAAAATCTAAAATTTTTAAATATCAATGAAAAACTATATTGGTAGGATAGCGCCAATACGCCGTCGTATCCCACTGATCATTGCCTAGGGAATTCTTCTGGAAAATACTGAATCGATGAATTCATCTTCGAATGAATGGATTCAGTATCTTTGCTTTGCTTACCATCAAACACTCTTCATAAAAACCAAATTCAAACAGAACAGCAGATCTGTTAGCAAAAGCCAACGGTATATTTTCTGAATTCTCTTTTGCTTGAATCAAGCTCTTCGTGTATAAATCCAAAGCTTCCTTATTCCTCTTCACTTTGAACATTTCATTTCCTCGCTGTCTCAATTCTAGAGCCTTCGAATCGTCTTTCTCGTCGGTTTGAAGCACTGGAAGCAGTATGTGCGCGTTCAAGAGATCGTAAACAAAATCCACTCTTTGCGAGTTTGTTTTCAAGGCAGAAAACTGTTTCGAAACAGTTGTAACTTGGCCTGTTTCCACTAGATGCCGCAACAAGTCTCGATAAATAATTTCATTGTTCACCTCTTTCTGGGTCATTTTCCAACTTGCACCATTCATTTTATGTTGGCCAAGAAAATGATATATCACAGTATTGTTATACAAATAACAAGTAGGATTAAGTGTAATTGCATTTCGATTATTTGTTGAAGATTAGTCACTAAATGGTACTCGTTTTATCTTACGAAACTTGCCGAAAAGGTGATTCCCGTTCTAAGAGATACAGTGCTATTAATAAATACTTGCTTTCTCTAAACTTAATAACTTATCTCACTCTTAACTCGACATCACTCGGATTACTAACCGCACCTGAATTCGACCACACATTTATTTCGGTACATTTTCTTTTGAATGCATATACAGGGTGAGTTAACAGGATTGACGTGATCAGTTGCTCCGTTTGTGATTCACTGTATATATCTCAATTATTACTTCTGAAGGGTCGTTCTAATGGCAACTTGCAAAATTATTTTCATTCATACAGGGTGCTTCATTGGAAAGTTCTTCACTAACGATGTTTTCTTTCAAACGAAATACCTATACCTACCTAGTGTATTTTCATATGTTCTGACGAAACGGGTCTGATTCCTGCAGGCTAAGATCATGATCTAGAGAAATTTACCCAATTCCCAGCTTGAAAATACTAGTTAGAGTAAAAACTTTGTATAAAAGAAAGGAAGAGTAAAAATCTATTTCAACAATAACATTGTTTTTCTTTCTTTTTAAACAATGATAATAATTTTCCTGTTGCCATCTCTTAGAGGGGGGGTCAAGTTAAGATGGACTGAAAGCGATGCAATGTTCGAAACCTGTAATTGAAACAGGGGCCAACTTGAGTTTCGTCTACCGTCTCTTAGATGGCGTGCAAAGTCAATTTGACAAAAATGTTAGTTTTTTACCAAAACCATGATTACTGATTATTCAAGCACGATGATTAACAGAGTGAAACGGATTGCATTCCGACTTATCTAAGGTTCTCATGTACCAAAGAGACAAAATTAACAAGGAGGGTTTAATAAGCTCTAGTCAATCAGAATCTTGTAAAATCACGCGTCATAGCATTGTTTATATAGAAGATAGTCAACCTTATGGGATTATAATTGGATCAAAATGGATGCGACATGTAGATGGCGATAGTGAGCTCGCATCCAAGTCATGTCGTAACTTGATTAAAACAATGGAAAAGCATTAAAACCAGGGTTTTTTGAAGGAACCTGCATTAAAATGACGTCAAATATTCATATTTGTAACTAATCACGCTAGATGACACTCCCAATACCTTTTCCACAGGCATTGACTATGTTCTATTTAAACAATGGTCATAGTGACGTACTTGGATATGAGTACAGAGTCGAGCTCAAACCAAGCAACAAAACTGTCAGTAGTAACTCTCATATACCAAGAGCTAGTCCGTCACTGTCTATAGAGAACGGCAGCCATGACACGTCCAACTATGTCACATTTCGTCACAAATGTTCTTTCATCTCTTTCTTCTAGTGTCCCCATTGTCTTATGGGGATCAAACTCTCCTTGTTAAATTTTAGTCTCCTTGCTCATGTACCACCAATTTCAAACAATTTAGACACGTGATATATTTTTTTAAAACGTCGTTTTTCAACAGGAAAACATTCTAATCCCCATAAGACAATGGGGACACTAATAGAAAGAGATGAAAGAACATTTGTGACGAAATGTGACGTAGTTGGACATGTCATGGCCGCCGTTCTCTATAGACAGTGACGGACTAGCTCTTGGTATATGAGAGTTACTGCTGACAGTGTTGTTGCTTGGTTCGAGTTCGACTCTGACTCATATCCAAGTACGTCACTATGACGCGTTGATGCTACAAGATTCTGATTGGCTAGAGCTTATGAAACCCTCCTTGTTTAGTCTATTTGGTTGCTGAGAGCTTTGCACTGCAAATATTAAACAAACGATGATGTCTTGAATGGCATTTTTAAAAGTCTTCAGTACAATATTTTGTGATTTAACAGTCACGTCATCTTTGTTATTTTTAATGGCACACCCTGTAGTTCACTTTATTTTCATGATTTCGATTCTAACTCATGTATCATACTCTATACCTAAAATGAACCGTTTTTGAGTTATACGAGTTTTTTAGAAAAAGTGACAGATGCACCCTGTCGAATTTTTATGTAAATTAACATTAAAAAAGTAGTGGGTGAATCATTAATATTGAACGGATCACGCTCCACAACTACTGAATAATAATAACTTAATGAGAAAAATAAAAAATCTGAAATGGGAACCCCCTTTTTATCTGTAAGGTTCAATTTTATTATGAAAATGAGCCCTGGTTATAATACTTCACTTCCCCTATGCTGAAAACTTATAATTTTGGATATATTCCATTATATTATATAATTTTGTATAGTGTTGATATATTGATTATATCTAGTAGGCTGCTGTCCATCCTTTACAATAACTCATTACCAAGAGAATTAAAAGAATGCTCATCATTGGGTAAATTCAAAAGTCAGTGTGTAAAATATACAGAGTTAGTCAAATGTATGGACCCGCCCATTTTTGTCAGTATAAGGGGGATCGAAAAAAAGTTCGAATAAAAGTTGGAGGGTATTTCACTCTGCACCTTTTCATAAATTCAAATATTTTTCAGATATGCCATTGGTGAAGAAGTGACGTTATCGACATTTTTTTTAAATTGAACCATATGTCATGTTTGGTATCGCTAGATAGCTTGTTTTTTTCTAATTTTTTGGTAATACCAATATTATTTTAATTCTCCTAAATGAAAGTGGATCTGGTAAGCATCAAAAATAATATATTTGCGTAAATTTTCCCTGCGTATTCCGGGTAGATACAGTGTGTTTCGTATTTTTGTGTCCACCTCTGTAATTTACTTACCTATTGCTTAATTTGTTCAAACTTTTTCTCAGGCGGGCAGCCAGTTAGATATTCTAAGCGATATGGCAATTTGATTCAGACAGTGGCGTACGTATGTATAAGTTTCTCAGATGCTTATTTTTCGAAGAACATTTCTAGTTATTTTTCTATAGGAAAATTTAAATAGAAAATTTCGTTCCAGAATAGTTGAAGTGCCCTAATCCAGAATTTTTCCTAAATAGAAGGTGAGAGAAAAAAATAGAAATAGTCATCTGTTTCAATAGTTCAAAATATTACAATTTTTTGAATGAAAAGAAGGACAACACATGTAGAGCGGCTATTTCATTTACTTTTTCATTAGTCCTGAAAACAATTTTTTTATTTGAACCCGTGATCTGAGATAAAAAATGTAATGTTTCGAATGGCTGAGCCATTGAGGTAAATTTTGAAAATATCCTATAACCATTACTCATTTTATGAGGCGAATGTTAATTGTAAACATCGTAAGTGGATTTTTATAATGAACAACTGTCATGTAGCACATAAAAAATATTTTTTTATAAAAGCTTACGTACGACACAGTCTGAATCAAATTGCCATATCTCTCAAAATATCTACCTGGCTACATTCCATGATTGAGAAAAATTTTGAACAAATTAAGCAGTAGGTAGGTGAATTACAGGGGTGGACACAAAAATACGAAACACACTGTACCTATCGAGAGTTGAAATAACGATTAACGATTCTGAACATGACATATGGTTCCATTTAAAAAACTGTCGATGACGTCACTACTCCACCGATTGATCATTCTGAGTCACGTGACAGAGCGGCCATTTTGTCGGTAGGGCACACAAGGACGGGTCTGCCATTGAGTTTTCATTGTTATCTGCAAGTTTGTCCTGTTTATTTCGAGTTTTTAGTGCGTGTAGTGCATATTTTATCAACTTTAACTACAATATGGCTAGGAGTGAATACCACTTATCTCTCAAAGGAGGCGTGCAAGTGAACTGACCAGCAATTTAAGTTCTTTGAAGGGCTATCCCTATCTTCCAGTTTGGCTGGTTCTACTACAAAGTTGAAAAAAGACGTTTAGTTCAACATCATATTTAACTAAAAATTCAAACATTTTGGATCATATCTTTTGTTTTTCTTATGTATTAATATTATTTACCTACCTGATACAAAATGATCTGCACAAATCGTGCATGTTTAAGGAATGTATCGCTCAAATTGCCCCGTTTCAAAGCCCCAACCAATCATTCTCGACGTTCTTTTGATAAGGCGTCCAGCATTTCTCCTCGGTTTTGTAAGGCTTTCAGGATTATGAAATGATGAATTTTATCCCTTTCTGCCATTTAAGAACACCCCACAACAGAACAAAACGCTGGCATATTAATTTATTCACACTTTAAAAGTCGATCTTTCTTATTGTTTACAATGACGCGAACGGTTTGTATGCCCTACCGGCAATATGGCGGACCTGTCGTGACGTCACCTCAAAATGATCAATGGCACATCTAAAAATATATGAATTTACACAAAGGTGCAGAGTGAAATACTCTTCAGTTTTATCTTAACTTTTTTTCGATAACCCTCATATTAACTGAGAAAAATGGGTGGTTCCATAAATTTGACTAAGTCTGTATGAAAGGCTTATAAACCCATTATGTTATTATCTATACTTGTGTTGTGGTTCGTGTCAATAGAATATTGTCTGTGTTGAAATTTTTTATGTGTGTTCTGTATGTTATTTATACTGTGTCATTTTATTTATACTATTTTTTCATACTCTGTACTTGAGAGCTGATGCTAACACGATATTTGGTGACAAATGAAATAAATATGTTTTCGTGCAATCGCACGCGAAGTCAGTATTTCGCGTTCTCAGCACAGTCCGCGAAATTTAATTTCGCGGCCGTTACCCATAGCAACGGCCGCGAAACCAAACGTCACTTTCAAAAATGTTTTCAGACATCGTCTTAACATTCTGTTTGTCACACCAATCTTTAAACTCGCCGTAACATTTTTCGTACTGCCGTTTAGATTTTTCGGGAATTAAAACGAAAAGCGCCGAATTTACAACGCTTTTGAGTTCAGGAGGAGTGGAAGGTACTGAAATATCGCTATCAGTATCAGACATTTTGCGTTTTCACAAGAACTGTCAAAATATTTTGTATATATTGAAACATATCATTTCCATAGCACACGGTGATATTGTTAAATAAATTGAACTGCTGTTGATTTTAGAGCAATAATATATTTATTTACAACTATCTATTTTAATAATTTTAACGATTGCACGAAAAATAGTGTGTAAGCCATGGCCGCGAAACTTTTTAACGACCTCAAGATTATCTTGCCATGGCCGCAAGCGGCCTCGGCGATAACTGTTCTTTCGGTACGTTAAAAAGGTATTTCGCGGCCTTAGCATACAAATAACTATTTCGTGCAATCGCACGCGAAGTCAGTATTTCGCGATCTCAGCACAGTCCGCGAAATTTAATTTCGCGGCCGTTACCCATAGCAACGGCCGCGAAACCAAACGTCACTTTCAAAAATGTTTTCAGACATCGTCTTAACATTCTGTTTGTCACACCAATCTTTAAACTCGCCGTAACATTTTTCGTACTGCCGTTTAGATTTTTCGGGTATTAAAACGGATAGCGCCGAATTTACAACGCTTTTGAGTTCAGGAGGAGTGGAAGGTACTGAAATATCGCTATCAGTATCAGACATTTTGCGTTTTGACATGAACTGTCAAAATATTTTGTATATATTGAAACATATCATTTCCATAGCACACGGTGATATTGTTAAATAAATTGAACTGCTGTTGATTTTAGAGCAATAATATATTTATTTACAACTATCTATTTTAATAATTTTAACGATTGCACGAAAAATAGTGTGTAAGCCATGGCCGCGAAACTTTTTAACGACCTCAAGATTATCTTGCCTCGGCCGCAAGCGGCCTCGGCGATAACTGTTCTTTCGGTACGTTAAAAAGGTATTTCGCGGCCTTAGCATACAAATAACTATTTTGGACTCGCAGACTTCCTGAATTTGGTCTACTCGTCCAAAAAACAGTATTTTCCGGACTTGTTACCTAAATTACTATTCTATGTTCATTATAGTGAGGTCATTTAGACGTTCTTGTCCCATTGTGTAGTTGGTGGTCATCAAACTCAAGTAAATACGTAACACTATTATTTCTACATTTGAGAAACACATTTCTATTGAATTGTTAAAAATTTATATAATTGAAGTCCCTGATCCTCATGCTCTTTTTGCTGTCAATATCAGCATCAGCTCCATCTGCATTGAGCAGCTCAGCAAACTGAACCAGTTCATTGCCCAGACTGTCATCCACATCGTCTAGGTAAGAATTGACGATAATTGGAGTTCTTCTCAAGATCTCTTCTGATGCCGTTATAAAGACTTTAATTGCCGAAATACCTATTCCAAATACACTGATGGTCACTTGACGGTAAAGCTTCCAGGCGTTTAGCTCATGCAGACAGTACATTATCAATTATTATGACTTTAAAGACATGAATTGTTTGATTCTCTACACCTTCATCGAGTGTTAAGTAAAGCTGCTGCTGAAATGGTCGGACTTTATTGTATTTCGCTTGCTAATTCGAACAGCTTCCCAGCAAACACATCTGTGACATAACATCTCTGAGATGTCGCAATGAGGTAACACGGCGATATCAAAAAGGTTGCATCGCTGCGATGTACAGAAGCAAATACATCTGTATGTGAAGATGTACCCTGTATAATAAACTTACAGGATTAACTTATAATTTTTATTTTTATAGAGGAGTGTCAACAAAAAACAAACAATCTATTTAAAACTATTATTTAATATCAATTATATATGTATATTAGTTATACAAAAGTAAAACATACAGTGAAATGTTAGTCAACAAATTTTGTATCGAACAAATCTAATTCACACCGCTGTGCAACAATTAAGACGGGTCGAAAAATCGTTTTCATCCATTTTTCCTCCCATCACAAATATAACATAATGTAAAGAAATGTGTATACAATAGACTAAGTCTTTTTTTATTCACAAATTTTGGTTATATCTTACAGTTTGCATAAATAAGTATCTCATTAGGTACAAAAATCTCATGCACAATGAGAAAAAAATATGATGGTGCAGTTGAATATTTTATGTCACTGAACTGACAGTGTCTTATAAAATATTTACCTTGCTCAAGACCAAATAACAATAAACTGAGAAATCAAGAATATTAACAACTGGAAATATACATTTACACAAACAGATCATAAGCCTGCACAGCCAATTTCTTATCAAAATAAAAGACCTTACTTACAACTATGTTTGTAAGGAATATTTCTTAATTCATCTATGCAGATATGAATATATTAAACTTAATTCTCATGTGTTTGAACTTGCTATTATTATTATTATTACAATATTTGCAAAATTCATGTTTCAGGCCTAGACAGATAAACTCTCTCGAAGATCATCGAATAATATTGACTATTGAAGTATTGGACATAGTTAATCAATCCCTACTGTCATTACTCTTATACAGGGTAATGAATTCCAAACCAACTGCCAATATCCTGAAAGTAGTCTGGTACCCCAATAAAGTGCTATTTAACGGAGACAAAAATTTAGCTATTACCCAAAATACTATTTGTTATTTCATCTTTTTTGAAGATAAGAATGAACAGCATGGCGATATCGGAAACGGTAAGAGATACGGGGTCGATTAAATTAGAGAAAGGTAGCGCATTTATGTGCCCAACAATATGCCATTTAGAAAGTTTTAATGTTCCGAATAGTTACGGAGATATCCGAGAAAAACCGAAATTTGAGAATTTCGTTTTATTTTCTCCTAGGTTTATTTACAAAGGAAATGTAAAACAAATAGCACTTTTTAAGGACTACCTGGTAACGTAAGAACAATTTTTCTGCGACGTTTCGTCTTTTAGAAAACATCATCAACTTTTTATTCTTATATGGGCCGAAACTAAAGTAAACCCTGTATACGACTCCATTTTTCATTGTGAATACAGCAACGTATCACTCAATACGATTTCAGAACCATTTCTCGCGCAAAATGAAATTTATTGATTTAACCTGTTTTTCTTCAATTTTAGATAGTAGGCGCTGGAAAAAATGACACATAATGTTCTGTTGTCATAATAATACTGTAGTTTTGTAGAATTTTTGACATATTACCGTTCCTACTTTTACATCTCGTTACCTACCTAATTTGTGTTAAAAATGGAAAATAGCAGTTTTTCGAATACTGAAAAATTTGATATGTTGTCATGTTACATTTTGTGCCAAAGAAATTGTGTTGATGCTGAACATGCGTACTCTAATAAGTATCCAGAGAGGCGACAACCTGGCAAATCAATATTTAGACGGTTAGTTTTTAATTTAAAAGAATACGGATCATTTAAAAAACCTGTGGTTTCCCGGCAAAAGCTATCTAATGAAGAAAGTCAGCGTGATGTGTTACAGGCCATTGTCGAAAATCCTGAGGTATCCACTCGCACCATTGAAGATAATACCGTAGTAGCCAAATCCACCGCTCACTTCATTTTAAGAAAAAATCAATATCATCCATATGAATTTAGGATTTGTCATGGACTCAGACCAGGTGACGATGCCAGGCGAGGAACCTTTTGTGAATGGTACACTAGAAAATGCCAAGACGATGAAAATTTCCCTTTCAAAATAATTTGGTCTGATGAAAGTATGATCACCAACAATGGTATTTTTAATAGGCGGAATGTTCATTATTGGTCACAACAAAATCCGCGTGTACACAAAGTGTCCAGACATCAACATCGTTTCGGTTTTAACATGTGGGTTGGAATTCTCGCTACGAATGTAATTGGGCCTTTTATCTACCAAAACAATTTAACAGCAAAGCGGTACATAAATTTGTTAGTAAAGATATGGAAGACTAGATAATTTGCCATTAGCGGTTACTCACAGCTGCTGGTTTCAACAAGATGTGCTCCAGCACATAACTCTAGAATTGTTCGTGATTATTTGAACCGTCGCTTCCCAGGACAGTGGATTGGTTCTCATAGTGCTACATCCTGGCCTGCAAGGTCCCCCGACCTAACCCCACTAGACTTTTTCCTTTGGGGATATATCAAGAATCAAGTGTACTCTAATCATAATTTTCAAAATGAAGAAGATATGCTAAGATCGATTACTGCATCCTTTAACAATATTTTTTCTAAAATGTTAATATGTTAATATGTAATACATATTAGCTCCTTGTTATTACATTACAATTACATTTATAAACTAAACTTGTGATATTACGACTTATCTTTGTATTCAAAAACGCAAAAATTCCGGCAAGTGGCGAGTTAAAATTTATACTTGTATAAATAAGACTAATTAATTTACTTCATGTATCAAAATATGACATTTTTTCCAGCGCCTACTATATAAAATTGAATACGTTGCTATTTTTACAGTGAAAAATGGAGTAGTATACAGGGTATACTTTAGTTTTGGCCCATATAAAAATAAAAAGTTGATGATGTTTTCTAAAAGACGAAACGTCGCAGAAAAATTCTGCTTACGTTATCAGGTAGTCCTTAAAAAGTGGCCATGACAAAGTGCTATTTGTTTTACATTTCTTTTGAAAATAAACCTAGGAGAAAATAAAAACGAAATTCCCAAATTTCGGTTTTTCTCGGATATCTACGAAACTATTCGGAATATTAAAAACTTTCTAAATGGCATATTGTTGGGCACATAAATGCGCTACTTTTCTCTAATTTAATCGACCCCGTATTTCTTACCGTTTCCGATATCCCTATGCTGTTCATTCTTATCTTGGACACACTGTGGCCACTCAAATTGGCGACACAAGGAAAACATTTTTTTTTCGTTTTAGGAAAAGTCATTCTTTATAAAAAATTCTGCATGTTCCAGAACCCACTTTTTAATAATCAAATCTTAAAATTGGTAAGTTGTATACGAATAGTCTCAAAAAATTTGGTACAACAGTAAAGTACGTTTATTTGTGACAATATCGAAAATTGTTGCTATGAAAATAACGGGTTTTTATAGATTTTCCTCTACATAATTTTACCCATTAAGATATTGGCTTTCTTAGAGAATATTCGCAAGCTCTGATAGTTTTTCAAAAAAAAAAACAGCATACTAGCTTTAATTAAGAATTTTTAACTCTCATTGAGGCATGGAATTCCTAGAATGAATAGGCGTTTTGTCAATTCTCTTGGAATTGTCAAAAATTCTCGGCAGAAAGATTCACTTTTAATCTTTGAAACCCTTGATCTCGAAACCTACTCAGCCGATTTATTTTTTGTGCCCATGGACACTGTTGCCGAGGAAGTCAAAAAAAAATTTGCCGAGAGATATTATTCCTTATTTAAACATGATTAATAATTCTCAATAATTATTTCTAATAACAATTTTCGATAGTCATAAATAAAAGTAATCTACTCATACCATATTTTTTTACACTACTCGTATACGACTGACAAATTTTAAGATTTGAATAATCAAAATTAAGTTCTAGAACAACTTTTTAACACAACCTTTTTCCTAAAACGTAAAATACTGTAATATATATCGAGATTTCTTTTTTAGGTGTATCGTTTTAACTGTGATGTGCTTTGTCTAGACACCAATCCTGGTGGTTGGTGCTTGCTTGAGATACACCTACTTCATGGGATAATGCTGTAGGTTTTTCCAGGCTTCCTACAGCTGTAAAGTGAATGTATCATCAAAAATTAGCGAGTTCCCTGGAGTACTTTGTCAAATGCTAATAGGCGTCCTCCATACACACAGACTATTTGTCTTTAGGAACACGCAAGCAAGGGAAAGTATTATTATTATATGTTCCTAATATCTTCCTCATTAAACGTCACTTAGGACACCATGGTAAGAATCTTGGGAATTTGTCTAACATTCAGATTCAATCGTTTCTGTGATTAATCTACAATCAACAATTTTCAAGAAAGTTTTTTCTGCATTTTAGTGTTAGCATTTCCAAAATAAACGCAGTTTCTTTAACCATGCCTTAATATTGAAATATTCTAAAAATCTCGAGTTATACGGCCTTTTCGAGTTATACCGGGAAAATTAATAATGCTGTTTGGTTTTTTACACAAAGGATTTTTATTTAAAAAAAAAAATACCAAAAAATGGAAAAGGAAAATTTGTATCTGAAATTTGCTTTAATGGTGTATCTAAAATCTTCGTTCGATACGTCGGTTTGTGTCTTCACAGCCACCATCAAGTTTTTTTTTTAAACCCTTGGGGCACTAGCGGAACCCCAGTTCACTATGTTTCTTAATATTTCCGAAATAAAAAAAACTTGCAACAGCGCCTCTAAGTAAGAGCCCAAAAACAGTTTTAAAACGTCTTTTCGCAAGTGCGGTATGCATCGGAACCACAAAAAGATCGATGGGACCAAGGCTGAAGGAGCATCAGAGAAACTGCAGATTAGGCCAAACGGACAGGTCGGCAGTGGCAGAACACGCGCTCAGTGAAGGAAACCACAAGATTATGTTTGAGGACGTAAAACTTTGTGCCCCCAACCAGGGATACCATAGCCGACTTGTACGGGACGCAATAGATATCCACAAAAACACGGAGAATTTCAACAGAAAAGAAGATGTGAACCTCAACCGAATATGGAATCCCATTTTTAGAAATAACAAAAGAAAACTACGACATTAACCCTTTCAATCCTGGTGTGCACTCAAGTGGACAGCATTTAATCAAATATAAAAACGGGTTAAAATTCAATTTTGACCGCCACATTCCACTATACATGTTTGCATGTAGGCTTTATTATAAATTCCGCATATTTTCTGACATCTATCCATAAAAAGATGAACACATTACGTAGTTCTTGTTCTGAGAAGGCGGCCATTTACCGAATGTCGTGCAGCTGTTTGTTTATCGTTGTTTTTTTTTTTAATTTAACCAAACAGTGTGGTGTTTTTAAAAGATTGTTAATTATATAAAAATAGTTATTGATATAATTACCCGAGTTTATAACAATTTTGAAAATACCTGGGTATTTTGGCCTCCTGAAACCTTGTGTACTATAGTGGACACCAGGACTGAGTGGAGTATACAGGGTGGGTCACGGTCGATGGTACCTTAGACGTTTACGGAGAACGAGACATATGATAATTCTGAAAATTTGGTTTCTCAAGTAGCTGCTCTTGGTCTATCGATCTAAAATATTTTCAGCAATACAGCGTTGCCGCTTATACCAGAAAGTAGCAGCATCTTTGTTATTTCAAATGGGTCACCCTGTATATTACCGCATTTTTGAACTTGTCATTCCTTTCTGATTATTTCTGCCCCATACTCCCCTATACCTATCTCTAACGGTTTTTGAGATATTGGTTATTTTCCATATTTTTTATCCAAAACATAGCTCGAATTGAATGTTTATTTCTGCGGTATTTGGATTCTTAGGAAGTTGCAATTTTGTGTTTAGTTCATCAAGATCATGAACATTGATTCTGTATAGAGAATTTTGTTCTGCGTTATACAAGGTCGTTCAAAATTTATGATCTTACTGCTAGATACGAAAAGGGTTGAAAGTGCGTTTTTTTAAATGGAACATCCTGTATATTATGAAATATCCTGAAAGATGACTAAATTCCCTTCGAACTGATATATCATGTTTCTATACCTAAATAGCCAGAATCCCGAGATAATAGCAATTTTCACTTGTAATCTCCCAGGTGCTTGAATTATTGCTGGAAATTTTTCGAGTATATGAATTTATTGAAAATTCATGTACGAAATATATTTACGGCAATTAATTCAAGCACGAGGGGATTCGGTAAAAAAATTTCACACCGAGAAATGAATATTATCCAACAATTCATAAGAAATAACTAACGATGGTTTCACCTGAACTATTTATAACCACTGAAATATTGATATGTAAAATACTTAACAAAATTTTCATCAATAAATGTGTTTAAATTTGGAACAAAAAAAATAAAAAAGTTATGTTCCAACGTGGATTGAACCTTCGACCTAGCGACTGATAGGCCGCAACACTACCGTTGAGCTACGGAACTTGTGATAAAAACTTGTGACAAATGGTGTATTGAACTTCTTCTGAAATATGATTTAAGAATTGACAATTTCTGCAATAATCGTGGAGAAAATATTTTCAGACACATTCCAAATATCTAGTAAATACATAATTATCTCCTTTCATATGAAAACTAGACCTCCGTTTGTAGATTAAAGCAAAATATCAACTTGTCACATGTCAAATGTTTGACAGAAATATTTCCACTTATTAATTTCGCCCAGGGTACCCAGGAGGATAAAAATTTCCGGAAATTTTTAGGGTTGCCATGGTATCTAAACAAGAACGAATTTTTTGATTGGCTACAAGCGAGGTGTGAAATTTTCAAAAAAAATCGATTTATTTTTCTCATATTCATCTAAGGTGGCTATATAAATGTCATGATGGTACATGACATCATTATGAAAATTTGACAATTAGTGCACTATTAATAATACCGTTGTGTGTTTCTTAACGAAAGTGACTCAAAAATAATTGAAATGGAGGGAAATAACTATTCAAACGAAGTACTGATGAAATTGTTTATTCTCCATGGAAAATGTGAGGGAATTATAGCAAGAACGTGCAGAAAATTCAATGAAACGTACCCTGATTTACAACCAATGAACAAAAAGAAGTTTGAAAAATTTCCGGCAATAATTCAAGCACTTGGGAGATTACAAGTGAAAATTGCTATTATCTCGGAATTCTGGCTATTTAGGTATAGGAACATGATATATCAAATCGAAGGGAATTTAGTGATCTTTCAGGATATTTCATAATATATAGGATGTTCCATTAAAAAAACGCCCTTTCAACCCTTTTTGTATCTAGCAGTAAGATCATGAATTTTGAACGACCCTGTATAACGCAGAATAAACTTATCTATACAGAATCAATGTACATGATCTTGATGAACTCAACACAAAATTGCAACTTCCTAAGAATCCAAATACCGCAGAAATAAACATTCAATTCGAGCTGTGTTTTGGATAAAAAATATGGAAAATAACCAATATCTCAAAAACCGTTAGAGATAGGTATAGGGGAGTATGGGGCAGAAATAATCAGAAAGAAATGACAAGTTCAAAAATGCGGTAATATACAGGGTGACCCATTTGAAATAACAAAGATGCTGCTACTTTCTAGTATAAGCGGCAACGCTGCATTGCTGAGAATATTTTAGATCGATAGACCAAGAGCAACTACTTGAGAAACCAAATTTTCAGAATGATCCTATTTCCCGCTCTTCGTAAACGTCTAAGGTACCATCGACCGTGACCCACCCTGTATATTACATGCATTTTTTTTTGGAAAAACTTAAAAACGCCCTTTTCAGCTTTTTACGTACAAAATGAGTAGAAAAGGGTTAACCTATGAAAAGTTATTAGACTATTCAGAAAATTATGATTCTGACATTGACATTCTCAGCGACGAAAATGATGGATAAGAAGATTCGCACCAACATAGAAGTATTCGTGAAATTTTGGTTATTTTTTTTGTTTGTAAACTAAGAGTGTACAATTTCTTTTTAATACATGTTTGATGAATCGGATGAATCCAAAGAGTTTTGCATCTAGATGCAAATTATCCGAGTGCAAAAACAAAACTGTTTTGTCTATATCATACTAAACTTATAAATGAAAGTTGTAATAATACTTTGTTTTTTACTAAGGTATTACCCAAAAATAAATAGAATTACTAATTATTCGAAATTTTTCCCTTAGCAATTATTATCCCCTTCAGTTCCACTGTCCACTGTAGTGCACATATCAAAAGTCAAAAACGGATAAACTTCGCACCATCCAACAAGTACCAAATATCTTAGAAGAAATTAAAGTAACCTGAGGAGTAACTATTACATTTTTTGATCTGTTCAAAAAAAGTCGGGTCTGAAAGGGCCAAGACAGGCAAAGGGGTATCAATTAATGTTATTGAAAATATGCCTAACCCAGTTACGGTAATTAGCAATTCTGAATGAACAAAGGATATCAACGACATGAAGCTGGCAGGTAGAAAGGGGTCAATTAGGGTTAGTGAGAAAGTACCTTATCCAGATACGGTAATTAACGGACGAGAATACCTAAGTCAGAATAAATACAATCTTCGCAGACGGAATCTCCAGTCATCTGAGATTATTCATGACGTATAAGCCTCTGAAGAAGCTAGCCACTCGCGCTTGCGAAACGTTATGAAGAAATTTCAAAAAACGACGGCCTTCAACCCGCGTGAAAATTGTGACATTGAAAACTTCGGCCGCGAAAGCCTTAACCATTTTGTCATAGAATAAGTAGTTCAGTAAACGTTTAGCCCATGAAGATTGTTTACTTTGTTGGCTAAACATGTGTCGAGTGTGATTTTGACGTAGTTTTGGTTTTTGGGCAGTTTCTATTTCTAGTATTGTTTTCATACCAAAAGATTCAAATATTTAGTTTTTCGGTTTTACCTATATAACTCGAGAAGGGCGACAGTCCCTGTAGAATTTTTCGACCAATGTAACTTCAAAAAAAGGTACCTTTTTGCTCATTCAGATCTCTCATGGTTTAAAATATAGCAACGTTAAGACAAGATGAAAGAAACGTCCTGTATACAATTATGGATGGAGAATCGACTTATATAAAATAAAGCAAAAGGTGCTTGTGGGGTTTTCCAAGTACATCAATCAATAGAGCATAACATGAGTGATTTTTTAACAAAAATACCAGTATCATACCGACTGCGCCATCACATGAAAGACGGTCCGTAGTTAAATTCTGTTATGTTTTGGACTCGCAAGTATCATTTATTAATTTGGTATAAACATTTAAATACAGAAAAACGTGTTATTTTTTACTGTTTTGTTTTTAAAATGAAAACTAATACAGAAATCTGGTCGTAGAGAATTGAAATACGAACAAAATGAAATTTTTTATGACCCGATCGGATCATTAGTAACGGAGAAAAACTGGAAAAACCTGATTTCTCAAGTTGTGGGGTTGGTCATTCTCATAAAAGTATTGAATCATATGTACTTTATGTGTGCACAAAACAGGCGCAGTCGGACCATTGGTTTTGGCACAATTGCAATTTGAATATTTTTTCACTATTTTCAGCTTGTCAGGATGCTATAATGAACGAATACGCTTCCACAAACATAAACTATACACGATTCAGTACTTTCATGAGAAGGACCAACGCTACATATACATATAAATATATTGACAGGAGTTCCACAGGGCCGCTATTGTTCATCCTGTATGTGAATGACTTTTCAGACGCAAAGTACATCTCATATGCTGACGACACCACTGTATTTCACACACACTGTGATCCGAGAAACACGGAAATAATAAACAAAAATATAATTGAACAGACCAGTTGAGTCTTAATTTAAACAAAACAGTTCCTGTTCATTATACTAAAATTAATGAGGAAACAGACAACATTAAATTCTTAGAACTTCATCTTGACTCAAAACCTCCATGGAAAGATCATATTCAAGCTCTAACAAAAGAACTTGCAAGTATAACTTTCTTACTAAGACTACCATCACAAACAGCCTCAAAAAAAATAGCAAGGTAGCCTAAATGGGATTATTCCAAAGCCATGGAATAAAAACCCTGGATAAAAATATTTCGTATACAAAAAAGAGCTATTAATTATATTAACTTTCTTACTAAGACTACCATCACAAACAGCCTCAAAAAAAAAATTTGTGATTTGAGTATCACCGATTTTTTGTACAACAATTTGACATTATTGTTTGAAAAAAACATAACCAAGTGGTAGTGGATATTCATTACGAAATAATGCCCATTTTCTCCAGACTCTACCATGGTATAAAACATACGATGATTATTTTTGGAAGGAGTATAATTTCGATTATATTAGAGTGTGATGTTAGTCTGAGCTAAAATCAACTTTATTAGACCTTGTCAGTAATGTCTTTTATTTTTATTGTATCAAGATGAAATGATTAAATAATTATGAATAATAACGAATCAACTGCTAAGAAGCATTCAATGAGATGTAAAGAAGTAAATACTATTTCAACGTTTTTTAGAATCAACATACACTATAAACCACAATAACGATTGTCATCATCGCACTGAATAATATTACAAAAACGTTATTTTCCATCCACTCGTACGCAGAGACGACATTGTGGTGAGCCCACACTCACCCTGTATTGCGCGAGCAGATATCGTAGTTCAAGTTGTTAAAAAGAAAAGAGTTCAGATTGCGAGGATAGTTGAATAATTATCGTCAGCTACTCCTCCCTGTATGAACCGTAACCGAGTTCATTTCGTGCGTAAAAAAACATCTGGCCCCGTGTTGACAACCCGTTAGCGCGAGTCACTAGAAGTGCTCGTGTTCGATAAGAATTCATAACCCCGCGTACAAAGCCGCCGAAATCGTAAATCATATCTCAAAGAAGTACCGCTGCAAGCCGTGTAACATAAATCTGTCAGATCGAATGAATTAAGAGCCGCGAGTGACCAAATAAGGAAATTTCCCGTCTCGCGCAAACTGTAACTCTCGGTTACAAAGGCCGCCGCTCAAAGAAGCCGACATCATAAATTTGTCATGCGCGACTGATTAACGACCATCAAATGACCACGTGCAAGTTACCCCCGTTTGGACGTTACTATAAAAGCCGCGGTTCGCGTTCAATGCAGGCAATTCGAAAATTCGCAGTTCGGCAATTCGCAATTGGTAATTCGTAATTCGAATAATATATACTTCAGACTTCAGAATTCCATTCCGTCAGTTGTTTATTCAAATGTAAACTCGGAGAAGTGTTTTTAATCATGATTATTCATTCGAATCAATTCGTCAATCAGTATGAAGTGATTTAAACCGATTCAAAATGAATTCGTTCTTCGGAAATTAAAGTCATTTGGAAAAGAGTCAATTACAGTCTAGACCGGCCAGTGTTCAGTTAATTATAAAATGTGGAAAGGTATGCAGTTTTAATTCGTAAGTGATCAAGTAATTCATCGGATTGAAGATATAACTATTAATTTCGCTATGATTTACCCGAGAACCTTTGAACTAGAAGTTTAGTCGTATCGGTATGAAAAGAATGTTTGTTTTTGGTGGTTATTAGTTATTGTTGTGCATGTAGTATTAGATTATGGGATTTCAAGCTGTGAGGTACTGACTTGCTATATTATCCAAGATTAATTATGTGTCAATCTGATTTATTTAGCTATCCCGATATGTATGGCACAGTATGCACCAAATGTTTATGAATTTGTAACAGTATATTAATGATTTCGACATAGGAAATGTCCCGATGTATCTTATGTTCCTGCGTACTTCAATAACTGTATTACTTGTGTTTATTATTGATTTGTTTTGAAAAACCTGTTAGCGATACGTAATCCTGCGTTGCAAGTTAAGTTTCGAGTAATGTAAAGTAATTTCTCCGCACAATTCGTAGTAGATTCGCTGGCAAGCATGATGATAAATAGTTAAGGAATTTTGTCTCTTTTACAATGTTTGTTTTCTTTCTAAGAATATGATATCTGCCGACAACAGGCAGATCCGATGTTCGTGTGGAAGTGCTTATTTGCTTTATATTTAAAATAGATGTTTGAAATGACTCGTGCCTTTTTGTTCATGATTTCGCTGATAGCCGTCTTAGAACAACTGCGTTAGTAATAGGATAGTGAGAAAAATCCACATGGGGTTACATTCGACAGCCGCTCGACGAATGAACCTTAATTATATGTCACGTCCCGACGTTTCGATCCACTCGTCCATCCTTGTGGCTCGGGTCATTGCTCTCGGACCTTCGAGCGAGTGAGGAAGAACCGAGGAACGTGTTAATGGCGACTGAGATTAGTCTAGAACGCTAGGGTTCCTTCCTAGGTTTGAAGACAAACTCTTGGTTGAAAACCGAGCTGAGTGAAAGCGTGTGTCCCGCGTGGTCACGAAGCCCGGCCATTCACAACATCTTTTCAAGAAGAACCTTTTCAAATGCGCTATAGGTTATAGCCCCTAAATCAGCGATTCTCTTAGCGGCATTGTGCAATCGGATATCGTTCTGCATAAAGCGCTGCTGCAGCAGTAGCACTACCTCCACATTTACCATAAATGATACGCATACGCGCGTATTCTCGGGGAGTATAACGTGCGTACGGTATGACAAAGAAATAAATACAACTGAATGAAACAAGCGGAATAATTTAAAAAAACTACGACAGAAGTCACAAGTAGTTCAAACAAAATGTGACAGCCACCTACTAGATTTTTTTGAAATCTATTTACAAGAGACCCGTTCATGCACAATGCTGTATTTTATTTTTTCATTAGGGAACTATTGCTTCTACACAGACGGCTAGCGATACGCCTGCAACTTTGGACTGAGCATGCGCCAAACTCGAATTTAAGTGATGTACAACAAGAGGGTCATTTAATGGCGGAGAAGCAAGAAGAGGAAGGAAAAACAAGATTGCAAACCGTGTTGAAAATGCGTGAATTTGTCTTTTCGCTCGCAATTTACACAGGAACCTAACCTGAGCAAACTAACCTAGCTTGCGAGTCGAAAATGCGTGAATTATTAGCCAAATCTAACCTGACCTGACTAACCAACCTTGCGATTTGAAAATTGTTACCATATAACGACTATTTATCCAAAATTCAGAGAGAGAGCAGTGATGTAGCAGCCATGGCAGCCATATTTGTCCATTTTTGGAGTCTACGGAGCATGCTCGAGTTTGGCGCATGCTCAGTCCAAAGTTGCAGGCGTATCGCTAGCCGCTTTATGCTTCTACGGACACAACACAGGAGATAAAAAAGTTTAAAAAAATTTTTGCACTTATTTGGATACACCCTGTATATTTGTCAGTTTCTGAAACTTCGTTGGAATCTGGATGATGGACAATTGCGATATTTATCACAAGAATTCGTTTCAATCGGTGCCATGTCGGATAATCGACATTTCATTTCGATAATTTTGTTAGGCTTAATTATATGAAAAGATAATTTTATTAACATACTATTTAATGCTACCAAGCATTTATTATTGATAATCATTTCCACATTTTATCTTGATAAAATCGAAATAAAATAATTTTTGGGCGCAAGTATAAAAGTTGATGGAAGCCTAGAATCAATGGAAATCACTTCCTCCAAAAATAATTATAGTTTGTTTTATACCATGGTAGAGTCTGGACAAAATGAGCATTCTTTTGAAATGAATGTCCACTTTCAATTGGTTATGTTTCTTTCAGACAATAATGTCTTTTTTTTTTAATTAATGAAACTCAAATCTGTCACTTTACCCTCATTTCTTGAAATTTTTCTTCACTTTCTGAAAAACTGTTCTGTACGTCTAAAAGCATCCTTCAGTAATCTTCAGCAGCATAGATATTTGAATTCGTCTCAATTTGTATACATGACACTCAAAAATCCAAGGTTAGGTAGCGATTTTCCAGAAATTCTTAAAATGCCCATTATCTCGAAAACGGAGATATTTTTACTGAGGTGAAATTCCGATATTCTGAACAGTCATGACCTGGTCTATCACCAGATTCCGTACAAGGTACAAGGTTTACAGGACACCCTGTATAATCAACTATTTTATCTCCCCCATTTCTGACGATGTTAAAACATTATATGTTATTTGAGCTAATAAAGTATTATTATTATTATTACAACTTGAAAAATGGCGTAGTTATGAATTTTCAAAAAAAATCGGAAAATTTTCCGGTTTATCCAGTATTTCTCCGTTACTAATGATCTGATCAGGTCATAAAAACTCTCACTTTGTTTGTATTTCAATTCTCTGCAATTTTTCTTATTGGAGCAAGCATATCGCTGAATTAGTTTTAATTTTATGAGCAAAACACAAAAAAACAGTTTTATTGTATTAATAAAATTAATAAATGTCAGTTGCTAGTCCAAAACACAACAGAATATAACTACAGACAGTCTTTCATGCCATGGCGCAGTCGGTAGGATACTACCATTTTTGTTACGAAAAAACCCTCTATCGATTGGCCAACAGCTAAACCGACAAATATCATGACCCGTATTTCAAAGGGACTAATATTACGTGGAAGGCCAACATATTAAAGTCGTCAATATCACTACTAACCCCAATTAAACGATTCACACCAGACTCTAGCGCCTCATGGTTCCATTCATGGGCTGTATCATCCCGTTTATGTACGCCCTGTACATATTATTTTGCTGGGCTCTCTGCAACGCAGTGGGATCCTGATACTGCGTCTGAGCCATGTTCATCATCTGCATCGGGATCTGATTGAACCCAGGGGTATTCGTAATGTACCCCGTTACAGACCCAGGCGTTTGCTGAGCAGCCATCGGATAACTGTTCATGTTATACGTCTGCATGTGTTGCATGGCAGCTACGTTAGTAGAATTCCTGCTGGGTCTACCTAGGTTTTGCCCAATAGGTGGCGTTACCGTACCACCAAGCTGATTGACGTTCATGTTTGTCTGGTAGTACTTGGGGTAGCCTAGCACGGGTTGCTGCAGATTCGTGGGGATTGAAGAAGGGGGCGTCAAGTTCCTTACGGTTTGGTTTTGTAGCATTTGGTGAGAAGGGGGCGGAGTGGCATGGGGATGCGATGGAGGCGGAGTCAGTGTCATACCTGTCGGAGACGGGGTCATAGTATTACAAACTGGCGGGATCATATCCAGCCCGTTAGTCAACTGCTGCAGCTTCGCCAAGCTACAACTCGCGTTACCAGACCCAGCTTGTCCGGGGGTTCCCCGTTGATTGGGAGACGGCGTAGACGCGGGCCCCGGAGTGTGGGAATGCGCATGGGAGTTGGTCTGGATATAAAAATTCGTCGCGGATGTAACAGCGCAACTCGGGCTAGAAGCCAACTTCAAGTGGGAAGTCCCGAGGGAATTCAAGGGGGTTATCCCGCCTTGCTGCGAGCTCATGCTGTGTTGTATCACCGTGGTCATCGGCGGTACGTTGACACAAGTGCTCGTAGGCTGGGACGGAAAAGCCTGGGTGGTCACAGTGAGCGGGATGTAGTTGCCCTGACTGATCACCGTCTGATGGTGGCTGTGATGGGGGTGCTGGTGCGAAGGCCCCAGCTGGTACTGGTAGCTCTGGTGCACAGCCACCTGGTGCAAGTGCGGCTGCAGCTGCTGCGAGTTGTGATGCTGCTGCTGCATGCTCGCGTGCTGTATGGTGGGACTAGCCTGCATGTGCTGCAGGTGCTGGGTGCTACACGGTGGAGTCGCTCTTTGCCTGTTCTGCTGCACTTGAGTCGTGCTAGGAGGCGTGGACCGACTTATCGCGTGCTGCTTGTTGGACGAAGGGGTATTCGATCTGTTCCGTTGCTGCTGCACTTGGCGCTTACTCGAAGTGTTCTGGTGCAAAGCCTGGTTCGTCTGAGCCATTTGCATTGTTGCCTGGCCGACGTTTGGGCTAGACGCAGTGACGGATTGCAAGTTTTGCTGCATGTTGTGCTGGACAGAACAGTCGTAGTTGGTCTGTGGCGTTTGTTGCGCTGTTGTAGCTGAGGGCGGTCTCACAGGTTCGACAGAGCTTTGTGTATTCATATCGCTGGAAACCGAGGCGGGAGATTCGAGGCTCAAAGGCGCAGCGTCCAACTCACACTGCCCGTAATGTAGGCTCATGACTGAATTACTCGCAGGCTCTTGAGTATACACACTCATCGTCGGTAATTCCGAAGGCGTTGGGGTTGGCATGGTTGGCTTCGAAGAATGCTGCATCTGATGCGGAGCTGGCTCAAGCTTTTGTTCCAGCTCCACTTTACTTTTATCGTTCTTCTCCAAAGTACCAGCCACGTTTGAAACATTACTGTGTTTACTCGAACTTCTGGCGTTGAAAGAACAACTTGAAGGCTTGGGCGTATCAATGTTCATTTTCATGGCGCTATAAACATCCAGATCGATTTTTGGTTTGCTCTTTTCCTCTTTCTTTGGCGAAGAATGCTTTTCTTTACTTTCAATCTTGCTCCCATCCTTGAATCTATTACTGTTACTACCAGCTTGACCTGAATGGCGATGAGCCTTAGGCAGGTGTTTTTCCTTCTCGCAACTGGGCTGTTTCGGTAACATATCCAACGGTGGGAACTGCGGAATCATATGGTAGCCCTGGAAATCCCTTTTGTTGTCGTAATAGATGCTTTTGCTCCAAGGGATTCTTTCCCACGGGAAAGGAGGATACTGCGCTTGCGTCATGTGATGGTAATTTTGAGTAGCCATTGCGTTTGCTAGAAGGCTTTCGTTGTCCATGTGTATTTTCTGAACATCGTAAGTTGTCTTTTCCTCGTGAGGAATTTTCTGATGGTAACGCTTTTCATCGCTTTTCTCCTGCTTCGGTCTGTTTTCTGATCTGACAGATTCTTGCTTAGGAGACACTTTGGGTTCCTCTTTCAACTTGACTTGTTTAACATCCAGAGATTTCGAGCCTGATTGTGGAGATTTCAGTTCCTTGGAACTTTTCTCGATGAATGTACTCCCAGGCTGAGATACTACAGTTGCAGGGTGGGATGCTGTCAATTTAGGATCGGGTAGAGGCATGTTTTCAGCTGGTTCACTAACAATTACATGCTTCTCCATTTGCCTTTGATTCAATTGTTTGCCGGGCAACAGTTCCACTGAACTTTTTTGTTTCGGCTCAATCTGTTGCAACGGTTTTTCATGTGTTTGCCTCTGAATAACTGACTTTTCGTTAGGTTGACTAGAGTATAAGATTTTTTCACTCGATTCAAATTGTTTTCCCACTCCTGTCTGATTTTGAATAACTCTCATTTCGTTTGACTGATTCAATCCCACTTCTGGCAGAGTTTGAATAACTCTCGATTCATTCAACTCGTTTGAAACTGACTGCTGGTTAATTTGTGTTTCAAATTTCCTCATCTGAGGAGATCTGTTTTCATGTGAATGATTTAACTCCTCTTTCTGAGGGCAATACTCTTGAGACTTTTCCACTGAACCAGAATTACGTAGATTTGGTATAGAGTTTTCTGTAGAGATTGGTACAGGGTTTGAGGGGATTGAAACAGGGTTAGAGGGGGTTGAAACAGGGTTAGAGGGGATTGAAACAGAGTTAGAGGGGATTGAAACAGGGTTAGAGGGAATTGAAACAGGGTTAGAGAGGATTGAAACAGGGTTAGAGGGGATTGAAACAGGGTTAGAGGGGATTGAAACAGGGTTCGAGGGGATTGAAACAGGGTTTGAGGGGATTGAAACAGGGTTTGAAGTGATTGAAACAGGGCCTGAAGAGATTGAAACAGGGATTGAAGCAGAGTTGGAAACAGCGATTGAACCAGGAATTGAAACAGGGTTTGAAACAGGATTTGAAATAGGGCTGGAAACAGGGTTAGGTACAGGGTTTTCAATTTGACAGGAGGAATCATTATTTGTTGATTGGTTTTGTATAAACTCCTTTGTTACCAGACTTTGCATCACTACTTGACTTTGAACTGAAGAGTTCTCAGAACTTTTCATGTGTGCTGCAGTCTCAGATTTATCCTCCTGTGTTTCATCACTTGCTTTAACTACTTGTTCAACCGATTCTACTTTTCTGTGAACAGATTCATGCTCGATTCCACTCGAGGTGGGAATTACCGGTTCGTTGTCTGGTACTTTTTGTTTCGGACTGGAGAGATTTTGTTTGGGAATGATAATATTGTTTCTGTGATTCTCATCGAACTTTTCTATTTCCATATCGGTAGATTTTCTTCCAGACTCCACAAGTACGTCAGATTCGATTGGTTTTTCGACCGGGCAATCAGATTCTTTAGCCAAAACGTTTACTTCGGGCTTTGCTTCCTTGACATTAGATTCTACAGGTGGAAGAGTGGGATTGGTTCTCTTTATGTGGGGTATGATGAGAGAATGTTCGAAAACTGCGCGTCGGGAAATAGTTTTGATTTTTTGTCCATCGATTTCCATTTCGGATTCGGAAGTTGTTGTATACACCGGTGAATGTGCTTTCTCCAATTTTGGATTGTCCGAGTTATTATTCAGAACTGAACTGGTATCGCAGTCGACAGCGGTTTTCGGAGGAGTCTTCAGAAGAGTGGGCTGGGTGTTGTCAAGCTTTTCTTTAGTTGGCGTTGTTTTTGTATACTTGTACTTGTTGGTTGGAGAAGAGTCTCTCTGCACGGGCAACTCGTCATTCTCCATTTCATCGTCAGCTTCAGCACTGGAATCTTCCTCGGTGGATATTTTCGAGGTTCTCTTAATTTTGTCTTCCTTTCTATTTTTCGTTCTTTCCTTTTCCACGTTTGTGGAGGTACCAACGAATTCTTTCTTTGAAGCCGATTCGTCGTCCGACTTTTCTGAAACTAGCGACTCACTTTCACTGTCTTTCTGTAACTTGCTTTTAAAGAGTTCTGGTAAAGTCAATTGTTTCTTGTCTGCTAATTTTCCTCTTGCTCTACCCTTGATCCAACCGCGTTTTTTCTTGGTATTCTTTACCACCCGTTTTTCAGTTGGTGGTACCGAAACAGGGGTATTGCCGGATGTTTCAGTGATGGGACATTCAGTCACTTCAGCGGGATTTTCCAGAGCGGGTGCAACCTTTACAGGAACATTTTCTTCAACTGGAATATCGTTAAGGACACTTACTTCATTCTTCTTCGAGTCTTGTTGCTTTTTCACTCTTCTTTGCGACCATCTTTCTCCAACAGCTTTTCCTTTGGAGTTTGCGCCTCTTTTTGGTCTCATAGTTGAACTTGGTTCAATAGATGACACATCTTCAACCTGAAATTGAATAATGAGAAGCAATGAGTAAACATTTTACATCAATTTGCAATACAATTTAACAATCTTTCAATTATACAGAGTTCGCCCAATAAAAAGCTACAACTATTAACTTTGACAAGCTTGTATATTTTTCAAATGATAACAAACAATACTTTTCCAAAATTCTTCAAAGTATTTTTTTAAATTAAATATGTCCTAGAAAAATGTATGTTCTTTGCACAATATCAGAAAGTTCACTGATAGTGATTTTTTCATGAATACTTTAATCGATACCACAGAATATATTATAGAAAATTAACTAAATTTGCAAAAGATAGTTATTGTAAAAAAAATTCCAATTTAAAAAAAACAACTTAATTGCAGAACATTGACCAGATTCTCTATTTTTTATCCCACTAGGTATATTTTTTTCGATAAAGTACTCATGCCTCGCTTATAAAATCTTTGTTGTCAATAAAAATTACAAGGATCCATTAAAAATCACACCGTCAAAGTGATTTTCGCTGCCCCCTGCAAATCAAATGCTCGAATTGTATTTTTGAACCACACCGACCTGTCATCTTGACAGATTGTCAATTTTTGAAGTAATACCTTGTGACACCTCGTATAGCAGGATTTCGAGAGCGTAGAAGCAAAATTGCCAATCCCTTAGAGTAATGGTAACGTATGCTTTTAGCCAGTAAGGAAAAAAGAGCGTAACAAATTGGCGCCCGAGCAGGGACCATTTTTTATGGTATATCGAGGTCACTGATAATCGAAAGTTGAAGACAAACCTATTTTGAAGTACTGGAATCGATCGTGGTGATGACACATCAAAATACGTTTAAATTCACCGACCTGTCATATAGACAGATTGTCAATTTTTGAAGTAATACCTTGTGACACCTCGTATAGTAGGATTTCGAGGGCGTAGAAGCGTAATTGCCAATCCCTTCAAGTACTGGTAACGTCTGCTTTTGGCCAGTAAGGAAAAAAGAGCGTTACAAATTGGCGCCCGAGCAGGGACCATTTGTTATAGTATATCGAGATCACTATTTTGAAATAAACTAGGTATTTCGCCATTTTGAAGTACTGGAATTGATTGAGGTGATGAAACATCAAAATACGTTGAAACCAACCGACCTGTCAATTTGACAGACGGTCAATTTTTGAAGTAATACCTTGTGGACACCCCGTATAGTAGGATTTCAAGGACGTAGAAGCGAAATTGCCAATCCCTTACAGTACTTTGTACAAAAATTCAATAATTTATAATGGTTTCAAACAAAAGTATCAAATCGGTTTAGAAAGGATGTGTTTGTTGTCTAAAAGAGATGATGGGATTTGAAACTGTTACTTCAAGTATGAATCGAACTTAGTCGAATTTAATGTTCCGAATTTTTCCTTCAGTTAGAATAGCAAATGCGCCACCTTTCTTTGTTAGGATCAGGGAGTCTATCACTATTATAGTCTATAGTACACAACTATATCAATTTACATTTTTATTTATAGTTGAATAGATTTGCCGATAAGTTGAGAAACTTCCGACATTAAAGTATATTTTGACTTTGACCAAATCAAGATTCATATATCAGGATAATATTCTGTTGTAGAACCTTGAATTGGGCTGAAGATGGGTCCGAATCCAAAACACGTTCCCCTTAACGGCACTTGCTGTTGAATAAAAGTTGTGAAGGTGATTAATAGTTGTTATTTAATCAACTAGTGTATTAATGAAGGCGATTAATGCCCTTAATTTTCGAGATCATTAAATCGCATTTTAATATAAGAGTTGATTACAATATTTTTTCCGCCTGGTTGAAATAAAGGAATTATAATTTTTTCCTGACAATAAAGTTAAAGATGCTACTTTAGCAGTAACCGCAACATCTGGCATCATAAATTTTTATCGTCAATATCAATTTTAGCGTCCATAACATCAAAATTTGTTTGTTTGGTTGCCTATGCAACAATCATGCATTCATAGATAAATCGACCATTAATGACAAATCGACCATTGAACGGACGATTTCTCGAAACCGTCCATTAATAACAAATCGTTCATTTGCATTGGAGAACATTAAACAGTCATGTTAATACGAGGTAAGCAGAAAATTAAACATTATTTTATTACCTTTGGCTCCTGTTCTGCAGGTTTAACCAGCGATCTTCTAGGCACTTTCGTATTCGACGACTTGTTATGGTTAACGGGAGTTTGTAAAGTTCCTTGAGGTACTTCATCTGCACTGACATCTTTGACCTTTTTCGTCACATCGGATACCGGATCAACGCGTTTTCTTTTATTGGTATTTTCAGGGGTTGCTTTGGCTTTCACGTCAGCAAACGTGGTCTCATTAAATTTACTGGGTCTTGTACGCTTCCTTCCCGAAGAAGTGATTTCTATTTCTTCTACGTTCACGGTATTATCCGTAGGTACAACCACGGGGGGTTTGCTCTCGACTTTTGGAGTCTTTGGTGTTCGAGGAAAAGCAGAGGATATTTTCCTTTTCCTACCTCTACGCAGCTTGACCCCTTGTTGGGTTTCAATGATGATTTTTTCCGGCATGGGCACGATTATATCAGCAGTTTCTTTGATGCTGCTATCTTTTTCTTCGTCAGATCTTGGCTCCCAGAAAGGATTAACCGCTGCAGCAACGAGAGGAGTCCACCTGAGACACTCGTAGTCTATCAGAATCCTTGTTTTTGACTTGGAGATCTTCTCGTTGTGACTATCAACTTTAGCCCAGTCAACGCAAATGACAGGTTTGATTTCGTCCTCGACAGAAATGTATTTGATAAAGCCAAGCATCTGCAACGTTAGAGATATGTCATGGGAGTACATTCCGGTTTCTTTGCTGATGTCAATCAGCTGGACTTTTTTGTTTTGGTGGTTAAATAAATACTCCAATACGACAGACTTCCAATAAGCATAATAGGAGACTCTGCCAAGATCGGAAAGGGGCTTTTCTGGAGTGCCAGGTTGGCCTTCTTCTTTGGAGAGCAAATAACCTGAAAAAAATATCGAACATGTAAACATTACAATCGAAGTGACTAGGTGCATGTTGCTGTTTTGTTGCGGACAAGTGTATAACGTCACTTATGGTAACGTGCCACAAAAATCACAAGGAAACAATAAAACAAAATAAAATTAGCGCGATTATACTAGGTCTTTTACGACGAGAACCATCCAAAATAAAAACTTAGAACACCATGTATTTCATTACATTTTTTAATTTCCCAGCAGATTTAGGCCCGCTTTGTTCAACAATGCCTATAATGAAATTTGTTAGTTTTCAAGATATTAATTTTTTTCTGAATAATTCGTCAGTTACAGCACTACTCTAATCTCTCTCAAAAATCATATCCGAAATATTTACTAAGCCACGCCTCCGCGACGGCGAGAGGGCGGCGAGTCTGTTTTGAATAAATATAACATGGTGAATTGACAAAAATGTCTGTCGTCAGAATATTCGAACCGTCTAGCTCTGGTTAGTTTCGAATATTTGGACGAAAATAATCCATTTTTTCACATGGCGCCCAACGTGGGGCGCTATGTTGTCTTGGCTAAATATAGTGATTAGACAAAAATGGATTATTTTCGTAGGAATCTTCGAATTTCTTCTTAGGTTCGGGGCAATTAGATGAATCTGGGTTCATCTTCGACGATGCTTTCGGGCTTTCCTAAGGGAGGAATGTATGAAAGAATATAATATATTTGGGCAATTCGCCGGTCTTGAAGTGGGGAACGAAATGGAATAATTCCCAAGAGAATCCGGATATTATTGTGCAGTGCAAGTGGACAAACAGAAAAATCAATAAAACGTTTATGGCAAAAATTATGGATCACTCAAAAAATGTTTGGCACCCAACGATTTTTTTTTATTCCCGCAGATTAAAAATAAATTGCGAGGTCAACGTTTTCTCTCTCTCTCTTGATAATTCTTAAAATATTGTCTAGTAATACTTACTGAATTCGATAAGAAATCTGCCGAAACCTTGTCTTTGGTACTGGGGCATGGTCATTATGCAGGACACATTGTACTTCTGCACGCAATGTTTCTCTTTGGAAAAGTACCCAATCAGATGGCAACCCTTTTTATCGTTCTTCGTCAACACATAGAACAAAAACGGTTCCACGTCGTAGTACAAAGTTTTGTGGTCCAAGAACAGCTTGGCCAAGAGACACAAGTTCTGGCAGTAAATCTTGTTTACGTTACCATCCACTTCAAACACCGACAAATCGCTGCACCGGTATATTTCAGTGGCAGGCGGATGTCGCCAGGTACACTTGTCCTGGTGTCTCTCCAGGACGGCTTTGCTTTTTGTATACTTCAAACAGAACTCGCAAAGGAACAGTTTGGGTAGCCTAGCGTATTCTTGGGGAAACGGACTGGAGTACCAGGTTTGAATTTCGTATTTTCCGAATTCGATCGCAGCTGGGCATCTTCCTTGGTCCAGGATAGGCTGAGACGGTGGCGGAAGTGTGCTGTTGGGGTCAACTTCTACTTTGGTCGGCTCTGGGAGTAGCAGAGCTGCGGTGGCTGCAGAGGCTTTCTCGCGTGTTTCTTTGAAGAGTTCTACGTCTTTTTGGGTAACTCCGGGAGGAAGTTGGGGTAGCTTCAGTTCACCTAAGGAAAAATATGACGTACATTACAGGCAAACAAGTAACCATAAACAACATTATCATCTTGTATGATCATCCCAACATTGACAAAACCCAAAATAGCCATAAATAGTACAATTTTCTTTGACGTGAATTGTTTTTAATGATACAATTAACGATATTTTCGATAAACAAAAAGAATGAGGCAGTTTTGAGCTAGTAAATTACTACTGAATGAGACATCGCTGAATAAACCAATAATAATCAACTCAAGTTCAGCAGTCTAACAACAGGTAATGTGCAGTAGCCCAAATTAAATCAAAAAATCTTTAAAATGTAACTCAATTATCACCAATGTTACGAATATGTAAACAAAACATTTGTTATATTTAATTCAATTAATGAGACTTTTTTGTTGCTACACTTCATTCTGAAAATAACGAGAATTACGTTGTATTGGAAATATAATCAAAAATAATTTTTTTTTGTAATTTGTAATGTGTAAATTTGGAATTTTCAAGGTGGCTAAAAAAATCAATATAACCACTATGAATTTTAGTGTAGATTTCAGTGGATACAAATTTTAATTTTAGTAGTAGCAGTAGTGAATTTTTAGAATGACGCATTTTCCCTGATTTCAAAAATATATCATATCGTCGGTACCATGCCAAAACCACGAATGTACAAATTTGTCATTTCGAATGAGAAGAGTTTTAAGAATATTCGTGTTTCTTGCTTTGAAAACCTAGGTAAGTTTTCACATTCGCGAATTCATATTTTGGTAGAAAATTCGTATTTGCAAATTAGCATATTATTTTTTTCAGTTATTAAACGTTAAAGGTCTAGTAACAACTATTATTAGTATTATTATAATATATTAACTAGTGTAACAACTTCTTCACTAATATATTCCTTAAATTACTGGACAGTGCGATATGGAGATCAACAACTGTCATTGTTCCAAGGCGATCCGGACCCAAAAAAGAAAAGAAGGAGTAGTCTATCT
Organism: Chrysolina oricalcia; assembly: GCA_944452925.2. Classification (NCBI taxonomy): domain Eukaryota; kingdom Metazoa; phylum Arthropoda; class Insecta; order Coleoptera; family Chrysomelidae; genus Chrysolina; species Chrysolina oricalcia. The sequence continues at coordinate 68,575,766 of OX101817.2, forward strand.
GTCAACGTGACTTTTCATGACTTTTTGCTACTATTAATTTGAAATCATTTACATCCTGTGTAAATTCAGTTATAATAAAAGTTCATTCTAGTTCCACTCACTCTCGATATTCAATAATATACAGGGTATCCCAATAAACAAACAAATTTAAAAAGTTGTATCCTCTGAAATCTGCACAATACTGTATATTTGTTAGCATTCTATCAAAATTCAGTCATGACCACACAACTTTTACATTTAATTTTTCTTTCCATAGGCAATAATAACGATAAGAATTGGGTATTTTATAGTGAATGAACCGGAACAATGGGACTGTCCAAATTATAAAATGGTCTATCCTTCAGTAAGTGCGACATAACGTGATAGTTGGCAAAGCTACTATATTTTTGAAAACCTGCCCAGTTTTATCATTTCGCTCATTACACCAATCAATGAGTATAAAAAGGGTGATTTTTTTCAACAAAAATACTAGTACTGACTTTGCCGTCACATGAAAGATAGTCCGTAGATATATTCTGTTATATTTTCGACTCGCAACTGTCATTTATTAATGTGTAATAAACAATGAAATACAAAAAATATGTTTTATTTTAGTGTTTAGCTTATAAATTGAAAACTAAAACAGCAAAATTGGTAACGGAGAAAAACTAAAAAAACCGGAACATTCAGAGATTTAAAAAAAATCATGTGTACTTTATGTGTGCACGAAACAGTCGCTGACGGACCATTACTTCTGGTAAAATTACAACTTGAATTCTTCGCACAGATTTTGAAAGTAGAAGTATAGTAACACAAAATGTATATTCTCATTTAGCGCTACAATGCTGCGAAATGGGTGAAATTTTTTTGCAAACATGACTGAAAACGGCTGAGCCCGCGTAAGCGGTCAAGTAGTAGGAGAGACCGGGGGATCAGGGGAAGCGTATTATCAATTCTTCTAATGAATGGGTTAGGTGACTATATCTCATTTTGTTTCTTTTTTAATTCTCTACAATTTTTCTCATTGGAGCAACTCCATTGCTGTATAAGTTTTCATTTTATAACAAATTAATAAACGACAGTTGCGAGTCGAAAACAAAACAGAACTACGGACCGTCTTTCATGTGATTGCGCAGTCGGTTCGCTACTAGTATTTTTGTAACGAAAACATCCTTTATTGATTGGCCTACATGTGTCAGTCTACCTCTTACTGAAGACCACTGGCAATTAATTTGTTTCTTATAAAGCAATTTTATGTGTTAATTAATTTTGAATAGTAATTGGGAATGGTGTTAGTTATGAATGGTAAAAGTTGATTAGTAAAAAATAGTTTAGGAAAATATTGAACTGCAGTAAATATTCAAAGTAAATTGCACAATCTTTCATAAAAAGGGTACTATTTTATTTATTTATTATAAAATGTTCATCATAATTGGAGTAAAGGCGTGTGTCAATTTCTGCTAATTAGCGGGACTGAACCAAATTTTCAACTTTTAAAAACTCAGTGCAAAAAAGACATTCTTCTAATCTGAAAGAAAATTTCTTTGCCTAACATGGGAAAAATTATTTATTTACCAACTCAAATGATAAAATAAGTAGTGCCTTCAAGAAAATAATGCACTAAAACCAGTGGGAAGCAGTGAAACAGCACTAAACCCAAAGCTCGCTCTGTAATAATTTCCACCGCAATAATAATAATAATAAACCCACAGTCACGAGACTTCAAAAGGAAGGTTTAGCATGGAACATACACATTATAACACAGTACGCAAGGCAATACACATCAGTGACACTTAAGAGTACAAGGAAGTTATTGAAATACGTTTTATTTATTTTTATTGAAGACAGGAAATTTTATTTAAATTCCGTGTCAATTATTTTAAAAAAGTGATTTTAGACTCAATTATTTGCTTGGTTTCTAATGTAACCAAACGCATAGAGGGCATATAAGGACCGGAAATATTAATTTAAAAGAGACCAAACACAGAGTTGAGCCTCTCAGGTTGTCATTTTCCCTTAGAGCTTTTTTATACCTGCAATTTTTGTTTTTGCCATATTATAGAAAATGGCAATAAAGAAAATCGTGTTGTTTTGTTCAGAATTTGGTGCAACAATGGCTGACTAGACGTTATTCATAACCATATTTCTGATAATATCAAAAATCTTATAATTGAAAGCGAAAATTCTACTCACCGACCTAAAATCACAGTTTTGAGAAAGCACAATATTGATTTCATGGAAAATTGCTATAGACTAGGCCAAGTGGTCTAGGAATTGAAGGGCGTGTACCACCTGGTAACTAAAGTGTAAAATTTGGCGAGTTTTTTCCGAAAAGAATGGGAGGGGGGGATAGGCGAGCATTTCCGACAGACATTTTTGTCGACGTCCGAAACACTCGGAATTTTTTCAGAATTCCTACGTGTTTTCTATCTAGGCTTCAGTGGGGCAAACTTTTTCAAAATTAGATTATTTGTCGGTGCGATGTTTTTCCGTATTTTTACGGATTTTCTTCGATTTGGTTTTCGCGAGTTTTTGCAATTTTTTTCCAAGAGAAGGGCCTGAGCCCCCCGACCGATATATTTTTTTTATCGATGTCGGAAACTGTCAAAAAAATTCCGAATTCCTACGCGTGCTTCCAGAGGAGTAGGGCGGGTAAATTTTTAGAGATTAAATTATCGAAAGACCGATACTTTTCACTATTTTTACGGGATTTTTTCATATATTATATCACAAGAGCTATGATTTTAACCGATTAAACTCTTAAAATATTTTGATTATGATTTTGCTTGGAAAATAATAATTTTAAAATAAAAAACCTTCGACGGTTTCGCCAAAAAATAAAATCTGAGAGTTTAATCCATTTAAATTTATAGGTCGGGTGGTATACGGTTAGATTATTTCCTGAATAACAGATTAAATCCAAAAATAAAGAATTTTATTGATAATAAAATTTTAAATAAAAAAAAAAAAAATTTACAAACAACAAATCCTAAATTTAATATTTTTGGGCATCCCAACAATATGCATGAAATAGCCTTTATGGCAAAGTTTTAATGTAAACATTTCAAATTCTGACATATTTTCATCACCTCATATCAAAACATTTGTATAAGAATTCTACTGATAAAAATCAATATTAGGTCATTCAAAGTATGCAGAAATTAATATTTTTTATCAAATGTTGCCAAGAATTGTAAGAATAAGTGATACATGACAAAACGAAAACCAATATGGAGGACAACAATTCAACGGTTGAAAAAGTCTTGTGATTTAATCACTAATCTAAACATAATTTATTTAAAAATGGTGGTGTCTGATTGGTCTATTTCATGAAAAGGGAAATAATCAATTTTATTTTCCTGAGTTTTCGCAAGTTTTTTCGAAAAATATTGGTAACCTGTGATACATCATTGAAAAGGTAATAAATGGTTCTATTCAAAACAGAAAGAATCCAATGTTGCGCCCATAAGAAAAAATAAAGTTGATGATGGAGGCTGGAAGACGAAACGTCGGATAGCAAATCTAAAATGTGTAATGTAAAAGTGCGATTTACTTTCGAATCTTTCGAAAAATAAAGCCAGAATAAAATAAAAACCATTCTCCAAAATTTTGTTTTTTTCCGGATATCTACGGATATACTCGAAATTTCTGAACTTTCTCTACGGCATGGTATTATTCAGGTACATTCGCAACTTTGCCCCAATTCAACCATCTTCGAATTTCTTATAGTTTCCGAGACCCCAATGGTGAATCAACTTTGAAACACCCTGTATACCAAGTTTGAATGAAATTGAATCAGAAATTACGAAACTCGTCCAACCTTCTGCAGCCGCCATCATGGTTTTTTCTTAATGCAAAAATGTCTGAAGCAGTGTCCCCCAAGTGATGAACACCTGTCAAATTTCAAGTCAACTGGAAGATATTAGACCTGCGAAATTTGATATAAACGTGGACACATAAACGCACACCCACAGAGCAACTTAAAAAAGCTTGCAATTGTAAAAAAGGACCTCGGTCGATGGCCTATTGGGTGTTCCAATAAAGTACATTTATTATTATTATTATTATAATATTTCAAAGTTTTGTTCGACCAGAACGAGTCTTATCTTCTCCCATTCACGGTCCGATCCTGTGCCAGATTCCACACTGGCTATAATAAGATACTCTCTATTTTCCTCAGCAACCGTGTGGGAGGAGCAACCTGAGGGGCGTGTCATTTAAAAGAAATTCATTTCCTTCTCTAAATCCAGAATTGTAAGTAATAATTAGTTTTCACTAGTCGATGGTTAAACTAAACCTTCATTAGTTGACTTTGTTAAAACTGGATATTTACTATTTCGTATGGAACTATGCAAGGAAATCCATTTCGCGAAAACAACACATTCTTGTTATTTTATTTACAGAAAAGGAAACCCGGAGAAGAAAAATAAGAAAGTCGTTTAACTAACTAAATGATAGACTTCAGTACTGAAATGAAACAACACCAAAATACTCGTTCGTTTTGATGGTGGAACTGATCAAAAATACCCAAAACCACAAACTGAGGAAATCGTTTCCGACTATTTTTTTTCAGTGGTGAAGACCCTTAAGAGGCCTGCAATTCGCTGATTCGTTATTTTTTTGTGCTCTGAAAGAAAGTTGTTAGAATATTAAAAAGAGTAGGGTAGGTATTAAGGTGAATGACGGAGAGGGAGGTGCAGTCATAATATGGTAGGTTTGGACATCCGATCTTACCCGTCAGACTGTTGGTAAACGGCGCCACACACTGTGGACTTGTACCCATTTGATTGCGCTTTTTCACGGCACGACCATCTACATCTACATTCGATTTTTGTTGTAGAGGAGTATTCGGGGCAGTTTTCGTAGTGGACTGCGCCACTTCTGATTTAATCATTTTTCTTCTTTCGTGATGCTTTGAATTGACTGCTGTTTTGACAAGCCCTGATGGTGTCATAGAAGGCGGTGTGGGATCGATTTTGAGGGAGGTGTCGGGTATGAAGGCGGATTTGGGGGGTTTGTCTTTGGGGTTGTGGGGGTTGATTTTGACGGGAGGGTTATCTTCCACTTCAAGTTTGTCTTCCGATTTAATCGAATTCCCGATTTTTATTTTTTCGACGACCTCAACTTTCTCGTCAGCAATGTTTTTGTCCTCCTTGCACTCTTCCTCCTTGGTATCTTTCGGCTTTCTTCGGTTGGGGTTGTAATTGGGTTGCGTCCTACTCGCTCTGCTTTCGGAAGGCGCAGCGAACAGATGAGAAAGACCATCGTACAAGCCCTTGAGCTGGCCAAATCCAGGAGCTTTCTGACTTTTATCCAGGGATGACTTGTCGTCAACCAGCATTGCGGAATCATCATTCGCTTCTCTGAGCCAACCGTCTTCCTTCAGAGCAGTGATGAACAGATTTTCTGAGCTTTTTGACTTTTCTGTTTGCTTTATTTCGTTCTTTTTAGCTTCAGCTGCGAATCCCCAAGGCATATCTTTGTCTATGGCAAAACCACTTATGCTGCCGAAGGTTTTTTTCTGTTCGTCGCCTACACAAAAAGTTTGGAGTATTTTGGTGTTCCTGATGCTGACCCTCGAGTCTGAATTATCCACAGAGGAGTTTGTGTCAGAATCTGACGAAAACGAAGTAGAGCTATCTTCGAAGCTGCTAATTTCCTCTTCGTCGTTCTTTTTGCTGTCGGAGCTGGTTTTTGGGTCAAACTTTTTGGAGACCAGCTGATTGTCATTACTTTTCAATTTTTCTACAGTTTCCGAACGAGCAGCTTGAGAGTTGGGCGTCTTCTTGGGCTTCTCGATTGTAGATCTATTATTAGCTTTAACATTTTTTTTAGACTGAAGAGAATCCCTAATTTTACCATGAACCTCAATTTTTTTGTCACTAGCGACTTCAACTTTAATATCTCTTTCGACGTTTACTTTTTTCTGTTTTTTCGAAAGCTGGGTCGTGTTGTACTTTTTCTTGTCGGAATTGAACACTGACGTTCTGAAAAATTTTTGCTTTTCTTTGGACATGCGGTCGTGAGTTTCTAATTGGTCAATGTCGTGAGACGTGGGATTAACGGATGTGGAGTTTTCGAGAGGAGGTGTATTTTTGGTGGGAGTTGGCGTACCCTCTAAATCGCTGTTATCGCTCTCACTGAGGGCTGAAACTCTACTCGGACGTTTTACAACGTCTTCATTGCTTGCCGTTGGTGTTACGGGTGGTAACACTGCAGTCGCTGTTGCAGGCGTCGCAGTCGTTGTTTCGTTCAACCTGAAACAAATTGTTTAAATTTCAGAACAACCAGGAAATGAAAGTCATTAAAGTATACAGTACAAAAATAGCTATTTATGATACAAGTGTGAAAAGTGATGGTTCCACAAGTGCATCAAACAATATTTTTCACGGATGGGTTTGAAATTTCAGAAAATCCGGCTCGTAGGACCAAAATCCGGCTCGTAGGACCAAAATCCGGCTCGTAGGACCAAAATCCGACCCGAAGGACCAAAAATTGCAATCTCGAGAAAGGTAAGAGCTAGAGGGATGGGGATTTTACCGTTCGGTTTCTATTCAAAATTCGCATTCAACCATCATGTTCAACAATTGAAAAAAAAAAAATTTTAAACGCAAAGACAGACAATTCGGCTCGTAGAACCCAAATCCGGACCGAAGGACCAAAAAATTTATATCTCGAGAACGGTAAGAGCTAGTAGAGGGATTATGATTATATGAGTATTATACTCATATACCATCATATGGATAATATACTGAAATAATTTAATTGGTTTATTTCTTCCGCACCCGAAAATTAACTCAACAATTGTCAAATGACGAAACCATATTTGACGTGATAAGTTGAAATTTCCTAAAGCGGAAAAAGTATCTGTCATTGGTAAAATTCGAATATTTTCAGTTTTTAAGCTGTACCTATGCACTGTGCGAAGATTAGCTAAACATTTTTTCGATCAAAAATTAACAGAACAATAATTGTCGAATGACCAAACTATAAGTATTTGTTTGAGCAAAAAGGTTACTTTTTAATGCAGAACAAAAGAAGACATTAATTTGCTCAGCAATGTAACTATGCTGCTTTGTTAAGTTTTTTTTTCTCTCGTTTCAAATATCTCTTAACAATTGTCGAATGACGACCATTTGTCGTACAATCTTTTATTTTAAGAGCTAGAGGAATGTTTTTTTACCAGTTTGAAAATGAATATCATGTTGCACCAATAAGGAAAATAGGAGAAATTTTACTTTTTTGTGTCTAAAATACCGTTCTCGATCTGCTCTATTTCTACATACACCCTGAAACATCTATTTTTCAGGCCTAACCTCGGATATATGATTTTAGTAAAAAAGTATTTGAAATCACTAAATTATCACCAAACCTAATAAAAAACGAAAATAAAAAAAAATATCCCACGAAAATACGTTTTTCTTTTCAAAAATCAAAAATTTTCATAGGAGCTTTTTGTAGATCTATTTGAGGACAATGAAACTGTTTATAAACATTTTTGCGATAACTCATTTAGTTTTTGAGTTATTGGTGTTTAAAAAAAATATGAGTCCTTATTTTTTTTTAATATTTCCCGTACTAGATATTATGGAAAAAATTCATTTACATTTTTTGTAGGTTTTCAGGAGGCGATCAAAAGGGTATCAAGTGAACATTGAAAATCTGTCACGGTCTTTGAATTTTTGGTGTTATTATAAAAACATCAAACTTTGGTTTATTTTTCAAGATACGAATCAATTTAACGTTAACTTTTTGTAGACCTGCTCGAGGAGAATAAATATTATCATATACATTTCTGCGATATCTCGTTTCGTCTTCGAGGTTTGTGTTTTCATAAAATAAAATCAATTGATCGTTTATTTTCCAAGATAAAGGACTTTAAAACTGTTGGTAAAATGTCTAAATATTCCGGGCAGGAAGCATCCGGAAAAATTAGTAGAAGGGGAATGGAGGGTACATAATCAAAACCAGCGTGAGAGAGGAGGGGGGGGGGGGGAAATCCGGGAGCAAAGCACCCGGGAACATATAAGGGGAAGGAAAAAGGGGGAATTGGGAGTAAATAATCAAAAATCTAAACTGGATAACTGAGAATATCATTCAATTGCAAAGAACTTTTTTCAATAACATTCCTCGATATTTTACATAGTAATGTCACTTTACTCTGTAGTAAGTTTAGATTATAGTATCGGCCGATTTCCGCTTAGCTGCACGCCACTGATAATAACCGATATTAGCATATTTATTCTAACTGAATGCACCAACTTTTATGAAGAAATTTTTTTTCTGCAAATCCAATAATAAAAGTTTCCTTTATGGTTCCAAGATTTTGGCGGACACCGTATACCTTTGTGTATATGTTATTCATTTCAAATTGAGACTGTTTTCACACTTACATGTACATAATTATATTATTATGTGAATAGACTGTTATTGTAAATATGAGTAACACTCAATTGTTAATTTGTGAGAAGTGACAAAGATATGAAAGATTGAACCTCAAAAATGCACTGAAAATTGCGGAAAATCTTACTTTTGATTCTTTTCCTTCATCTTTTGGCGTACTCTGTCAATTTTTTTACGAACTGCGCTCCCAGATTCGCCTTTCCTCGGCTTCATAACATTGTCATGGTGGCTCAAGCAGTGTCGACATCGCCATGGACATTTTGGCTTTTTTTCAGCAGGCGGATCCAAACAACCAATGTGGTACTTTCGCTCGCAGCTGCAACAGCACAGCAAGCAGATTGAGATACCGGTATTTCCTAAAACAAAAATCCCAAATCAATATCACTCCACCGAATAAAAATTATTTGAAAGTGAAAGAAAGTAAAGTACAAACATAACATAGATAGATTCATCACTAAAATTTTCACACCCCCACAAATACAGAATGATTGGGCGAGAAATATGCAATGGACTGTAGTTTTCTTTTGTTATTTGTTGTAAAACTGATATAGGAGAATTTCCGAATGAAACCAAGATCCTGAATATCGGTAAGCAAATAACACCTTGGTGTCTGTCGGATATTCTTCTACAAGTTTTATAACAAATAACTAAAAAAATTAAATTACAGTTCCTTGCATATTTCTCGTCCATTATTTGGTCCTTCGAGCCGGATCTGAATCGATTAAATATATGAAAAAACCTGCTGTGCTAGTCAAAAACACAAATATAATTTTAAAAAATTAGCGCCAAACGTAAACACACAATAGTTTTGCTTATTTCAACTTGAAAATATCAGTATATCAATATGATAACAAATAAATTAAAATTCAACACCATTTTATAACGAAAGCACCCATTTATGTCTTCAGTGCCTATCTCAGATCAATAAGTAAACATAGATTGGCCCGATGCTACGTAAACATCATATTCACTGAACCGAAGATAATTCTTGCGGAAACTGTTTTGTTTCGGGTTTTTGACATTCAAACCAAAACACAACACCTCTAGCACAGTGCCGTGCTTTTTAAAGGGGGTCAAAATTACTTATGTAAATGCAGTAGTACCTGTGAGCTGCAACAAGTTATGTCACGGTTTTGTCTTAAAATTCCTAGGGTCAATAAAAAGCCGGGGGCTAGCAGCAAATAACTTTTTATCAAAATTTGGGGATTCAAGATAGCGGATTAGTTTTGTGATTTATGATATTCTGTTCTTAGTTGGATTCTAGGAGTTTTCAGCTATCAAAAATAAAGCATTATTTATGGTCTAAAGTAATTAATTCGAGAGATTTAACAAGTTCATTGACTATATTTCAAGTTTGGTGCCTGGGGGTTTATGTTGTGTAGATCAAGTTTCAATGAATCAATACGAATATTTGAATAAATTTGGACCAGTTGCATAAAGCCTTCTGTTAACGTAGGTAACATAACTGGTGAGCTTAGACATGCGTTGCCATAGTAATCATCAAATCAAATATTTATTTGTCTGTTAAATTCTTTATGCAACTGGCCCTATGAGTTAAGAAACCTTCTCCAACATCTATAAATATATTCATTCTGTTGAGTATTATCCTTCCTAAATTTTGAACCAGTTCATTCATATGGCAAGTACCTGTCAGAAAACAACTACTCTCCTGGCTAAGACCACGACGGGGATTGAATTAAATCTAACAGATACTTGTGCAACGTTCCTCAAAGCATCAGAGAACGCAAGTGCCAGTGTTTTGTGTTGATGAAGTGTTGTTAAAATTTTCTTGTGTTTTCGTGGTTTTTGTCCTGCTTAAACTTAAAGTTACATTTGGAATATTTTTCAAAATAGTGCAGTGGTTTAGTGAGACACAATGTCGAAATACTGCTTTGTTTTCAAAACAAATGATAGTAAACAAACATTCCACAGGCGAGGTTCCAGTGGCGTCAAATGCACGATACAAATCATGCAATCAAACGTATTCGTCAAATATAATATTGGAGGACAAAGAAACTCATTCAAAATTACAGATAAGAAAAGCCTATGGCAAAATGGGGAATGCCTCAATGTTTGTTATAAATATCTGTAAGCAGGGGGAAAAAACATTGAAGTTTATGACAGGAAAATTGAATTTATTTTCCAATAATATTGATATTGTTGAAATTCTAACAGTGAGGACAATTAATGATATACCAAAGGACTTGCTTAAAAGTTTTGGAAATCATTTCTTTGAAGAAGAGCATTTATCAAACCATAGTTATGCCTTGGTAAAGGCAATACTTCAAATTTTTTTTCAAAATCCGAATATACCATGAATTGTCAATAAGCGGAACTGACAAAGTAGAAAGGGTAATGTTTCTTTTTACAAAGACAGTTTTATTTAAAAATCAATAAATACCAAGTGTTGAAATCCTCATGTACTGAGCTTTCTTGAGAATAATTCTTTCACATACACTTTGACACTTTAACAATAATTAATGAACTAAGAAATATTGTATTCTCTCTTGACATAGCAATTTTTACATTAATAAAACTTAATACGAAATTTGGAATGAATAGTAGGTTTCATAAAGGCTTAGACGATTTCAATACACTACCACAATTTGGAAAAAATTCTAACTCAGTAAACTTGTGTCATCATTAAGGAAAAATAGTGCCAGCTTATTGAGATATTTAGTATTTCTTTTGTTATTTTTGCTAATTTTGGAATGTGATCTGATCTAATGTCTGGTGATATGTATGTATATTTTGTTTTGTAATGTTTTCTCAAATAGTCGTTTTATTTACATAGCTTAATAATGTTGTACTTTATTTATACATTTGTAATGTTGTATATTAGGATTAAAATTAGATAAATAATTGTAATATTTGCCAATGTGCCAATAACGCATATATTTCATTCAATAAATATTTCAATTCCTGTGTTGATGTTGATTTTACCTTATCGTATACCTTGCCATCTTGTGATCACTATATTCCTGTCCAAAATGAATGCGTTAATATAGAGTTCTATTTTTACTTTTGTGTTCAATCACTTTTCCCAGACGTAATCTATAGAAACATTTGTGGCATTATATATTATATAGATTACGTCTGGGAAAAGTAATTGGACACAAAAGTAGAAATATAACTCTTTATTAACGCATTTATATTGGACAGGAATATAGTGATCACAAGATGGCAAGGTATACGATAAGGTAAAATCAACATTAACACAGGAATTAAAATATTTATTGAATGAAATATATGCTTATACAACACGTTATTATAACAAATTGGCAAATATCACTATTATTTATTTAATTTTAAGCCTAACATACAATATTACAAATGTATAAATATAAAGTGTCAAAGTGTATGTGAAAGAATAAATTCAATTTTCCTTTCATAAGCCTCAATGTTTTTCCCCCTGCACCACTTTGCCATAGGCTTTTCGTATCTGTAATTTTGAATGAGTTTCTTTGTCCTCCAATATTATATTTGACGAATACGTTTGATTGCATGATTTGCATCGTGCATTCGACGCCACTGGAACCTCACCTGTGGAATGTTTGTTTACTATCATTTGTTTTGCAAACAAAGCAGTATTTCGACATTGTTACTACTAAACCACTACACTATTTTGAAAAATATTCCAAATGTAACTTTAAGTTGTTTAAGCAGGACAAAAACCACGAAAACACACAGGAAAATTTCTAACAACTCTTCATCAACACAAAACGACAAGGTACAATGGCCGCCACGGCCGGTTTCACAAGCGGTGTTGCCAAGAGTAAAATAATTCTAGTAACTGCTCGAAGTGCCTAAAATTTCATCAGTTCAAATCGAAATATATCTTCCATTTTGGTAATTTTTTCACACCTTTCTGGACATAAACATTTCTCTAGAATTTTTAGAATAATACATCTGAATATAAAATATGATTGATTATGCATTTATTGGTAGGTTCCTACCAAAATCATATTTTTTTACCAATTTGACAACAGGGCGTCAATGTTTGAAAACATTAGGGATGAGAGGTGTACGTAAATAAACAAAGTTGTCTTCGGTTCAGTGAATATGATGTTTACGTAGCATCGGGCCGATCTATGTTTACTTATTGATCTGAGGTGCCTATACTAAGCTTGAAAAAAACTTTGCTGTATGATTTTCTCAAACTAAAGTAAGCAATCTAAGAATCTTCAACTTCGAAGAATCTGCATTAGTGAACAGAAAAAAATGGGTGTTAAAATTGCTCCAACTCAAAGAGGATAGAACCAAAATAGAAGTACTCTTCAATTCCTTATCAGACAATTGTTTCATAGTATCGGAAATAGTTAGATAGTCGCGGGTTCTGATGTGAATTAATCTAGGACAAATTTCCTTCCATTCATTAAAAATCTATCAAAATCGGGGTGAGAATAAAAAAGTGTAAAAATGCAACTTTCTTCACTACAAACGAAAGTTAACGTTCTGAGAATTCCTCTCACTTGCGACGGAAATCACGTTTTTGCTGAAGGTTTTCTATCACAAAAATTACTTCTTTTGTTATACGTAAAAATAATCTTACCACATCCATCACAGACTTTACAGTCCTCGCAAAACCATTTCCCGCCTTTGGCTAAGAGAGAGGCGAGCTCAGGTCCGGCTGAAGTGCACGACAAATGGACTAAGGCCCCACATTCAGAGCAGGCACTTAATTTTTCGAAAACTCCGTTCCGATTTTTCGCTTCGGTGCCCAAACACTCCGAACAAATTGGAAGGGGCGTGGGAGTCTGCAAAATACTAAATAATCAGCATTAAGTAAGAATATACGAATTTTATTTATTTATTTTATTATCGACATAGCCAATTTCTTCAAGTTACAAAATCACACAAATGCATATTGCTACAACTATTCCTAAAATAATTAAAAATGACTAATGATTTCTTCAGGGTCATTTTGAATGATTTTGATTTGTTTTTATTTTAACAATTCAATATAAAAAAATCTAGAAGTGACCATCCTGGTTCTTCTCATTAAAACAGTTATGGCGAACAGTAACACCAAACATTTATATCGTACAGTAACACAGACTCCAAAACTGCACAAGTTAAACATGGTGTACTACAGGGTTCAGTACCGGGGCCATTATTGTTTGTAATCCATCTAAATGATCTGCTGATTTACCTCAGATGTTCTCATGTACCTACACAGATGATTTGGCCTTTCTAATTAGAAAAAAATAGAATGTCATGAGGTGAAACCTGTTACAACACAACTTTCTTATACAAGACAAAAAATAAACCAATGAAATAACTTTTACAAGAATTAGAGCCATGACCAATGATCAGACATGAACCTGAAACTAGCGGCCACAGCTAGTGGGAGCAACCACAGGACCGGACTAACATCCACATATTTTAAAACATTCATGATAATTCCTTTTCACGGCCTTACACAACTGTAGATTTCCCTCAAATTTTGTGAGAGGAACAGATGAATATAATAGTCTAAGAACCGGAGAGAGGTCAAACTTCACTCATCTGTTAACTAGATTAAACATATTTTTCATGAAGTTCCATAAATAGACGATTACGCCTAAAATGCCTTGCCTATTACAATGTGATCGATCATAGCTATCTTTAATTTAATTAAATTTAATATTTTTTTCTGTGCTGCACCCATTTGTTAGCCAAACGAATTTTGTTGCAACCGATAATTAAGAATATAAGGAATATGCCTACGTAGTATTTATACCTACATAAAGTTAGCGAGACAACTTCGAAAAAATTGAAAACGAATTATTCCATAATTTGTCGCCTTTTTGTCGCTAATTAGTTGCGAAGAAAAAAATTTGTCGCTCCTTTTTTTAAAAAATATGCGTTGTTTCGCTAACTTCATATGAACTTAGCGAAATAACTTCCATAATTTTTATTTTTTCACAGTTCTGAAGTATCCATAATTTGCCGCTTTTTTGTAGCTAATCAGTTGCGGAGAGAAACAAATTGTCTCTTTTCTCAAATAAAAATATACGATGTGTTGACAACTTCCGTTATTTTTATCTTCTCTCACTTTATAGGTATCCAAAAATTGTCCCTTTCTTTAAAAAAAATATGCAATGTCTCGCTAACCTTATATGAAGTTAGCGGGACAACTTCCGTCATTTTTTAATATTTGAAACGGTTTTATTCAGCTTCCAGTTTTGTTTGTGTGGGTCAAAAAATGATTAATTTATTTTCTAGGAAAACCCAGACTATGACTTTTGCCGAAGTTTATTCAAAAAAGCAATGAAAGCATACGGATACAAGGACGACGACGTCCTAGACTTTGACAATCTGCAAGGATGGGGAATCAAAAAGAAAAAGCAAATCTCACCGAAAAACAATATGAAAATAATCACTTGTGGAAGTTTCTTGAAAACGAGTCCTCTAATGCCCTTGCATTCCAACATAGTTTTTCACCGTCCGAAACTAAGGAAAAAAACGAAGAATAATAATAACAATCTGAAGGTGCAAGACAGCATGATGAATTGGTCGAAAATTTTGAGAGATCCTGAAACGATCATAAAGCAAGCCAGGGAGAGAAAAACAACGGAGAGTAGCGACCCGGGGGCGTCTAATTTGTCCTCCGTAGATATTGACAGTATGAATCCTACCTACGCGATGTGGGAGGTCTACAATAGGTGTAAAGATAGAGAATCTTCACCTAGGTATAAGGGCGAAAGGTTTGTTTGAATTTTATTTTATTTTTATTTTTTTTGTCATGTATTATTAATATTAAATGAGTTACAAGAGAGGGCTCGGAAGATGAAGGACCTAGAAGTTGTAGGTATTTTTTGACTACTTTTGAAATTTTAACTCCCTTCCCGTTGAGCGATTGATCTGAAATTTTGTGCGCACCTTTAAATCTGGTGACAATGCAATTATGTATATTTAGTATCATTGTAAATCCAAGATGGCCACCACCACAAAATGGCGGACATATTGTTTTTCAACCCCCTCAATATGGGTAAAAAATGAAAGGGCTGAACTAGTAGAATTTACTTCGGTGCTTCAACATATTCGGAACAAAAAAGCAATAAATCAAATTCAATTTGCTTATGGTAATACTTACAGTTACAGAAACAAAAGTCTGCCACAATTTTATTGACATGAATATCTTCTGAATCGAGAACAATTTAATTTTATTCCAAAAGAGATCTTATGGCAAATACATCATATTTTTATCATCACAACCTCAAACGAAGGATCCCCACTTGTTATAGTCAAATTATGGATAATTTAAATTGATAAAAGGTGGAAATTGCGGAAGATGTTTCTTTAACTTCAAAAGAAGTTAGTAAAATATAGCATTTTTATAAAAAGAGCCACAATTTTTTTCCGCAACTAATTAGCGACAAAAAGGCGGCAAATTATTGATACTTTAGAACTGTGAAAAAACAAACACAGAAACAGACACGCATATTTAAAAAAAAAGCGACACATTTTTTTTCTTCGCAACTAGTTAGAGACAAAAAGGCGGCAAATTATGGATACTTCAGAACTGTGAAAAAATAAAAATTATGGAAGTTCATATGAAGTTAGCGAAACAACGCATATTTTTTTAAAAGAAAGAGCGACACATTTTTTTAATTAGCGACAAAAAGGCGGCAAATTATGGAATAATCCGTTATCAACTTTTTCGAAGTTGTCTCTAAATAGGGTGTATCTAAATAACACCGAAAAAATTAAAGGGGTGATTCTGTGATGAAAATTAATGTGAGTGTTTAGTATAAATTTTTTTGAAAAAACCCTCCCCGGAAAAGTTACACACCTTCGAAAATTAAAAAAAAAATGTTTTTCTTTTTTATTTTCCCTGTATATCAAGCTAAAGACACGAAACTTGGTAAACATTATCTGTCAATAAGAGTGCACTTTTTGAAAAAATTTTAACCCTGCTTAGAACCCTGCTTAGAAGGGGTTGATTATTTCAACCCCTAAGATATTTTTTCTTACAACTTATAGCTCGTGTCCTACATGTAAGCCATTCCGTTGTTTTTAGAATTTTAAAAGAACAAATGTTGTATCCCTATCATCCTCAACGGGTGCAGGCGTTAATGATTCGAGATTTTTTACCCCGTGTGATTTTTTGTCAGTGGCTTATTAATATGATTGGCCAAGCACCACAGTTCTTAGGTGTAATATTTTATTTACTGACGAGGCGAGTTACTCAAGAGACTGTATTAGAAATTTTCACAACAATCACCTTTGGGCAAATGAAAATCCTCATGGCTTTTTTGAAGGAAATCATCAGTATCAATTTTCATTAAACGTGTGGCTCGGAATTATTGATAATCATTTAATTGGTCCCCATTTTCTTCCGCTACGATTAAATGGTGAAGCATATTGTCATCTCCTTGAAGAGGTTCCCATTCAAATTAGGCAACATTCATGGTTTATGCACGATGGTGCACCAGCTCATTTTAGTATACGTGCAAGAACTCACCTGGATGAGGTGTATGCCAATCAATGGACAGGTCGAGGAGGACCTGTAAACTGGCCAGCCCGCTCCCCTGACCTTAATCCTTTGGATTTTTGCATATAGGGATATCTGAAATCTTTGATATACACAAACCCAGTTGAAAATATCGATGATCTGCGAAACCGCATTGTAGCAGGGTGTGAAACTATAAGAAATTCTCCAGGAATATTTCATCGGATACACAATTCTATGAGGAAAAGGGTAGATGCTTGTATTGAAGCTGAAGGCGGTCATTTTCAACATTTATTATAATTGTATTGTCGATATTCGACAGGTTTTTGTTCATTGTTTGTTCACTTTTGTTTTTAGTTGTAGAAGTCTCATAATCATAATCATAATTTGGTTGGCTGTTGTTTAATAAAAAGCTATTTTACATGAGCTTATTTATTTTTTTCTCATAAATGCTTAAGTTTTCGAAAAAAACTTGTAGAGTTAAAAAAGTTAGTCAATGAATTGGGCTTTTCAGTCATACTTTTTTAAAGAAAAAATTTTCATCTAAAAAAAAAGTTGTAAGAAAAAATATCTTCGGGGTTGAAATAATCAACCCCTTCTAAGCATACTTGAGGGTTGAAAAAATTTCAAAAAGTGTACTCTTATTGAAGGGGTGTAACTTTTCCGGGGAAGGTTTTTTCAAAAAATTTTATACCAAACACTCACATTAATTTTCATCACAGAATCACCCCTTTAATTTTTTCACTTAGATACACCCTGTATGTAGTATTTATTGTCTACTAGTTTCTGATCATGACTACCAGTCAAGAAGGTATGAACAGGTAAACAAATACGAGGATATATTGAAAAATTCTTATCCTACTTACTATAGAACCCAACAAAATTTCAATGTTAAAATATTTAATTACTCAACATATTCCCCTCTTAATTGGATACATTTATTACAGCGAACCTGCAACGTCTCTAGACCTTTCAAAAGAAATGTTTCTAATTGTTCTGCAAACCAGACCTCCACAGCTTTTATTACCTCCTCGTTGGAAGAAAATTTACGACATTTTAAACTTTTTTTCAGTTGAGAAAAGCGATGATAGTCGGACGGAGCCAAATCTGGTGAATAAGGGGGGTGTTCTAGTAATTCAAACCCTAAATCACGAATTTTTTGCATGGCAACATGAGATTTGTGTGCAGGGGCGTTGTACTGCAAAAACAAAACATCTTTGGATAGCTTTCCGCGTCTTTTCTCTTTAATTTTTTCCCGTAGAGTGGTCAGTAATGTCGAATAGTAATCTCCAGTTATTGTTCTACCCTTATCCAAAAAATCAATCCTGATTACTCCATGGCAATCCCAAAAAACTGAAGCAAGAACTTTTCCAGCAGATTTTTGGACACGAAACTTCTAAGGTCTTGGAGAACCGGAGTGTCGCCATTCCATCGATTGTTGCTTTGTTTCTGGATCGTAGAAATGTACCCAAGTCTCATCCATAGTAACAATTCGGTTTAAGAAGTCTACATCGTTTTCAAATCGAGCACAGATCGAACGCGATCCTAATACCCTTGCACGCTTTTGGTCAACATTCAAACATTTGGGGATCCATTTTGCAGCAATTTTTCTCATGTCCAAATTGACGTGAACTATATGATGAACGCGTTCGTATGAAATATTCAGTGCTTCAGATATCCGTTTTAGCCCAATTCGACGGTCTGTTAAAATCATGTCATGAACTATGAACTGCATCGATATTTTCGGGGACTGACACAGAAACTTGCCTTCCCGATCGGTCATCATCTTTAATGGAAAATTTACCGCTTTTGAAGCTTGCAGTCCGATTTTTCACGGTCGCATACGAAAGACATTGATCATCAAGGGTATTAAGCATATCTTCGTAAATCTGCTTACCTCTTAACCCTTTGAAATACAGGTACTTGATGATGGCTCGATACTCCAATTTTTCACAATTTCGGTGGACATATTATTTCTTTTAATTTATTGCGTAACTCTGGTTTACTTTTTTGACGTCAAACTTTACACTGACACTTCTAATAAGTTATTGTTCGTTGCTATGGTAACGCAATATTTTGTTTATGCAGGGAACTGGTCTAGGCTAACTAGATATCAATACATCTTCGTATACCTCTTACTTACCTCTCATACCGGATTGCCAGGTAGGTATTCATGATTAGAAATGAATAGGAAATACTACCTAGGCATTTTCTTTATATTAAAAACTAACTGTAAAAACGATATTCGTTTGGTTAATGGTTAAACAAATCGATGCAGCACAGAAAAAAAAATTATTGAAATTACGATTCACAACATTTTGATAGGCAAGGCATTTTAGGCGTATTCGTCTAATTATGAAATTACATAAAAAATATGTTTCATCCAGTTTACAGATGGGTGAGACGACATATTCTCGGCTCCTGTACTATAGTGTGTCTAGACCGGTGTGAAGTTAGCGGCCGCTCTCCAGCAGCCGTTTTTATTTAGCAGCCAAACGACCAGTGGCGTCGGGTAAAATAAAAAATTCGACAATCATTAGAAATTTAACCAAATTGAGTGTCTTGATGGTGGAGAAGACAAAATATGGATACATTTTGTCATGTGTAATGATGAGTGTCATGAGTGATAGTGATGAACTACATTTATGCATTAGTTGGTTT
This sequence comes from Chrysolina oricalcia, assembly GCA_944452925.2. Lineage (NCBI taxonomy): Eukaryota > Metazoa > Arthropoda > Insecta > Coleoptera > Chrysomelidae > Chrysolina > Chrysolina oricalcia. The sequence goes on from OX101817.2 coordinate 68,595,246, forward strand.
ACCAAAAACAACAGTTTGTGTATTCAGTCAGTCATCTTGATTTTCAGTACAGACACTTCCTGATGACTGAAGAATGATATACTCAGAGATGACCGACTGAGGGGGTAATTTACATTAATCGAAATTTGGAAAACTTCATCACCCTCTAAAATATTTAGCCAACTTGATTTTTTGGTACAGACACTTCCAGTTGACTCAAGAATGATATACTGACAGATGACGGACTTGGCAGCCGTCTAGGGGGTAAATTATATTGATCGAAATTTGTGAAAATTCGTTAAAAAAAATTAAGTTTGCTAAATATTTCAGAGATCAAGAATACCTTGAAATTACGATGACAGAATGTGCTGCCCAAGTTCCGCCATTTATGATGAGGAATTTTTCAAAGATGAACCATCCTGTGCATTGAAAGGAACGTTGAGGTTTAATTATATTTTGTATATTGTCGTAAATGTTGAATTTGAATTATTTTAGTGCATTGATCCATTCATCTTATTGTTTATTAATTCGTCCACGATATAGAAGTTCATTGTCATATGCGACCGACATTGAAATTAGCGAAGTCGCGTGACGAGCTAAAATCGTTGACCGAATGATATAAACATATTTCCTTATATAAATACAAAAGGAATAGATTGAGGAGATAGTTAGTAATAGACTCCTATAGAGGAAAGAGCCCTAGTGCTCAGTTATCCTCATAGGCTAGGCCCTTTTGGCCTTAGCTGTAAGTGTTGGTTTTAGGTAAGAGTTATTTGTTCCCTATTATATTATTGAATGTCCCTTATTTTGCAATGTGTATATACTTTCCCCCGTATCCCAGTTGTTATTTAATAAATATTTATTTTCTGTTACTACCCCTTGATTTACTATAGCTACCACTTGTAGCTACCCCCCAAGTCGCATTTTGTATAAGGGAAGCAACCCCTTATACGGCTCAGGATGCTACCCTAGTAGTCCTAGTCGCGACAATATTACTGTTCATTTCATTCAATTTGTTATTTAATTTATTTTTAAATTTCATATCATGTGTTGTTTTGATTAATTTATTACAAAATTCATCCAAATGTTACTTATTTTCCGAAAATTATAACTTTTAAGATCTTGCTAATTTTGAAAACGGCGTTTTTTCAGGAAACCGAAAGTCGCTCAGTATATCTTAGGGTTCGGAGGATATATATCCAGTGATATATACCATGATATATATCACGATATATATCATGATATTTATTACTTGATATATATCTGATTTATTCGATAATTTTATTTATTAAATTAAAAATGTTTTCCATCATTCTAAACATCCAAAAATATCTTGAAAGTACCTTTTCTTCTTTCGGTTTGGTTCAATCGGATTTACGGAATCGCTTGAGAAATCAAAAAGCCAGCAGACTGGTTTTTATGTTCAAGTGTATGAATCAAAATATAGATAAAAAGAAAACCAACCTTGACTGGGCATGGAAACCAGCCATATCTGAAGATTCTGACGAAATTGTCAATAATAGGAATGATATTGATATACCAATATCAATGTTGACATAATAATGTTATTTAAAATTCAAAATCAATTTGTTTTTAGTTTTGTTCTTTTTAATTAGAGTTATCAATGTTAGAAAAAGGTTTTGTTGTTTGGAAAAGGTTTTTAATTGTGTGTTTGTGTTGAAATAATAAAATAATGTTAAAATATGTTTATTTTATTAATTGTTTTTGTTTTTTCTTTTTAATTAGAGTTAGAATAAACCGTTTTGTTGTTTAGAATATAAGTTTTTGTTAATGTATTTGTGTTAAACAATAGTTTGTGCTAGAAACAATGATGTTTTTTGATTATATAATTAAATTTTAAATATGATATATATCGGATATATATCATATGATATATTTATATAAATATCATGATATTTTCAGAACCTGGATATCTGAAAAGCCACAAATAAAGATTTTTTCCATTTGTTGCGTACTTTTTGAATGTCACTGTAAAAGTAGTCTTTTTTTTATGGGAATTTTTGGAATTCCCGGAAATTTTGCGTTATTGGCAATACCGCATGCATATAACAATCGTTTATGCTTTTTTCATGAAATTACTGAAAAATACATATTGGTTGTACATTTTTCTTTGGAACAAATGAAAAACTGATAGTGGAAGATAGAGAAATTCAATTTTCCTGGCCTAAATCCATGTAAATTTGTTTTTATTTTCGCAATTCACTAAGAAATAATATCGAATGACTAAATTAAATTTGTCGAGAAACACGTGACTTCGTTGATTTAGTTTTTCCGCAGCTTAAAATAAAGTCACTCAGCAATTGCCGAATAACCAACACATACCTATTAAATTTGTTGTAAAATGTTCCAATTTGCTGAAATGGAAAACTACCTGTAGTTGCTATATTCTATAATTTCCATTCTCTCAGCAGTATGATGATGAATCTTAATTTTCACCGGTGTGAAGTTAGCAGCCACTTTCTAGCAGCCGTTTTTATCTAGCAGCCAATTTGCCAATGGCGCCGAGTGTGAAATTAAATTCGGCTTTTGATCCGAATAAACTTCAATTTATGTATATAGACTACAGAAAAGCCCGAGACTAATATACCGAGAGATGGTTGATTTGCAGGCCGTCTAAGGGGCAGTTTGTACTTATCGAACTGTCCCTTAGACGGCCTGCAAATCAACCACCTCTTGGTATATCATTTTAGGGCTATTTGGTAGTCTATATACAGAAAATGAACTTGGTTAAACATTTCTGGGGGATGTTTCTAAATGATTTTCCAAAAATCGACAGGTACAAACTGCCCCTTAGACGGCCTGCAAATCAACCATCTCTCGGTATATGCCCTATGGCTTCTAAGTAATCTATATACGGAAAATTAACTTGGCTAAACATTTTTGAGAGATGTTTCAGAATGATTTTCCAAAAATCGATAAGTACAAACTGCCCCTTAGACGGCCTGCAAATCAACCATCTCTCGGTATATTATTCTCGGGCTTTTCAGTAGTCTATATACAGAAATTGAAGTTTATTCGGATCAAAAGCCGACTTTAATTTCACACCCGGCGCCACTGGCAAATTGGCTGCTAGATAAAAACGGCTGCAAGAAAGTGGCTGCTAACTTCACACACCGGTTTAATTTTCTCGGTCCAAAATATCTTGAATAATTAACACGAAAGACCTCAACATATTTATCGGATTATCGCCCAACTTTCTGTAGCAAAAAAGTTACGTTTTAGTGCAGAATCATTGAGACAATTCAGTTTAGCAATGTAGCTATCTCTGTAGTTTTGTTCAGTTTTCTTTCTCGCTTCAAATTTCACTGAACAATGATCAAATGACGAAAACTTATTTGCCGTAAAAGTCGGAAAACTATAGTTTATCCAATCTCAGTTGAATATGACTTCATTTAGCTCAATATATAGGGTTAGTTCAAAATATGGTGTAATAACGAATGAATGATGAAAACGGAAAATTAAGGGTGGCTACGGAAGTATTGCCTACGGAATATCTCAGTTATTGTATGAAATAGGTTTGTGAAATTTGGAGCGTCGATATAATGACATAAGAGCTAGAATTTGAGCATATTGACATGTCGAAGTTAACTTCCGGTCTGACTGGAAGTAACATCAACTTTCTTATTTTGAATGGAAACCCTATTTTTTCTTCTTTTCGCTTTATTCAGCATTCAATTCCCTTTCTAATGACATATCACAAGTTGGTATCTAACCAGAAACTAGAGCAGAAAAAAATTATTATTGAAATTCACCGAGTAGGCCGTGGAAGCAAAATGAAAGCCAAAAATTGAAAAGTTGGCTATGGAAACCATACGTCACTTGATTACAGTTGCTACTACTGTGATATTTTATTTTCATTCGTCGGCGTTATAAAAAGCCGCCAAAAAAAATATTGGAAAAATTGGGAAAAAAACAATACTCTGTAGGTCCATAACTTAAATAGGAACATACAACTTTTTCTTGCCTGTACTATTCAGCATAACCATTCCTTTCTAATGATATAATAGAAAGTAATTTTTTGAAATGAAATACCAAAAAATCCAATTATTATTCTTCAAATAACGAAAAAACAGATTTATCGAAAAAAAAATTCAAATTGATAGGATTAAAGATAAAATAAATTCAAAACAAATGTTCGACATGCATTCACTCAGCGTCAATACATTTATTGACTGGTGATATTTTCATGTAAAACGTTACTCAACATTTGGGGCGTGATATCTTGGAAAGCTCTACGAATTTTTACTTCTAGCTCATGTAGAGTTGTAGGCTGTGTGGAATACACCCTATTTTTAGGGTGCCCCCATAGAAAAAAGACGCACGGAGTAAGATCAGGTGACCTTGGTGGCCACCTGACTGGACCATGGGTTGTTATAAGTCTCTCTTGAAAGCGATTTTGAAGATAATTTCTCGCTATTCTTGAATTATGCGGAGGAGCGCCATCTTGCTGGAAGTACATTCTCTCAGTTATATCCGCTGGTAGGTTGTTAATGAATTCCAAAATTTCATATGTTAAAAAATTAAAGTATCTCTCTTCGGTTAGTTGGCCTTGAGAAAGAATGGGGCCAACAATGAGTTCCAACTATTCCTGCCCAAACATTCACACCAAGTCTCTCCTGGAAGCCGCCTTGTCGAAACCGGTGCTCGTTTGCCATCGCCCAGTACCTGGAACAAAAGACCGTTCACACTTTTAGCACTTTACACTTCGACTATCGACAATAATCCAAATAAAGTACAGTACCTACCTTGTATTATTCCTGTTAAATAATACATTGTTGGTAAATCTTGACTCGTCCGTAAACAAGATATAATAGTTAAATAGGTGATTCTCAGCATTTTGTCGAAGAAACCAATTACAATATTCCAGGCGCCTTTCACCGTCATTTTCATACAAATGTTGATGCAACTGATACTTGAAGGATTTCAATCGATGTTTCTTCAAAATTTTCCTAGCAGAGTCCTTACTTATAGCTAATTCGGCGCCAATCTGCCTTGAGGAAATTGTGCTATCATATTGTTCTAAAGCTAATACATTAATTTCAGTTTCATCATTAATAACAAATGCTTCTTGGTCTTCGTGAACATCAGCCTCAGTTCTTAATTTTTCTTCAAGCCACTGGAAATACCTTCTTGACGGTTGCTGCCTCCCTGGATATCGCTCTAAATACAATCGTTCAGCGGCATAAGAATTTTTTAAACATTCACCATAAATGAGAAGCATATCAATTTGTTCGGTTCGTGAATAACGGGGCATTTTTTGAATATTCCACTAACTGATTTCGATTTCCAAACCCTTTTAAAATGGCAGAATCAAAAACACTACTTCGAACATCAAAATAATATGGATAGCAGCGTTCGTGACAGCTCTCATTTCTTTTTTGTTTCATTCCAAAATACATCTTAATCAGCCTACTTGTTAATATTTTGGTTCCAATGATTATTGCAATGGAATGATTATTCTGAATAAAACAAACATCGTCCATAGGTAGATATTAGAATATCTATGGACGATGGCACAGACCAAGTACGTTTATGTTCCTATTTAACCTAGAACCTACAGGATATAATTTATCATTCCACATTATTTTTAATTTTATTTTTGCGTATGGCGATAATCTGTTTTGTTATTTGAAGAATAATAATTGGATTTTTCGGTATCTCAGTTCAAAAAATTATTTTCTATTATATCATTAGAAAGGAATGGTTATGCTGAATAGTACAGGCAAGAAAAAGTTGTATGTTCCTATTTAAGTTATGGACCAGAGTATTGTTTTTTCCAAATTTTTCCAATATTTTTTTTGGCGGCTTTTTATAACGCCGACGATTGAAAATAAAATATCACAGTAGTAGCAACTGTTATCAAGTGACGTATGGTTTCCATAGCCAACTTTTCAATTTTTGGCTTTCATTTTGCTTCCACGGCCTACTCGGTGAATTTTAATAATAATATTTTTCTGATCTAGTTTCTGGTTAAATACCAACTTGTGATATGTCATTAGAAAGGGAATTGAATGCTGAATAAAGCGAAAAGAAAAAAAATAGGGTTTCCATTTAAAATAAGAAAGTTGATGTTACTTCCGGTCAGACCGGAAGTTAACTTCGACATGTCAATATGCTCAAATTCTAGCCTTATGTCATTATATCGACGCTCCAAATTTCACAAACCTACTTCATACAATAACTGAGATATTCCGTAGGCAATACTTCCGTAGCCACCCGGTATAAAGAAAACAGTAGACCAGATTGAGTATATTTTACGTGTAACCGTTCGAAGCGTGGAAAGCAATCAGTAACGCGCTGACTGCCTGTTGCATAAATTACTGTGAATCACCTCTTAATATTTTTATTGCTGTCCGGCAGCTTGGTGGTATTTATGAAAAGAAGAACAGTAGCGTACTTAATGAACGGTCAAACAGAATTCAATATTTTCTCTCTACTTAATTTGTTTAGCCGTTAGACTAGGTATAAATGTAATTAATTATTGACAAACACTATTTGTTAAGTTATCCGAAAATAGGTATAAAACTGTTCCCAAATTAATTAACATTTGGGGAATATAAAATAAGGATATTTTAATAGTATAACTCAGTATACTTCTGCTTGAAGAATCCATTGTATTTGCAAAAGTGTGAAAATCAACATTAAAGTTTTAGTATAAACCGGTATAAACGTCAGATTTTTTTAAAAACGAATTCCAAAAAAATCGGCGATGGGTTCAAACGTGAGCCTAAAATGAGCCTAAAATTATGGTGTGATCAGATTTTCCATAACGATTCGGTTAGCCTTTTGGTACTGCCATCTCAGTGTTGAGCAAACACAACCTATGATTTCTCCTCCAACTGAAGAACAAAAACATTTATAATTGGGTAATAAATTAGCCTGAATAGAGCCTAAAATTATTGTCCAACTGGATTTGTTCAGAGTTGGTTTTTTATGGTTGGGTTCTGCTAGCCTAACGGTAAAGCCTGCAGAACCCAGGATTTTTTAAAAAAACGCATTCCAAAAAAATCGGCGATGGGTTCAAACGTGAGCCTAAAATTATGGTGTGCTTAGACTTTTCAGAATCATTCGTTTGGCGGTTTGGTTCTGCCAGCTTAACGTTAAGCTAGCAGAACCCGCGATATCTCTCACAATTGAAGAGCAAAAAATTTGGAAATAGGGTAATAAATTAGCCTAAAATTATGGCATAAAAAAATTTTGAAAATTCCAAAGTGGTTCTGCTAGCTTTACGGGGATGTCATACTAGTTCGTTATTGCAATCCATCTCAATACAAATCAATAGGTATTTAAAAAAATCCGGTTTGAATTAATAACAATGCCATTTTATCATAGTGGACAGTATCGTTTCTAGGTGAATGTTGACAAACGTAAATGTCATAAAATCACAATAATTTTTATATGTGTCAAAGTTAGAAGTCAAAATAAACGAAGATTTTGGAAATCCTGACGAAATTATTGCAAAAGCAAAGAAAGCAACTGAAAATATATTGCCAAAAAAGTCTAAAGAAGCTTAACTATCACCGGTTATTTTCAGAACTGCCAATTTTATGTTAATTCCAGGGTTCGGAGGATATATATCAAGTGATATATATCATGATATATATCACGATATATATCATGATATTTATTACTTGACATATATCTGATATATTCGATAATTTTATTTATTAAATTAAAAATGTTTTCCATCATTCCAAACATCCGAAAATATCTTGAAAGAACCTTTTCTTCTTTCGGTCTGGTTCAATCGGATTTACGGAATCGCTTGGGAAACCAAAAAGCCAGTAGACTGGTTTTTATGTTCAAGTGTATGAATCAAAATATAGATAAAAAGAAAACCAACCTTGACTGGGCATGGACACCAGCCATATCTGAAGATTTCAATAATAGGAATGATATTGATATTAACATTTCATCTGATGAGGATATACCAATATCAATGTTGACATAATAATGTTAATAATATTGTTTAAAATTTAAAATCTATTTGTTTTTAGTTTTTTTATTTTTAATTAGAGTTATCAATGTTAGAAAAAGGTTTTGTTGTTTGAAAAAGGCTTTTAATTGTGTGTTGTGTTGAAATAATAAAATAATGTTAAAATATGTTTATTTTATTAATTGTTTTTGTTTTTTCTTTTTAATTAGAGTTAGAATAAACCATTTTGTTGTTTAGAATATAGGTTTTTGTTAATGTATTTGTGTTAAACAATAGTTTGTGCTAGAAACAATGATGTTTTTTGATTAAATAATTAAATTTTAAATATGATATATATCGGATATATATCCGATATATTTCGGATATATATCATATGATATGATATTTATATAAATATCATGATATTTTCGAACCCTGGTTAATTCGTCAAAATAATGTTCATGGAATATTTACATATATTACTATATTCCGTTTGTAATTTCATTAATAAAGGTTATTAAATAAGTTAAACACAAAATTATTTCTCTTTATGCCCGCGTGGGCCATAAAGTGAACTTTATGCCCGCACGGGCATAAAGTACGACATTAGATAGTTGGTAACTAAGCAATAAAAACACAATAATGAACTAGTAGGGCATAAAAATATTTTATGTTGTACACTGTCTTAAGCGGTAGTTATTATATTATATTATAAATAATAGAGATAGAGTTCCGGAAGTCGATACTTTTTTCTTGGAAATTTCCTCCTCTTTAAGAATCTTTTTTCAATATTCCTCAAATGTTAATAATTTTTGAGTTATTAACAAAAAACAGAATGCATTTTTCCCTCTTAATTTTTTAATAACAATAATTGCGATACATTTTTCTAGACGAGATTCCGAATCGAATATTTTTAGGAGCTTGATCAAGAATTAACACGTTCTTGAACTCGTTAATCAGAAGGCCAACTATAAGAGAGACTGGAGAAATTGAATTCAGCAATCTTTTACAGTTCAACCTGTATCTCACTTGATTTTGCGTGTTCGTTCATAATTTTTTCACAGAAATGAAGAAAATGTGTAAAGGAACCGGTAGAAAATGTGTAGAGGAACCGGTAGAAAATGTCAAGAAGAACCGGACATTTTTTTTATCACACATATATCACCGTAGGGGAGACTGGATAAATTAAATTCGACAATTTTTTACATTTCAACCTGTATCTCACGTGATTCTGCATGTTCGATGAAGTGAAAAGGATGACAAAAGAAATGTTAACGAATATGTATCACCGTAGGGGAGATTGGCGCAATTAGGTTTGTTCGGATTTTTTATGTTTCACACAGTATCTCACTTGATTTTTCGTGTTCGTTAAAGTTTTTTTCACAGAAGTGAAGAAGATGACAAAAGAAATAGGAAAAAGTATATCTAATAAATATCACCGTAGGGGAGACTGGAGAAATAAAATTCGGCAATTTTTTTTACATTTCACCTTGATTCGACGTAATTGTTGATTTTTTTCACAGATATGAAAAAAATAATATGACGATTAGGAAAAAAATTATCGAATATTTTTCACCGTAGGGAGACTGGAGAAATTAAATTCGACAATTCTTCTGAGGGTTGCGCATAAGGTTTGACGGAAATAACAAAAAAACATTTTGTTTTCTCTTAATAGGGTGGCCGTGATAGTGCGTTTGCTCCTATCCATAAGAACGTGGCTTCAAGTCCCAGTGCGGTCACCGATCCTAGATCTGTTCCTTGCTCTCAATATCTTCTGAGGGGTTTCTCTCTGGAGCCTAGAAGATTCGACGCAAAAAAAATTAATACCCTACTGGCACTTTTAGAACACAATTTCAAAAAGTTGTTTCCTGTTTCCAGGTTTCCTATTTCTTCAACTCTGTCAGGATTTATGTAGAAGTTATTTCTAGCAGACTCAAAATCGAGTGAATGTATTTTTTACATTTCTGTGAAAAAAGTCATCAACGAACACGCAAAATCAAGTGAGATACAGAGTGAAATGTAAAAAATTGTCGAATTTGATTCCTCCAGTCTCCCCTAGGGTGATACATATGAAAAAAAAATCCGATTCTGTTTGTTATTTTTTTCATTTCTTTGAAAGAAAATTCAACTAACACGCAAAATCAAGTTATATACAAGGTGAAAAGTAAAAAGTGTCGAAATTAATATCTCCAATCTCCCCGACGCGCCGGTGATACAAATTCGATAACATTTTTTTTTCTGAATCCTCTTGTTATTTTCTTGATTTTTGTGAAAGAACCATCAAGGAACATGCAAAATCAAGTGAGTTACAAAGGAAAATATAAAAAACTTGCAGAATGTGATTTCTCTAGTCTCCCATACGTTGATACATATTCGATAACATTTTTTTCCAATTCCTCCTGTCTCATCATTTCTGTGACAGATACTTCAAAGAACACGCAAAATCGAGTGAGATACAGGGTGAAATATAAAAAAATTGCCGAATTTAATTTCTCCAATCTCCCCTACAGTGATACATATTAGATTAACATTTTTTCCGATTCCTCTTGTCATTCTCATCATTTCTGTGACAGATACTTCAACGAACACGCAAAATCAAGTGAAATGCAGGGTGAAATGTAAAAAAATTGCAGAATTTAATTTCTCCAATCTCCCCTTCAGTGATATATATTCGATAAAAACATTTCCCGATTCCTCCTGTCATTCTCATCATTTCTATGACAGATACTTCAAAGAACACGCAAAATCGAGTGAGATACAGGGTGAAATATAAAAAATTGCCGAATTTAATTTCTCCAATCTCCCCTACAGTGATACATATTAGATTAACATTTTTTTTCCGATTCCTCTTGTCATTCTCATCATTTCTGTGATAGATACTTCAACGAACACGCAAAATCAAGTGAGATACAGGGTGAAATGTAAAAAAATTGCCGAATTTAATTTCTCCAATCTCCCCTACGGTAATACATATTCGATAAAAAAAATTCCGATTCCTCTTGTCATTCTCATCATTTCTTTGACAGATACTTCAACGAACACGAAAAATCGAGTGTGATACAGGGTGAAATAAAAAAAATTGCCGAATTTAATTTCTCCAATCTCCCCTACAGTGATACATATTCGATTAACATTTTTTTCCGATTCCTTTCGTCATTTTCATAATTTCTGTGACAGATACTTCAACGAACACGCAAAATCAAGTGAGATAAGGGTGAAATGTAAAAAAATTGCCGAATTTAATTTCTCCAATCTCCCCTACGGTGATACATATTCGATAAAAAAAAATCGGATTCCTCTTGTCATTCTCATCATTTCTTTGACAGATGCTTCAACGAACACGCAAAATCTTGTGAAATACAGGGTGAAATGTAAAGAAATTGCCGAATTTAATTTCTCCAATCTGCCCTATGGTGATACATATTAGATTAACCTTTTTTCCGATTCCTCTTGTCAATCTCATCATTTCTGTGAAAGATATTTCAGAAAACACGCAAAATCGAGTGAGATACAGGGTGAAATGTAAAGAAATTGCCGAATTTAATTTCTCCAATCTCCCCTACGGAGATACATATTCGATAAAAAAATGTCCCGATTCCTCTTGTCATTCTCATCATTTCTGTGACAGATATTTCAGAGAACACGCAAAATCGAGTTAGATACAGGGTGAAATGTAAAAAAATTGCCGGATTTAATTTCTCCAATCTCCTCTACGATGATACATATTCGATAACATTTTTTCCGATTCCACTTGTCATTCTCATCATTTCTGTGACAGATACTTCAACGAACGCGCAAAATCAAGTAAGATACAGGGTGAAACGAAAAAAATTGCCGAATTTAATTTCTACAATCTCCCCTACGGTGATACATATTCGATAACATTTTTTCCCGATTCCTCTTGTCATTCTCTTCATTTCTATGACAGAAATTTCAACGACCACGCAAAATCAAATGAGAAACAGGGTGAAATGTAAAAAAATTGCCGAATTTAATTTCTCCAATCTCCCCAACGGTGATAGATATTCGATAACATTTTTTTCCGATTCCTCTTGTCATTCTCATCATTTATGTGACAGATACTTCAATGAACACACAAAATCAAGTGAGATACAGGGTGAAATGTAAAAAAATTGCCGAATTTAATTTCTCCAATCTCCCCTTCAGTGATACATATTCGATAACATTTTTTTCCCGATTCCTCTTGTCATTCTCTTCATTTCTATGACAGACATTTCAACGACCACGCAAAATCAAATGAGAAACAGGGTGAAATGTAAAAAAATGCCGAATTCTATTTCTCCAATCTCCCCCACGGAGATACTTATTCGATAAAAAAAAATCCCGATTCCTCTTATCATTCTCTTCATTTCTATGACAGAAATTTCAACGACCACGCAAAATCAAATGAGAAACAGAGTGAAATGTAAAAAAATTGCCGAATTTAATTTCTCCAATCTCTCCTACGGTGATACATATTCGATAACATTTTTTTCCGATTCCTCTTGTCATTCTCATCATTTATGTGACAGATACTTCAATGAACACACAAAATCAAGTGAGATACAGGGTGAAATGTAAAAAAATTGCCGAATTTAATTTCTCCAATCTCCCCTACAGTGATACATATTCGATAACATTTTTTTCCCGATTCCTCTTGTCATTCTCTTCATTTCTATGACAGAAATTTCAACGACCACTCAAAATCAAATGAGAAACAGGGTGAAATGTAAAAAAAATGCCGAATTCTATTTCTCCAATCTCCCCCACGGAGATACTTATTCGATAAAAAAAAATTCCCGATTCCTCTTATCATTCTCTTCATTTCTATGACAGAAATTTCAACGAACACCCAAAATCAAATGAGATACAGGGTGAAATGTAAAAAAATTGCCGGATTTAATTTCTCCAATCTCCCCTACGATGATACATATTCGATAACATTTTTTTCCGATTCCACTTGTCATTCTCATCATTTCTGTGACAGATACTTCAACTAACACGCAAAATCAAGTGAGATACAGGGTGAAACGAAAAAAAATTGCCGAATTTAATTTCTCCAATCTCCCCTAAGGTGATACTTATTCGATAACATTTTTTCCCGATTCCTCTTGTCATTCTCTTCATTTCTATGACAGAAATTTCAACGAACACGCAAAATCAAATGAGATACAGGGTGAAATGTAAAAAAATTGTCGAATTTAATTTCTCCAATCTCCCCTACAGTGATACATATTCGATAACATTTTTTTCCAATTTCTCTTGTCATTCTCTTCATTTCTATGACAGAAATTTCAACGACCACGCAAAATCGAATGAGATACAGGGTGAAATGTAAAAAAATTGCCGAATTTAATTTCTCCAATCTCCACTAAAGAGATACATATTCGATAGCATTTTTACCCGATTCCTCTTGTCATTCTCATTATTTCTGTGACAGATACTTCAACGGACACGCAAAATCAAGTGAGATACAGGGTTAAATGTAAAAAAAATGCCAAATGTGATTTCTCCAGTCTCCCCTACGGTAATACCGAGGGGGAAGTAACTAGCCATTTTTTGTACACCTAATGAAAATAATGCAGTAATTAACTCTAATGAAAAATAATTACCATTAATGATGTTATACTATTCATCGGAAAATCACTGATTAAAATCCGCGTCTGCTCAGCGATCACCGAGGGGATCACTTACCGATTGTCAGACGGCATAAATTTGCCAACTTGGAACCGAAAAAAATCATATCAGGATCCCCAGAAACATAGATTTCGATTTTAAGTTGAATATGAAATGATTAATGAAGTAATGAAAATGTTATGATGTACACCTAATGAAAGAGTTACTTCCCCCTCGGGTAATACGTATTAGATAACATGTTTTTTTTACCAATTCTCAATACTTCTTTGAATAAAACATCAACGATAATGATATTATGTACTGAAATTAATTTAATTTGCAATACCCAAGGCAATACCTATACAATAATAAGCAAAATATTTGTAAAAATGTGTTGAATATCATAGTTTTTTTTTTCAACTCTCTCTAATGCTACCTTTAATAACAGTATGTACAGGGTAGGTAGCTACTATTTTGAGAGTATTTCGAAAATACTATAAAAGTACAAAAAGTAATATATTTTTTATTATTCATCATTTTGGCAGCGAAAAAAGAAAATGTTTATGCATGTATCAACAAAAAACAATATTAATACTCAAGAAAAAAACTTTTGATAAAGAGAGAGAGAGGGAATTTTTGATATATTATTAGTTATAGCACCATACTGATTAATATCACACATGGACCATTGAAATCTTGAAATGTAATTTCTGCAGCTTATGACTATTGTCTAGTAGGTATGGGTACTGTTATTTTACATATCAAGTGTGAACTGTACTGTCTCTCCTTGAAACAGAATTAATTTATATTATTATACCAAACAAACAGGGTAAGGAATATTTTTAGAATCACAATATTGTAACTCAGTTAAGATAATGAAAGGTTAGTATGTAAATTAAGGTAACAAACTGGAAGTATTGAAACTACAGTTGTGTTATAGATAAAGCATAAGGTAAGGTAACTTTGATGTGTTAAAGTAACATATAAGACAAAAAGTTGGTTAGTTTAAGTTTCTGCAGTGCAATTCTACTTCTAGAAAATTCACAATCTACCTTTCGTCACATTCCTAACTTCCATTATAATAAACAAAGTGTAATGATTCTAAACTACTCATATTTAGATGTTCCATACACTTTTTCATAGCTTTGAAATAAACATTTAATTTGCAGTTTCATTTAGGTCTGTACATTGCACTTTCATAAGAGAAAAATAAAACAATAAAAGATTTGTTAAATTTTGTAATAACAGGTTAAAAAAATAAAAAAAATTCAATGCAGTTTATTGATATGGTTAGGTACCAATCTGACACTTATAATTTATATACTTTGGGCAAATTGACTCACCTTCGGGAACGTGTTGAGGTCATCTGCATGCTGGGACGGCCTCTTGGGTGTATCTTTCTTCTTGACACCAAGACTTTGCTGATTGTAATTGTACTTGAAATTTTTACCATCTTGAATTACGAAATTCCTACTAACAGCGCGTTTAACAGATGCCCGAATCGCCCCCTTCAAGTCATTTTCGGGACTCTCCAACACATTATGAGACTGTCTTATGTATTTCTCAATTGATTTCAACGAAGAGCCATCTCTTTCACCCAACTCACGGACTGCTTTGGTCACAACTTTAGTTAAATCTACACTCTGTTCTATTTTCAGTGTTCTATTTTGCAAACCACCGGGGTCTTTATACGAACTTTGTCCTTTATTGAAGACTTTTAGCACTGCGCCTTCTTTCACCGCAACTTCTAAATGTTCACCGATAACATCTTCGTGGTAATTATTGTGATGTTGTCTGATGGCATGGCATATTCGTTCCACACTAGGCCGTTGTTTTTGTGAACGTATTTTTCTTATTGCGTCCAGTATCCAGGAAGACCAAATTTCCTGTGAAACCTCCTCCGGTTCACACATAGCTAAAAATTCCATAAAAGAAGTCAGACAACATTATTTACTATTAGAAATTACGCGAAAATCAAAGTGAATTGTACAAGTTCCGGCGGGAGACATTCCAAATCTATAAACTGGGTTAAATGTTTCAAAACGTAATATTTGGGAAAAATTACCTTCAGAACAGAAGATATCACAGCTGGAAAGTAATAAATTACCATCCAACTAATTGTAAGGTTGTCGGATTTGAAACTAGACGCCTATCACTTATTGTAAATACGTAAAATGAATTCCGTCGGCAGCCATCTTGGGGCGAGCAAAACGACACACATATTAATGTCTCTTTTATTCACATCACAGCTTCTTTTGTACAAACGGTTACACTGAACACGGATACACCAACCAACCGAACATATTCAAACACTCAGGCACTTCGATAAATCAATTTACAGCCGAAAATTAATTCAACAGAATCGTCACATCAACTACAACAAACCTTCCGGCGGCAAATGCTTTCGTTTCCAAACATTCCACGTAACTTTCGTGTGTCTGCCGTCGGGCAAGTTGGATCGTCCATTTGTCAGAAAATCACTTACGACTTCGCCGAATCTTCGTCGTATGCTCGGATTTGCGTGATATTAATTAAATTACCTTGGTCATTATTCATGGGAAAGTACCACAACTAAGGTTAATAAGTGACAAAATGGTCAAACTGAGCACGCGCATATTGTGATCTCCCTTTGCCTGCCCTCGTCCCGAGGACACCGATACCGTAAATAATACGTATTTCCGCCAGCAATCTACGATATTACCACCACGGATATCGTAAATGAGGACCGAGGCTGGGTATGAATTATGGTGGTCTGATAAAGTAGGAAACCAGAAAAATGAAAGACTGCCTACATTTAAACTATTAATGATGCTTTTCATTTTCAGAGTTGGAAATGCCTATCTGAAGAGGTAGGTGTATGTATGTTTGTGACGAAAATCGTGAGTGAAAGGTATTAGCAAATAATCGATTTGTTCGAATCTTGATGTACCAGCGGCGGGCTTAGACTTTTTGCTGCCCACGAGAGAGATACAAAATGCTTTTTATTTAGTTTCAAAGGCATTTCACATTATTGAAATGACTGATATACTACGTATTTAGAGATGTGTCGAATTTACTGGCTACCAAAATAATTGTTTTAGATTATCTGCTGCTTGTCATAATGACACCGTTATGTCATTGTATTTCAGTAACACAATGTCTAGGACCTAGGACCATAATGAAATTTGAATGTAAAGTTTCTGAATGTTTAGCATGTATGATTTTTATGAGAAAAAATGCAAGTGGGTAATACCTACCTATCAATTTGTTTCGATTCCATTCAAAATTGTTATGTAGGCGTTTTCGGGATCGGATATTATGAATTTTTTGTCAAAATTCATAATTTCAAAATGGCGGCAGCTCTAAGATGGCAGACGAGTTTTGTAATCATGATCCGATTCGATTCAAAATTAGTATATGGGGATTTTTGGAGTCGACGATTATGAATTTTTCGTAAAAATTCATAAATCTAATATGGCGCTGCTTCAAGATGGCGTATGAGTTTCCTGATCATTGTCCGATTCTAGGTATTCAAGATTGGCTCGTGGTGATTTTTGGGGTCAGAGATTATGATTTTTTTTCAAAACTAATAAATCAAATATGGCAGCTCCAAAATGGCGGACGAGTATTGTAATCATGGTCCGATTCGATTCAAAATTAGTATATGGGGGCTTTTTGGGTCGGAGATTATATATTTTTTGTTAAAATTCATAAATTCAATATGGCAGCTCCAAGATGGCGGACGAGTTTTGTGATCACAGTCTGATTCGATTCAAACTTGGGATATATGTGGGAGTTTTCAACGTGGAAATTTATGAATTTTTTGTCAAAATTCACAAATTCAATATGGCGACTGCAAGATGGCCGACGAGTTTAGTGATTATGGATAGATTCTATTCAAAATTGCTATGTGGGGACTTTAGACTTGTCATATTTCATAAATTCAATATGGCGACTTCAAGACGCGGGACGAGTTTTGTGAGCATAGCCAGATTAGATTTACCACTGTTATGTGGGGGATTTTGGTGTAGATTATAAATTTGTTATCAAAATTCATAAATTCAGTATGGCGGCTCCAAGATGGCTGACGAGTTTTGTGATTATAGATTATGTTCAAAATTGATGGGTGTTTTCGGGGTCGGAGATTAAGATTTTTTGTCAAAATTCATAATGGCGGTTCCAAGATGGCGGACGAGATTTGTTATCATGGCCCGTTTCGATTCTAAATTGGTATGCGTGAGTTTTTAGGGCCAGAGATAATGAATTTTTTTGTCATATTTCATACAGTCGATAAATATGGCGGATCCAAGATGGCGGACGAGTTTTGTGATTATAGATTATATTCAAAATTGATATATGGGGGTTTTCGGGGTCGGAGATTATTATTTTTTGTCAAAATTCATAATAGCGGTTCCAAAATGGCGGACGAGAATTGTTATCATGACCCGATTCGATTCTAAATTGGTATGCGTGGGTTTTCAGGGCCAGAGATAATGAATTTTTTTGTCATATTTCATACAGTCGATAAATATGGCGGATTCAAAATGGCTGACGAGTTTTAAGATTATGGGCAGTTTCTATTCAAAATAGCTGTGAGGGGGATTTTCGGGACAAGAAATAATGATATTTGCTGACAATCAAATTCAAGATGGCAGCTCCAACATGGCGGATGAGTTTTGGGATCATAGTCTGATTTATTCTAAATTGGTATGCGTGGGTTTTCAGGGCAGAGATAATGATTTTTTTGTCATATTTCATACAGTCGATAAATATGGCGGATCCAAGATGGGGGACGAGTTTTTAGATTATGGACAGTTTCTGTTCAAAATTGCTGTGAGGTGATTTTCGGGACCAGAAATAATGAATTATTTGCCGACAATCATAAATTCAATATGGCAGCTCCAACATGGCGGATGAGTTTTGGGATCATGGTATGATTCGATTCAAAATTGGTACATGGAGGATAACGGGGTCGGAGATTAGGAATTTTTTGTCTAATTTCATGAATCCAATATGGCGGCTTCCAGATGGAGTGCGAGTTTTGTGATTATATTGTCAGATTCGAATCAAAATTGGTATTTGGGTGTTTCATAACTGGTATGTGGGGGTTTTCGGGGTCAGAGATTATGCATTTTTTGTCAAAATTCAATATGGCGGCTCTAAGATTGGCGGACAAGTTTTGTGATTAAGGTCAGATTCTATTCAAACTTGCTATGATAGGAATTTTCAGAGTGGGGGAATATGATTTTTTTGGTCAAAATTCATATGAGTGACGCTTTTGTGACTGGGGTTCGATTCTATTGAAAATTGGTAGGGGTTTTCGAGGTTACATTGTCACCATACAAAAATCCAAGACAACGGCTCCTGTACATATTGCTTGAAAATAGAAAAAAAAAGAAAAATTTGTTAAAAAAAAATTTAAAGACAAGCTTATAATCAACAATAGCAATTCCAAATCTTGTCTGCGTTTGTATTCAAACTGAAAACAACTAGAATAACCTACGTCACACATCTAAAAAAATGTATTTTACTTTGTAGTACATTTGAATAAAGGCTTGTCTTTGAATTTGTTTAGCTAATTTTTTTTATAAATGACAGGAATGATTTAGACAATATTGAAATAATACCTACCGTTCTTTCCAAACCAGTCCCAAATTATACTGAGTTCAGAGACGGATTAACAGCTATTTTCGCCCCATCTGTCCAGACCTTTATTGCAATCACATACTTCAAACTTCTGAAGATTTTGGAACATATTTCCCTAGAAGCCATTTCTAAACCGACAGATAACATACCAGTTAGGTACGACTTCGAAACGCGTTTTGAAGTGGTCAAAAAACAACCACCAAATTCGCACAGAGAACGGACCTTAAAAGGGAATTTTCAACTTCTTCAAAAAAAAAAGATCGCAAATAGATTGATTTTTTATTTTCGACACACAAATACATAGGACATATTTGGTTCTTATCACATCTAATTCTCACTATCTATGTTACTAATAGAGGACAGCTCTCCATAACAATGTTTGGTCCTGGGATCCTTGTAAGAATTTTCATGCTGTACACTTTGAGAGTTAGTTCGACACGTTGCCAAACATAGCTCAAAGTGATCTCTTACTGAGGCAAACAGTACGCGGTTCTGCTGAGTTGCTTTGCCGAGAACGTTCTCCAAAACTTCTCTCTGAAAATAAAATTTCATTAGTATTGATATTACTTACACGTTATGGTTTATTACAAATATCTTAAGAAGTATTGAAGGAATCATTAGAATTTGCAGATTATTGAAAAACTTACAAAATAATTTTTGTACGATCAGATCGGTATATTTAACCACTGAGAAAAACCTCTTCTAAAAATAGTGTATTTTTCAAAAATTCATAATTTTGATCTGGATAAACAATTTTGCGGGAAATGATAGATAATAATAATAATAATATATAGTTCAACTGTGCGCAAGATGTTTTTTGTCAAATGTGTAGTTTTTGCACAATCGCATCAATAAACAATTTAAGGGCACATCTTGCAAAATGCGCAGATTTAAGGGAAATCGTCATATTCAAATTCTGTAAACGGCATCTGGAAGTAGAGATAAAAATCTACAATTTTGGATTTTTATTTGAGAGGTGGGAAATGTGTTGGAAATGTCAGCTCGGGGCAATTTTTGTTATCAGAGTTACAAAAAACTTTCAAGGGGATCGTATCTGCATATCGAAAAATATAAATATCGATTTTGACATGTCACATGACCAGTAATATGGCGACAATTTCAACAAATTCATAACCAGTGGGCAAAAAGTGGTGTTATTTTTGAAGGTAGCGATAAAACGTATTTGAAAAAGTTGCTTATAATTGAATTTTAGGCCTAAGTATATGCAAAATTATAATTGAATATTGCAATTTTATCGAAACATTTTTTGGTGTTATTTTTGTTGTGTTGTGTGTGTTGTGTATGTTATTTTTTGGTCTTAAATAACTTTTAGAGGAACCATTTCAAACTTATTCAATCAATAAAATAAAACTTTTGATGTTTTTTCCCAAATGCTGGTGCAAAATTAAGAATAAAGGGTTAATTTTCGATTTTTTATCATCTACAACTTTTGTATTGAACATTTTCTGCTAGGAGGTCAACGTTTCGCTGTAAACAGCAAAAAACCATTTTCAACCCCTAAACTGCATTCCCATTTCACCAATTTCGAGTTTGAATATTTTTTCCCTTAAAGTTGGAACCTGAATAACATTTTCCACCTGGTCCTTGTCTGTTATTTTTTTGCTTTTCACAAAAATTATGGGCATCAGCCTATATTCTAGACTGGTCCCATTTGAATACACCCATAGAAATTTTGACAAAAAAATGCCCAATACGTTTTCGCAATTTTCAAAATGCATTCTGTGATCGTACTTTTCTACCTGAAAAAGATAAGGAGTTCGATATTTGAAGAAAAAATAAATCTATTTTCTAAAATATACCGAAATATGTGGGGTGGGGTGGGGCTTGGCTTGTATATGTATGGCTGAAACGAATTCCATATTGTGTACACCTACCTTTTCTGGATGTAAACAACAGGAAACGCAATATTCGTATATTGCACAACAGTAGGTTGGTTTACAGGTTTCGCACGAATATTGAAACACAAGAGATGAGGCATCATTGCAGCATCCATTTTGTAGAACTTCATTACGAGGACATATAAATCCTGCAATAACAAGGTCACTTGCAATAAAAATTGGAAAACATATTTGCCAAACATTTTTAGTACATGTATGGGTAACAAACATAATATCATTGATTGCTTTGCACGTTTTCTCTAATGATTCAATAAAACGACATTGCGGAGATATTAATAGAAACAACAATATGTTTGTTGAGCAATTGAATTCTCAAAAAGTCTGTGAATGTCCACAAAAGACTTCTAGTATATTCCCAGAACAAAATTATCATTCTCAGAACATAATTAACATTTTCAGAATAAAATTATCAATATTTTAAACCATGCAGGATTCGTGACAAGCCATCATTTCTCAATGGACCTTTCCAAGAGATATGAGGTAACACTGAAATTAGAAAGTAAATACGCTAATATAATTTTTTTTAATTTTTTTTTTCTGACCGCTTGTTTATCTATAATCAGAAGAAAAGTGGGCTCGTGACGTCACGTTCATCAAAACTAAATTTGGCAACGTTGTTAAAGTTGTGCACCAAATTCTCATTCAAATATAATGTGTTGTATGACAGTTGTCATTTGATACCAGATGGGTTCTTTCGTCCGTTTCACGGTGCGATCAATAAGAAAGTTTGTCTCTGTCTAACTCATTTGCCTACCCATTTGATACAAGTGAAGCAGTTCCATCAGATCTAAACTTCAACGAACACTACCTTGATTTATTTTTTGAGGTTAACGCAGTTTTGAGAGCTTTTGTTGTTTGTGTTCTAAAATTTGTTATTAATTCCTGTATCCAGTACCTGTATCCCTGCAATAACTGAACATGTCGAAAAGATGCTTTGTACCCGGTTGTCTGAACACCAGTGCAAATTCCAATAAACAATTTTTTTATGCACCTAAAGATGAAGCGCGTCGGAAAATGTGGTTCGAAACAGTGAATAAACCTTTTATTGTGAAAAGCGGAAATATATGTTTTTGTGAAGAACATTTGCAAGTGAGTACTTTACGTTATGTTATTATTGTATTTAAAGCAGAGTTCAAGGAATGAATTTAAATTTGTCATTGCAAGAAAGACCGTGAATAATTACACAAATAAATTCACACCAAATCGTTTATGATAACACCTCACTACACTATTATCGAATTTATCAGTTGAATGTTGATTGTTGAATGTAAATAAAATAAACATTAACCTCACATATCCATATAACTTTTGAGAATTGAGAACTGTCATTACGATTTGCTGTGTTGTCAATGCTCGTTCTTCATCAAAAGGATGATCCGTTCAGAAAATTTGAAAGTTACAAATGCAATAAAAAATAGCTAATATGTGGATTTTTATCTGAGTTGATCAAGTGACAATGTATTGATTATTTCTCAACGGCTTATATCATGCTAGACGTTATATTTTTAAGGAGAACGGTATTGCCTGTTTCGGAACGTGGATTATTGTGGGAGGTATTTCCGATGAACGTGACGTCAGCGGCACACTTTCATATGTGATATTTTTTTAAAATGAAAGAAAAATAATGGACCTTTTTGTTAAATCTTTTCAGACTAACAACTATCGATTTAAACGAGTTTTGTAATTTATTTTCCGTAAATGTAAAGGTCCATTTAAACCATAATCTTTGCCTGTCTAATTTTTCAAAAGCTCTCCTCAAATCTACAACTATGATGAGATCTGAAAATATACTGATTTTTTGACGTTTTCGCCTACAATTATGATCTGTCAAAATGTCAAACTTTGCTTTGTCATCTATGATTGCATCGTTGAAAACACCAACGCTGACAGACCAATCAGAATTGAGAGACCTGGTGTTTTCGCGATAATACAAGTTGTCTTTGATTTGTGATTGGTCAGATCACGTGAATATCTTGAGAAGAGTGAAATAGTCCAATAAAGACCCCCGAGTTATATTTGAAGCAAAATACTTTATTTTTCAAAAATGCATAAATGTATGAACAGTGTGTAAATAATTACTTTACGCACATTTGATGATTTTATGCACAGGTGAACAGTGCGTAAAACCTTAGTTTACGCACTGTAGTAGAAAAAAATATTTTACTGAAAACTGTTCAACATTTTTGTTATAGGAGTATGTCTATTGTACGAAAGAAATGTGCGCATTGATCGGATCTGCAATTTTTTTAATTTATATATTTGAATTTGATGCAACTGCAACTATGTACAAATGTAAGTGAAATTCGGAAGTATAATAATAGTGTTGTATATAATTCGTTTGGTCCATTGATTGAGATATCTTGAACATCCATACAGATAGTTTCCTTTGAAAGATATTGTTTTTATAAAGTAGTCTGCATGTTCTTTCAAAGTTAGTCTATAATCCATAATACCAAGATATTTGAATTTTTTTACCACTTTATTACCATTATAATTTCTTTCATTAGCAATGAGCATGAATTTAGTTTTATCACCGTTTATTTTCAGTAGATTTCTACAGCACCGTTCTTGAATTTGATAAATCAAATTGTTAAAAGCTTCAACCAGAAGCACTGAGTCTGATGTAGTGAAATGAATTAAAGTGTCATCAGCAAACAAATGAATTTTACAATTTCCTGCTGCTTCATCAATATACTTTAGGAACAATAAAGGCCCAAGAACACTTCCTTGTGGGATCCCATAACTATTTTCTATTTCCTCGGAGAGTTTTAATATTAAACCTTAGTTTCTGTTATTGATGAAATCGAATGATTCTTCTTTTGACGCTAAGGTAAACACAATAAGATTTTCAATACTGTAACTCAGCAGAGCTGCAGCAAGCTCATCTACAAGCTATAGTAAGTTTGCTTGCATACCACTGAAAATTCAGACATCACATGCATAAAATCAGCCTAGCACAGAATGATTAGTACGGACTATACAAAGAGGCTGATGAAACCACTTGACTCAATTTAAGCACATGTTCTGCGTCCAGAATTATGTTTGTTACATTTGATAATACAGTTCTAATGCAATACTCTTCCAATATACTTTTAAATTTCCTTTGGAGATTGGATATGCCTACTGGGAGAAATGTAAATATATAAGAGACGAAGTGAGCATACCTTTTTTTGTAAATTTTTGTAAAATTTGTTTTTACGAAACTCCCAGGTTTTTGGAGAAAACACCTCAAAAGCAGAGCTTGTGCGAGCAAGGATCACTTGTTCGAAAATAACCTATTACAGTAACCAGTACTATAATTTATACTTCTAGATGATCAAATACGTTCAGTAATTATTAGACTCAGTTATAACATGAACTAAATTGTAAGTACAGATAAACATTGTTTTGATAATGAAGAAAATCACCTCGTTCATCCACAATCAACACTTTTCCTTGTACTGAATTTCGACAATTTTTGTCCGCTTCATTTGTAGCATTGTGTTGCTGCAGTGTACGCCAAATGAACGGTTGACTCCTACGAATTGGTACTATATCGTCACTGTCGAGAAAGTCTCTCTGAAAAGCGAACAATTATTGTTTTTCAACAATGTATCAAATGAAGTTACCCTTCCTAGATAGCAAAATGCACAATAACAAAACGAAAGTGTTAGGATGAGGCCTAATATAACTCTTCGTCTCAAAAAACGAACGATACCAGAGTACCACATTTTATGATAATTAAAGGCATTGTATCATTTGGATCTGTAAAAATTGCTCCAAATAATTCAAATCCCAAATAAAAAGAATTTAATAAAATTACAATTTACAACACATGACAACTGTCGCCTGTCACTGTCAATTACCCAACTGTGTTCTTCTTCTTTTCTGAATATTGGCATCAGCTGCTGGACTTACCGGCCAGTTGCTGCGTTCTCTTAGCAACAAAATGACAAGTGACAGCTCTAGAATCACTATGGGATCTGGGATACTCACCGACCTATGATCGGTGGGGATACTAGATTCTTTCGTTTGCATCGAAGTGTGATAGTGCACCCCATTTCTGTATTCGTTTGCCGATTGGATTGACACACTTTTTTTCCGAGAACAGTGCAACGAACAAACCACCGCTGTTTAAACACGAACACTAATGATGCTCTTTCGTTGCATGCGAAACAAACTGAATATCTGCAGAAAATCGCTTGCGTTATTTGGAAAAGAAAAATTTGCATTACTTAGTGCTCCTTTGGTTTGTTTAATCTGTACGAGCTCGTTGGACACAAAAAAAGAAATGTGTCAATCCAATCAGCAAACGAATACAAAAACTGAGTGTAAATTACACCATGTGTAGGAAAGTGCTACATTTCGATGAAAACGAGAGAATCTACTAGTTGCGTTTCATTTGCCTGATTCCAACAAGGCAATCAACCAAGGACATTGATCACTATTTGTAGAGGAAGACCCAATCGACTGATATTATAGTCCTGTCAAATGATGTCAGTGCGATGCCTCCTAATGGTTATACCACAGACTAGTAGTAGTATTTATGTATATATACATGTTTTCTAATCTGTGGTTATACTATACTATACTGGGCTCAATAAATATAGATATACAAACACATATGGAAGGCATCGCGGTGACGTCAAATGAAAAATAACATTGCAACATAGGGAAGGGGCCATCGTCTACAAATAGTTTTCAGTGTCCTTGGATCGGGCCATCCTTTACAAATAATAAATAATGTTCAATGTCCTTGGTAGACGATAGTCCTTATTGTAATCATTTTTTTCTGTTTACTTAAGCACTGCGTTTAGTGGTCAGCTGATATTTACACAATAAACTCTGTTTGCATGCATCTGTCTTGTCATTTAAACTTTCCGGAAGTCCCTGTAGTTTACCGAATGACTGTGCTTTCTGCTAGTTCCACTTCCACGACACGACATCCACTACTTTTCTTTTTCAAAATTTTATATTTTATTGACAGCACCACAGCATAATCTAAAATACCCGTCTGCGATGTTATAGCCACATTTTTTCTCTTATTATTTTTATTATTATTAATTATTGATTATAGTCTAGACGGCAATTAGGAAATTATCTGTACTTTTCTGGACAATCACTGTTATTATTTCAAACGAATTAAAATGATTGATTTTTTCAAACCATTGTTCAATGCCTTTGACTTAACCTCTCCGTTCTCTTATCGAATTTATCCTAAAAAGGAACACGTGTGAATTGAGAAATAATAGTTTTCTGGCCTCTGGTTTGCATTTGATTTTTGAGTAGAATTCCTCCGACAGCCAATTTGAAATATGGATAGAAGCAGCCTCAGGTGAATATAGTTTTATTGTTTCCCACGGTAAAATCAGGTAGGCCAAGACTTGAAGTATTTTCGTGTTTCTTGTTCTTCTTTTATTTCATTATCAAACGTCTTTTTTTCAGAGAAAACTTGTTAATAGGAATAGGAAATCCTCTGTTGGATATTTCAGCTGTAGTAACCAAAGAATTCTTGGCTAAATATGACATGAAAGAGAATGACGCTATTTTAGCGGGCGAAAACCATAAAAATTTAAACAGTGAACTCATAGAGAAGTACCAAGTTAGTTACATAGCAGGAGGAAGCGTGCAAAACACATTAAGGGTAGCCCAATGGCTAATTGAAAAACCGAAAGTTACCACGTTCTTCGGATGTGTGGGTGAAGACAAGTTCTCGAAAATATTATATGAGAAAGCTTCATCTGATGGAGTGAATGTTCGGTACCAGTATAATGACACCGAACCTACAGGAACTTGTGCAGTTCTTATTACAAACCACCATAGGTCATTGTGTGCAAATTTAGGCAGCGCAAATTGTTTCACAATCGATCACATCAGGAAGCCAGAAAATAAACATCTGATAGACACAGCCCATTTCTATTATGTATCTGTAAGTATTTGGTAATTCTCATAGTAAAATTGTAACATTACTTTTGCAGTTTTTATCAAAAAACCAGCTGTTGATTGGTTGAAATGATTCAAATCTCATGATTTTTTGCTTAAAAATTTCTGATAAGCATGTTATCATTTAGAGAAAATTAAGACTGAGGTTATTATTGGTTTATTAATATTAAAAAATAAAACCACTGTAACTGAATAATGTTTATTTTAGTTAATTGTGGTGCTTGTAAAGAGAAAGTCCTGGTTTCAAACTAAATATATGAAAACTGGTGGCTTTTAGCCTGATGGTCAATTTTTATGACAAACTCAATGATGAAAATGTTTTTCAAAGAAGAGCACTGGTGAAAACTCTTAACTTTTTTCATGTTAAAAATTCTTTGTTTCCAAAGCACTCTTTTACGTAGAATTCAATGGTGTCGGTGATTCAATAATAATAATAATTTTTTTCATCAATGATTTTTTTTCTTAAAGCAATAAAACTATAAAATTTTGAATATTATTGTGATTCACACAATACCTAATGGTAAAGGTAAGCTTATCGGGCTCATTCTTGAAATAGAAACAAAAGTGTTGTTACTTACTAGTTTTATCACCTGAACACGAATCCGAAAGAATTTTGTGGGGGTCTCTTATACTTTTCGAGATATGAACTTTTGAATCTTGAAAATAGACCATTTTCAAACACGATTTTTTTGGTAAAAAAAATCGCAGAAAATGCTTCATTCTTTCTGTCGACACTTTTTTCATTTCCTAATCAACTCTTTTTTTACAATTACAAGCACTAAACCAAACGTTTTACGGAAAAAGTTAACCTTCTTATATTACACTATACTTAACCTCACTCTCCATTGGCGTTCGGTCTAGAGGTGTTGGAAGGGTTAGGTATACTTTATGAGAAGGTTGAGTTTTTGTGTAAAACATTTAGTTTTAGTACTTGTAATTGTGAAATATGGGTTAATTAGGGTCTTAAAAAGTGCCAACAAAAAGAAGGAGGCATTTTGTGCGATTTTTCACTGAGAAAATCGAGTTTGAAAATGGTCGATTTTCAAGATTCAAAAGGTCATATCTCGAAAAGTATAAGAAACCCCCACGAAATTCTTTCAGATTCGTGTTCAGGAGATAAAACTATGTAAGTAACACCACTTTTCTTTTTGTTTCGAGAATTAGCCCGATAAGCTTACCTTTACCTAACTTATATAACTGTGGCTGAAGGTAAAAAGCACTTTTTTACGTAGGATTAATGGTGTAAGTGATTTAATTTTTCAAATCATATATCAATAGTTGTTATTAATGGAAAAATTATTTTTTTTAAAGGAGACACCCTATATATTGCTGCATATTTCAGTAGAGTTTGAAATTTCCGTTCTAAAAATTTAGCACACTTGAAATGCAGAGCTTTCAGGTTTTTTAATGTAGACCTTGAAACACACACTTTGAATAAGTAGGCTTTGGACGACGCGGCGACAAGAGTTCAATTCAATTCAAAATATGCTTTGTCATAAGTTGTTGCATAAATATAGGTACATTTATATAAAGAACCATACAAACATATAAATAAATGATATATACATATAAATAAATGGTACAAACTTATGAATAAATGATAAAAACATATAAACACAATATTTGCGACAAATCAAACAGTAGTTGTCAACCTACGAAAATGGTATGAAGGTGTAACAAAAAATTTAAGCTTGTATAGAGCCATAGTTAAAATATAAAAATAAAAAAATATAAAATAATAAAAATATAAGAATACGAAAATACTGAAATACTAAATACTGAAATACTAAAATACTATGAGTAAGGTTATTCTGGACTTTCATTGTCTAAAAAAGAACAAAGAAAAATTCAATTCTCTGCAATTTCTAATCACGACGTTTCAACTGTTGAAATCTACAGTCGTTATCAAGTGTATAATGCGACAATCTCAAGGATACTTCTTATATATGCTGTGGATAATTTTGTGTCATTAGCCTAGGGGTAATTTGGCGGTATTCAGGTAAGCTTGTTAATTACTGTGCCAGGTCCCTCCGGTACAGCATTGTTAATTATTATTGCAATTTCAATTGATCCATGCCACTAATTAAGGGTTTCCACACATTACGGATTTCTATGCTAGCTTGACTAAAGACATTGTTGTTCATAATATATGCACTCTCTTTAAACTTGCTTCTATACCAGCCCTCTTCTTTATGGATGACTTCGGCTTCAGTCCATTTTATGTTGTGTTGGGTCGTCCAGACATGATCCGCTATTCCTGACTTTGATGTTTCTCCTCGTTGAGTGTTTCTCTTGTGTTCAGCGAGTCTAACGCTAAGTGGTCTCTTAGTTTCTCCAAGATAAGCTTCGCCGCATTCACAAGGGATGCGGTAGATGCAGTTTTTCGAGTCAATGTCAGCGTTACGTGGTCTGGTCTTTGTGAGATGGCTGCGAATAGTGTTACCTGCCTTGAAACATGTCCGTATTTTGTATTTCGACCCAATTCGCTTTATTCTTTCCGATAGACCTCTAACATACGGAACGCACAGGGTGGTTTGTGTCGGCTCATCTGGTTTCACACACAAACCACCCTGTGCGTTCCGTATGTTAGAGGTCTATCGGAAAGAATAAAGCGAATTGGGTCGAAATACAAAATACGGACATGTTTCAAGGCAGGTAACACTATTCGCAGCCATCTCACAAAGACCAGACCACGTAACGCTGACATTGACTCCAAAAACTGCATCTACCGCATCCCTTGTGAATGCGGCGAAGCTTATCTTGGAGAAACTAAGAGACCACTTAGCGTTAGACTCGCTGAACACAAGAGAAACACTCAACGAGGAGAAACATCAAAGTCAGGAATAGCGGATCATGTCTGGACGACCCAACACAACATAAAATGGACTGAAGCCGAAGTCATCCATAAAGAAGAGGGCTGGTATAGAAGGAAGTTTAAAGAGAGTGCATATATTATGAACAACAAAGTCTTTAGTCAGGCCAGCATAGAAATCCGTAATGTGTGGAAACCCCTAATTAGTGGCATGGATCAATTGAAATTGCGATAAGAATTAACAATGCTGTACCGGAGGGACCTGGCACAGTAATTAACAAGCTTACCTGAATACCGTCAAATTACCCCTAGGCTAATGACAAAATTATCCACAGCATATATAAGAAGTATCCTTGAGATTGTCGCATTATACACTTGATAACGACTGTAGATTTCAACAGTTGAAACGTCGTGATTAAAAATTGCAGAGAATTGAATTTTTCTTTGTTTTTTTTTTAGACAATGAAAGTCCATACTCAAAGTGAAACATTGTCAACCACTTTCAAACAAACTAAAATACTAAAATAACAAAATAACTGAAATACTAAAATTTTAAAATATGAATCTATTGATATGAATATTAGTAGCTATCAAATGTTAAAAAAGCTGTTTATAGCAGTAATTAAAACTCATAGTTTCAATAAAACTGATAATTTATATTATATTTGCTACTAATAAATGAAACTCTAACAATAATAATGAAAATAAGAAACAAACAAGAACAAAATATTTCTTTAGAGGAGGTGTTCGAAATGTCCTTCAGCGTCTCCTACTCCTACACACAGGCAGCACCTTTTCTGAACCTCTCTTGTTCTTGCCTAATTAATTATTTCAATGGCAGTGGGAGAAGCAAAACTTTGCATAACTTCCGCTTTCTAATAGTATTTAGAGTTGGTCGGCAATTAAAAATAAGATATTGTAACCTACCCAGAGGTAAAAGTCCATAGGCGTTAGGTCAGGTGACCTGGCCGGCCAACGGTTGGGTCCTAGAGGTTGGCAATCCAATTTTTGCCAAAATTTGCAGCCAAAAAATTATTGACAATTGCAGCGTTGTGAGGAGAAGCCCCGGCTGAAAAAATATTTTTCTGAGCTTCATTAGCGGAAATTCGTCTACAATTCTTCCATGTGTTGTCCATGGGAGCAGATATTTAAACAGTTATGTTCTCTTTTAGGGTTTTTTCTTGACGGTGAGCCCTCCTTCACAAATGGAAATAGCCAAACTTGCCTTAGCCAGTGACCGTCCATTCATTATGAATCTGAGTGCACCCTTCATTTGCCAACATTTTTCAGACGTCCTCATGCAAGCCATGCCTTATATTGATATTCTTTTTGGAAACGAGTCGGTAAGTAAGCAAAATAAACATGAAATTTATTTTTGAAAATAGGAAATCCTAATAAACAATTTGTAGATAAAATTAATCTGAACAAAAAATATAATAGGTATACAATTACAATGCAGAATATACAGTAAAATGAACAATCTTTTGGTAAAGATCAACAATAATAAATATACATAAAACGTACTTTAAATAAAACTTTATATAAATACATCCAGTTGAATGAAAAATCTGAACAAAAATGGCGTTAAATGAGTTAAAAAAACGCGATTTTTCTGTTGATTATGCATTAGTTAATTAACAATTTGTTTCCTATTTGAGGGCCTCAGAAGAGATTCCTGTTGTAAAAATGAAAAAAGAAAATTCACTTGTGTTTTAGCTTCGACTGCTATGGTCATTAGCCGTTTGGTCTGGATAGGCCTTGTTATCAACAATTTACTTAGGTACAATGAAAACATTTTTTAAATTTTTTTTATGTTACTATTGATCCTTTTTTATGATCAGAAGCCACATATGAAAATGATTCTTACAAAATTGTTATAAACAAATGCGTTGTTTAGAAGGTAATATATATATATTTTCTTTTGGAAACCTAATCTGATGCATTTTAAGATTTTAGCAAAAAAATTGTCCCTTAAAAAAATATTTATTGCTTAAAAACGAATTTGTTAAATATACCGGTATTGTACACTTGATTTGGCGATTAAAACCTTCATAAATTAAAGAATCCCTTGCACCTAATAATATTTTTATCAATTTTTTTTTCAAGGAAGCCGAAGCACTTGCAAATTCTCTAAACTTCAACACAAAAGACATTGAAGAAATTGCTTTGAAAATCTGCAAATTGCCTAAACAAAACGAGAACAGGTCAAGAATAGTGATTCTCACGCAAGGAGTCGATCCAGTTGTTTTAGCCAGTGAAGGAAAAATCGTTACGTTTCCCATAACCAAACTACCAGAGGAGAAATTGATAGATACTAACGGAGCTGGTGATGCCTTCGCAGGAGGTTTCTTGTCGCAATATATCCAGGGTCAAGATCTAGATATATGTGTGAAATGTGCCATTTGGGCAGCGTCACAAATCATACAACGTAGCGGGTGTACCTTTGAAGGGAAAGCTACTTTCCAGACATAGCAGATGTAGGAATGAATTTTTAAATAATGTACTTACAAAATATGGTATGAATGGGATTATATGTGGGTTAACAAATTGTCTTTTATTGAATTACGTTATGGAAACCTGTATTTATTTAAGAAAACCGGTGTGAAGTTGGCGCAAGGTACATTCATAGAATGTAATGCATGGAATATTCTAGATGAGACGTGTTCATTTGGGCGGAATTCGTAAAAAGTACATCTAGTTTTGACGTATATTATAAATGACACTCATATTCCGGCCATCTATTAATGAGGGATAATATAATAAACTTAAAAAAAAAACTTTTTAGAGAAAAGCTTTTTATGAAAGCTTCTAGGGGTCACACAAATAAAATATATTGGATTCATTTTCAATATATTGGATTTTTTTTCAATATATTGGATTTCCTTTCAAAATATTGAAAATAAATCCAATATATTGGATTTTTTCCAATATATTTGATTTTTGTTTTGGTTGGTTCCCTGGTTTTGCCGTGGTCTTCTTTGGTTTAAATCTCCAAACGTTTCAACTGCAACTGCGGCAGTCATCTTCAGTGACGTGGTCGAAGTATTCTTCTAGACGTGTCAACTGAAACTGAAGCCACAGTATTATGCTTAAAAGAACCAGTAGTGTCAGCATCCCCACTTTTTGGTATGAAATCACAGAGCGCATGATCGAATCGCGGCGTGAAGTTTTTGGATGCGCCGTGAATTGCCTCGTTAATCGGCAACGTTTTCATGTCTAAAAATTTTCTTGTAATTTACCACTTCGATCTATCAGAATCAATACTTTTGGTTCGTTGAATTCTATAAGAAGTTTTATATTGTCCAGAATCACTACTTCGCCTGAAATATTGCAAGTTTTGATGAACTGTATATTGTATCCGTATTTAATCTCGTACACCAGAATAATTATATTCAAAACGAGAATATTTTCAGTAAAACTTGGCAACATTGGAACATTTCAGTAATATTTGAATACGATAACCGAGCTCAAAAAAGGAACGAAGGAACTTGCGTTGATAATGAGTTTACTGAAGTACTGAAAATTCTTAGATGTACACCTACTGAAAGAAGTTGTTACCCCCCCTTGTATTCAGAAGTGTATTTGTAGCAGGTGCAATTGTATAGTTTATTCTGCTTCATTTTCATCCCAGGGCTTAAGGCAAATAAATAAATAATTTAAATTAAATTGTTGTGTTGTTATTTCTAACACGTTTTCTGGATGGGCATCATCACACAAAAAATATGCCAATACTCTTCTCCAAAATTAATTAGATTTTCAGAAGACTGTATCAGCCTATTTTTTGGTTTTATTAAATTCTTTGTTAGCCAATAAAGATTTATTAAAAACAAATTGAAAATTCATGCATTTCATATAATAGTAGTAAACGGACTTGCACCGCTTGATCATCAAAATAAACCATCTCAGGTTGAAGGAAGGTTTTCATTGGCTTCTTTGTCACGTAATTCTACTACTAATTGTAGAAGTACAAAATAGCAGTAGCGGGATATGAGTACTCAAGAGGACGCTTGTCAAGCATCCATCAAATTTTACTTGGCAAGTATGTTCAGTGAAGAGTCAAATATTGAATAAGTTATGAATGGCATTTGAAAAGTAATTTAAATCAATATACCTCGTTTTGAAAACGCACTAAAAAGAATAAAATACTTTCTCCTAGTCTCATACAGATTCCTAACCCAATACAGATACTTAGTAATTGCAATAGCTATGAAACGACAAACGTGGTGTGCAGGGAGTAGGTGTTATTGAGAAAACTGAAACAACAGTTGGTATTATTTGCAGTGCAATACAATTGTTACAGATGAACCATTTTTGCATTAAGTACCTTCAACTGATCATATCCGAAATAGAAAATTGTTATACCTACCTACAAATAATCTATCTGTTTGATTGTTATTTTCCTGAAAAAGTAAAAAAGCAAGCAAAATTAATTCAGTTTGATTTTCATTTCAATATTATATCGAATCAATGCGTAGGGCACTCGGTGCGTGACCGTATCTCTATTCAGAAGATTCCTAATTCATACTCAACCCAATTTTCTAGAAGTATTTTATTGATTAATGGTTATATATTATAATCATACAGTGAGCACAAAGCTCACAGTTTTTTTGGGAGATCGTTTAGTAACAATAGTCGTTGTAGACCGATGTTTCACACTTTTTTTTTTACTCCCATATACACCAACAATGTAGACTGTTTTGGCAAGTACGTATCAGAAAACATCTACTCCCCTGTCTATATAATATGCCACAAGAGCTTGTTGCCAACTAGCAGAATTTATCTTTGATTCAGACTCTGTGGGACCACCTACAGACTAGTCCGGGGCGTAGTTGTTTTCTGACAGGTATTTGCCATAACAGCCTATATTGTAGGTGTAAGGGAGTAAAAATAGGTGAAACATCGGTTGGCAACGACTATCGTTATGTTTATATTATTAACATAGTATGCACATATATTGTATTGTTATCCAGTTCTAAGCTTAAAGTTTCAAGTCTCTCTAGCTCAAAGATAACTTAGTTCAAAATCAATTGCAAAATTAGTACCGAACAGACAAACAGTACAAGTCGTGAGTAAAAACGTTGTAACTTTGATTAGAAAATGTTATTATTAATATAATTCTATATTACTGTAAAGCAACCCATTTTGTTTCCCATAAGATTCGTATTACTGTGGAGCAGTTTATATCTAGTATCCACTTGCTGAGCAGTGTATGAAATGTCCAACGCTGACAAATCCACTCGTGGCGGGTAAATTCATGATGCGCAGTGGTCCTAAAAAAATAAAACTGTGAGACAGAAACATCAAAG
Organism: Chrysolina oricalcia; assembly: GCA_944452925.2. Lineage (NCBI taxonomy): Eukaryota > Metazoa > Arthropoda > Insecta > Coleoptera > Chrysomelidae > Chrysolina > Chrysolina oricalcia. Next base: position 68,630,361 of record OX101817.2, read on the forward strand.
GTTCCGACAAGACTGCATTTACTGGTTCTTTTAAGGCAACTTGATAAAATAAACGAGGGTGTATAACGTTACATATTAGGTGAAAGGTGATGTTTCACGGTGAATGGAATATTAGAAGTATCTGATGGAGAACGAAGAAGAAAGAAGAAGATTCAGAATTTAGATTTCTGACCATCTTATATCTATGTGAATTAAATATCAATTGAGAGTGAATTGGAAGTGAAAATAGGGACATGTGAACCGTTTCGATCAATTATGCATAGTTTCGACACAAAAATTCCTTAAGTTGAAAAATCTCGATTTTTCACATGCGCATGTTCCATTTGGAAAATCAAAATAGCTACTACTTTCTGATACAAGTGGCAACACTGTAGCGATGAAAATATTTTAGACGGATTGATCATATTCGATCATCCACGCCTACAAACTTTCGAAATGATCTCTTTGCCTTCTCCAGATACTTCTAATGTTCCATTCACCGTGAAACACCTAGTATGTTACTCGAAAGTCGAAAGTATATTTATTTATGTTTTGGTACCTTTATAATCTGTACATTTACTTAAGCAAGTAGTTATATAAAATATAGACAGAATACATACGCGATTCTTCTAATTCGTTGCCTATCTCCCGCCAAAGATTGTCCTTCCTCGCATGGTTACTGTAGTGCGGGTTACTCATATCATACAACTCGGGTTTTTCGTTGACTAGTGTAATCAATTTTTCGATTTTGCCTTCCATATTCGCAATATAACGAAACGCAACACAACACAGATCTCACCCTTGTGAGAGCTATATCATGACAGAGTATGTGCTGAGAAGCGTGCACATGCGCTTCGACGCTGCGTTACTGCTTTTCCGTTCTCACTTAGCGACGCGTAGCTGCATACAACGCTTTTGGAAGCGTTGGTTTGTGTCGCGTCGCTACGCTGCTGCTCTGCTTCGCTAAGTGGGAATTGCTGCATTTGAAAACAAGAGAACTTTTCGAAGCCGCATTTTGCAGCAACGCGCCGCATCGCGACGCGACGCCAAGTGAGAATCGGCCTTTATACTGTGCTGAAGCTTTCGAGTTTGCGATGTTATTTATAGTGATGTTTTTGCGCGCAATTTCTGTAATGGCGGGTTCGCGCGCACTTTTCGCGCGATTCGGGTGACATGGCTTCGTTTTGGCCCCTCTCAATGCTGTGTGCCAGATCTTTGGTAAATATGTTCTCTCTTCTTTTCTGTTGAAGTTATCTTGGTGTTTGTGTATTTCTATGGCTTCCAAATACATTCTTGTTGAATAATGATTCGACGTTGCTAGTCTCTCGGTATTTTCGAAAAGGATCTTGTGTTCTCCGTCAGAATGTATGCTCAGCGACTGCGGTCTTCTCGGTTTGTCCCAAACGACAACTCCGCTTGTGCTCGACTAGGCGGGTACCAATGCTTCTTTTCGTTTGACCGATATAGACCTTCCCACAGTTGCATGGCATTCGGTAGACTCCCGCTGATGTGAGTGGATCTCTGCTGTCTTTGGCTGATCTTAGATATTCCGATATCTTCTTAGTTGGTTTGAAGACGGTGTTGATTTTCTCCTTCTTTAGAATTTTCCCAATTCTGTTGGTGACACCTTCTATGTATGGCAGATAGACAGTGCCTTGGGGTTGCTCTTCAGTGGTGTTCCTTTTCTTCTCCCTTGGGCGCGTAGCACGGATGATGTCTTTCTTGTTGTACCCATTGGCTTGTAACACAGTTGTAAGGTGTTTCATTTCCTGGTCGATGAGCCTTGGTTCACATATTCTCAAAGCTCTGTTCACTAGTGTGTTGATTACGGTTCGTTTCTGTTTTGGATGATGGTTGGATCCATTGTGTAGATATCGATCTGTATGTGTTTTCTTCCTGTACACCTTATGGCCTAGATGATTTTATTATTGAAACTAAATTTTTTGTTGTTTTCTTTTTTATGTACGATCACTGATCCACCATTATTTAGGTACTTTTCGGGTTGAGTTGAAAAACAGCATTCTGCTGATACTCCGCCTTTCATATTTGCAGATTAGGTATTAAGGTAATTTCATATTATAATTTTATATATTTATTTATTTGTTATTATATATATTGTTTTATTTGTTCCTGCATCTGATGAATAAAGACGAGTTATTATTATTATTATTATTATTATTATTATTATTATTATTACCCTCTTTGGTGACTAATACGTCAAGAAATGGGATTTGAAACGTTTGGAGATTTAAACCAAAGAAGACCACGGCAAAACCCGGAAACCAACCAAAACATTGACGCCAGCCGTGAAAGCCTACATTCCTACATATTTGATTTTTTCCAATATATTTGATTTTTTCCAATATATGGGATTTTTTTTCAATGTTTTGGATTTCTTTTCAATATATCGGATTTTTCTAATTAGTTGAGTTACTTCAACAGTGTAATGCTAGATTTCATTTATACTTGTTTATTGAGATAAAAGCGTTTCGTGGCAAAATTGATAGCAATCTTGACAGCCATAATTTGAAAATATCACAATCCAGAATTTTGGATATGACAGGGACGCAAACTTTTCAACTGGAATAAACCATCTACAGGATGAATCAACAGTATTCCCTTGATGTAATGAATATTTTCGACGAAGTTACCGTTCTCTCCACACATTCCCACTAAGTGGGAAATATGAGGAAAATATCTGCCAGAAAACAACTACATTCTCTTACGGACATTGAATTATATCTGACATCCATTTATGCAACTTTCCTCTAGAGGACACAATTGCAAGTACTAATTGTTATAACACAATGAATAACGATTTCATTGAAAATATGAACAGGATGTTCATAAAGTCAGTTGTGGAATCATCTACGACCTAAGCAGAGCATTTGATATGATAAACCATAAACTTCTGTTGGATAAACTTTATGCATGTGGTGTCCGGGGTACTGCTTATGAGTGGGCAGCGTCATATTGTCGCGACTAGGGCTACTAGGGTAGCATCCTGAGCCGTATAAGGGGTTGCTTCCCTTACACAAAATGCGACTTGGGGGGTAGCTACAGGTGGTAGCTATATTAAATCAAGGGGTAGTAACAGAACATAAATATTTATTAAATAACAACTGGGATACGGGGGAAAGTTATATACACATTGTAACATAAGGGGCATTCAATAATAAAATATGGGATACTCAATGATAAAATACTTAAAACAACTCTTACCTAAAACTATCACTAAACCAATACTTCCAGCTAAGGCCAGAAGGGCCTAGCCTGTGAAGCTAACTGAGCGTCAGGGCTCTCTCCTCTATGGGAGTCTATTCCTCACTATCCCTAATGCAAATCACCTTATATTTATATATAGATAGAAATGTTTTATTTTTATTTGGTGTGCACTGTCACGGTCATATAATTTGCTAGTCATCAAACCCGCAATTGTTAATGACCTGCGATCATGACCTAATCAATTAATAACAAGAAACAATAGATCAGTGCACCAAAACGAATCAAATGTCATTGCTCGATATCACGACAATATTTACAAAATAGAAAACAAACAGTGGTGATAAATGGTGTGAAGTCATATACAGGGCAAGGCGACCTTGGTGTCCCGCAGGGCTCTATACTTGGACCTCTATTTTTTATTATCTTTGTTAACGATATTCAGAGCTCATGTGGGAGCATGGGTCGCCTTGTACTGTATGCAGACGACACCAATATCTTGCTAAATAACCTGAATATTGATGAGTTGATAGCAAACACTTCTCAGTGGTTTAGCAGCTATTGCACAGATAATGGACTGGTACTGAATAGTAGTAAAACGGTATATATGCAGTTTTTTCCAAAAAATATATCTCGTGACTATAACCCTTTGATTAGAGTTAATAATAATTCTATCAAAAGTGTGTCAGAATTCAAATTTCTTGGACTATACATCGACTCGAAACTTACCTGGGAAAAACATATAGATACCCTATGCTCAAAGGTGAGCTCTCTATGTTTCTTACTGAGACGGTTGCGTGACAGTGTTGACGAACAAGCAATGAAACTTGTATACTTCGGTCTTGTACAATCAGCCTTGCAATATGGTTTAGTCTTTTGGGGCTCATCATCTTACTTTTATAAGGCATTTATCATGCAAAAAAAAATCCTAAGATGTATGGAGAATGTACCACCCAACACATCTTGTAGAGGTATTTTTAAAAAATACAACTTTCTTACTCTTACAAGTTTATATATTTCTCAGTTGATAGACTTTGTTATCGACAGAGAGTCCCTCTTAAACAGGAACGGTGATTATCACTCTTACCATACCAGACAAGCCAATGAATTTCGTTTGCCCTACTCTAGGTTAATGGTAGGTCAACACTCTCCTGCATTCATGGGAAGTAAGTGCATTAACAAAATAAGACAATTAATTCCAGACGTCGATGACCTGAAGGCATTAAAAACTAAAACTAAAAAATTCTTATGTGAGCAAAGCTTTTATTCACTAACTGAATTCTATGATTATAAAGCTCAAGTATAGATTACTCTGTTTATTAGTTATAGGTAGGAAAATGTATACATAAAACTATATGGTGAACGGTATTAGTTGACACAATCCTTCACTCATCCTAATCAGTAGGTGACTAGTCTAATAAAGCGGTTGCATCTGTGTATTAACTTTTGTTATAACTTTTGTAATTCTGCTTTGAAAGATGAATAAATATTTCTTCTTCCTCTTCTGAGACTGAAAGTTGGAATTTAGTCGCTGTTTTCCATCGCACAAGATAACCTCTCTTGGAAGGGATTCATGTTTTAAAGAGAAACATTCTCAATTGAAAATTGAATCAACACATGACTCCTCTGGAAATGGAGAAACCCTACGATAAAATTGAAGTTACTTTTTTGTAATATCTAACAGAAAACAACTACTTCCCCGGCAAAAGCCACGCTGGACATTGAACTACATCTGATAGATATTGAGAAAGACCCTATACAACTTGAGAGAAAAAATCTGAAAGTGAAAACTTGCATTTTCATTCAGATAGTTGATTATTTATTAATGTCCAGTTTCCATTGGAAATTCTTATCTATGGATGAGATAAGGTAGAATGTTATTCTCCCTAACTTAAAAAAAACTCGAAACATAATTTTGGGCCTCAAAATCTTTCATCGCAAAAATTCGACGACTCATATATGCTTAATTTTGTATTCATTTCCTTTGTTATGGTCTGTTTGGGTTAGAACCATTTGTCTATTTCAGCCACATCATACAAAACAAAAATAATTCACAAAAATTTATAAAAAATGAGATCCTTTATTGATTTCAGTTATCATCCATAAACATGGGATTACATTTTCCTCTACTTCACAAAATAATTTTTATCCTCTGACGGGAATTTATTGTGGGACCTGAAACAGCAAATTTCAGTAAAGTATTCAAAATAGTTGACCATATTTCCTCACTGACATCGAAAATACTTCCGTGTTCCTTTTGTGAGTTGAGTTGAAGCTGGTTTCACAATTGGCGGTTGATGTGGAGTTTCTGGGCCATCTGGGCTGACGACAACATAAGTAATGCTTGAAGTGGTCTCTGAAAACGCGACTGACGCAAAACAGTGCTATTGGGTTGACACAGGAGTTCAGGAAGCTGCAACAAACATCAAATACGCATTTTTAAAGAAAGTTAATACAGGGTGATTAACGTAGCCCGTGCATTAGAGGCTATTCAACCTGCTGTTGGATTAGAAACTTGAAATTTGGTATGCTATAATAATCGATCATGTCCGTTCTACCTGAAATATTTTTAGTCCTGCAGTTGTACAGGGTGTGGCATAAGTTGGTTCGCCTTCTGATTATTAGTTTAGATAATCTGAGTTATGTTAACTATTACAGTTTTTGATATATTTCCGTTTTTCTGAACAAAATTTCCGCCATACTATTTTAGGAAAAAAAAGTGTAGCTTGCAAACCTTTCAAAATTAGAAAACCATATTTGTGGGGCAGTTAGTTTGGTTTAGTTTATTTATTGGCAGAGTATTGCACTAAAGTGCTTTTACAAGTCAGATATTAAAAAAGAAAGAGAAAGAAAAATGTCACAAACAGTATAAAAATGGCAATAGTAGGATGAAGCTTATTAGGTAGGATACTAATAGTAGCAATACATAGGAAGACAAAAATCAAAATATAGAAACAAATACATTTACGTATTAAAATTACTTTCTAGATACTCTTCGATGGAGTAGAAGGCTTTTTTTTAAAGATAATTTTTGACTTTGGTTTCAAAATAGTTAAAATTTGGATTTTTGACCTCTATTGGAAGAGCATTAAAAAAATTTATGTCGTAGTAATCGGCGCTCCTTCTTGTGCGTTGCAACCTGTGGTAGCTGAGGACCAAATTATCTCTATTTCTAGTTCAATATGAGTGAATATCACTATGTGATCTGAAGTTTACTAGGTTCAGTTTTATGTAGGTTAGACAGTGTAACATAAAAGTACATGGAAGTGTAAGGAGTCTCAGTTCTGCAAAACTATTTCTACAACAATCTCGATATTTTAAACCTGCAATAATTCTGACACAACGTCTCTGTGAATTGAATATTTGAACAGTATTGGGAGAATATGACACCAATTTAAGATTGCATAGGATAAATTAGAATTAAAGTATCCATGGTAAGCCGACAGTAGGGTGTCCCTGGATACATTTTTTGAAAGACTTCTTATTAGGAAAGTTATTTTAGACAGCTTGGAGCTTAGATGATTGATGTGAACGTTCCATGTCAACCCTGGATCCAAGTAGACCCTCAAAAATTTAACCGATGCCTGACTTTCCTTGTTTGATGAAGGAGTTTGCAAAGTAAAGTTCATATTATGTCATATTATTGTCGGCATTTAGAATTAGTTTGTTAGCCAAAATAGTTATTTGTTTTACTAGGCATAAAAGCACAAGATTTAATGCCGCTGCTGGTGTTTCATAGCATCATAGCCGAGCGTAGCGAGGCTATGAAACCAGCCAAGGCATTAAATCTACTTTTCTGCCGTGTGAAACATATAATTTTTTCTTCAAATTTGTTCCAATTCCACGCAAAATCGACTTTTTCATATTTAAATTGCGTTTCATTATCAATATCCAAATAACTAAATTATTTTATCAAAGGTAACTGGGCCCTGCGTTACTATGTTTACCGCTGATGATGACGTTTGTTGAATATGCTTGTTTACTTGTTTACTTTGTCATTGTCAATTTTGAAAAGTTGTAATGTTAGAAATGGATTTACTGCAAAGTGAGGATGAATTGATGCAATTAACACCACCTGAGATAAGAGACCAGGCGCGAGATGTGGAATGTTAGCTTTTACCGGAAAAATCAAGAACTGTATATGAACTCACACACAGCAGATTCATGGAATATAGACAGAAGAAAAATATAAGATCTTTCTCTGAAAATGTGCTGATTGTCTATTTTTCCGATCTTTCAAAGAAATTGAACGAACTTTTTCTGCCTAGGCAGTAAAAGTGGACTTTTTCTGCCTAGGCATTAAAAGTACAACTTCTAAGCCTGCCAAGTGTCATTAAAAGGCCGCTTTTAATGTCATTTGGAGAAAAACCAATTTTTAATCTGGTCATCTTTATTTTGGCTTCACTGAAGTATTGGGTCTGTAGTGGTATCGTCTGCAAATAAGATTATAAGCAGAGTGATGACATTGGTGAAGTTACGCAGGTCATTTATGTAAATGAGGAACAGCAGAGGACCCAGCACAGCCCCGAGGAACTCCATGCTGAATCCTCTGTTTTTTAGATTCCACATTATTGAAAAAAATATTGCTCTCCCTCTCCGCCAGGTAGGACTTGACAAGAAATACACTGCTTTTGTGAAAATTGTAGTGAATTAGTTTTTTACAGAGGATTTCGAAAGAAATGCAATAGAATGCTTTTGTCAAACCAAGGAAGGTAGCATAAGTGTTCTGTTTATTATCAATGCCTTCAGCTACAAACTCAATTAGTCGATCTATGACTAAAGTAGTTCTTCTATTATTGCGAAAACCAAACTGGTTTGGTGGAAAAATGCCATTTTGTTCAAAATATTCATTCATTTGATCTTTTAACAGTGATTCAAATTTTTTGCTATTATTGGCAACAGTGATATCGGCCTGTAGTTGGTTTGATCTTCGGGATCACCCTTGTTCTTGAAGATGGGTATAACTTTTACTAGCTTAAGATGAGATGGAAATTTACTAACACGAATGCAGTGATTAAACATGTCAGTCAAAGGTTTACATAGTATATCCTTAAGATGTTTGATAATTTTAGAGTTAAGGTCATAGCAGTCTTTGCTACTACTGTTTCTAAGGCATGAGATTTTATCTAGAACCAAATCTTGACTGACTTCTCGAAACACAAAGCTATAGACTGTATATTAGTTTGTTAAGTAATCGTTGTAGGAACAATGGACCTTTCCAAGAGATATGAGATAACACTGAAATTCGAAAGTAAATACGCTAATATTGGGATTTTTTATTTATTTTTTCTGACCGCTAGTTTATCGATAATCAGAAGAAAAGTGGTTTCGTGACGTCACGATCATCAAAACTAAACTTGGCAACGTTGTTAAAGTTGTGCACCAAATTCTCATTCAAATATAATGTGTCGTATGACATTTGTCATTTGATACCAAATGGGTTCTTTCGTCTGTTTCACGGTGCGAACAATAAGAATAGTTTGTCTCTGTCTAACTCATTTGCCTACCCATTTGATACAAGTGAAGCAGTTCCATCAGATCTAAACTTCAACGAACACTACCTTGATTTATTTTTTGAGGTTAATGCGGTTTTCTAGTTTTGAGAGCTTTTGTTGTTTGTGTTCTAAAATTTGTTATTAATTCCTGTATCTCTAGTACCTGTATCCCTGCAATAACTGAACATGTCTAAAAGGTGCTTTGTACCCGGTTGTCTGAACACCAGTGCGAATTCCAATAAACAATTTTTGTATGCACCTAAAGATGAAGCGCGTCGGAAAATGTGGTTCGAAACAGTGAATAAACCTTTTGTTCGGAAAGCGGAAATATATGTTTTTGTGAAGAACATTTCCAAGTGAGTACTTTACGTTATGTTATTATTGTATTCAAAGCAGAGTTCAAGGAATGATTTAAAAATATTAGTCATGGTGGATTTATAAACTCAACTAAACTATAAGAATTCAAAATTATCAATTAAGAATCAACAATAAGGTGTTTAGAAACGTCAACTGAGAAATTGAGAATTATGTCATGTGGGGAAGATGGTTACAGCTATAAGAAAAGCCATCATGGTCAACATTTCTTCTCGATCCATTGTATTGTTATTGCAAGAAAATATTCGAACAAATCACTGCAAAACATAAACAAATTCATTTTCAAACATTCATTCACCGATTTTGCGCATGCCCGTTTCCATTTTCAACCAAGACAATTCTTAGTTGAAAAGATAAAAGATAATCTTCTTAGTTGCTAATTCTTAATTTAATTGACAGCTGAAAGTTTATAAAACACTGATGGGGTTTCTTAATTCTTAGTTGTTAATTTAATTTTTAGTTTAGTTGAGTTTATAAATTCACCATCATTGCAAAAAAGACCTTGAACTATCAAAATGAATGTTGATTGTTGAATGTAAATAAAATAAACATTAACCTCACATCTCCATATAACTTTTGACAATTGAGAACTGTCATTACGATTTGCTGTGTTGTCAATGCTCGTTCTTCATCAAAAGGATGGTCCGTTCAGAAAATTTTAAAGTTACAAATACAATAAAAAATAGCTAATATGTGGATTTTTATCTATGAGTTGATCAAGTGACAATGTATTTATTATTTTTCAACGGCTTATATCATGCTAGAAGTTATATTTTTAAGGAGAACGGTATTGCCTGTTTCGGAACGTGGATTATGGTGGGAGGTATTTCCGATGAACGTGACGTCAGTGGCACACTTTCAAATGTAATATTTTTTTTTAAATGAAAGGAAAATAATGGAACTTTTTGTTAAATGGACTTTTCAGACTAACAACTATCGCTTTAAACGAGTTTTGTAATTTATTTTCCGTAAATGTAAAGGTCCATTTGTAGTAAAAAGGTTTTCGATATTTCGTCAGCTATTGAGGTAGAAAAATTATTAAAGACATGAGCATTAAGCCGAGTACCCTCAGGGGTGGGGAAAGAATTCCTATGAGAATTTATGATGTGCCACGTTGCTTGAGATTTATTAGCTGCCTTGTTTATAAAATTATCATTGGCAGTTTTTTTGGAGTTGGTTACCTCTTTCCTAAATTGAAGTTTATAGTTACCATGTTTTTCGGGACCAGAATTGGATTTTGATATCCCATCGAAGGTCATCCTGTACCATACGGGCACATGCGCTTTTCGAATATCGCATTCAAATATAATAACTCGATATTTTCAAATGGTACCTAATATTTTTTTGTCACCATTCAAAAGAAAATTGAACTTTAGATGAAGTTACTCAAGCTTTTCAATACCTTCAACCTCTATCGAGACATTTTTACCCAATAAGAATGTGTCCCGACTTCATTTCGAAATACAGAGTGTTCAACGTTTTTAGAAAAATCAGTTTTTTATCAATTACCTATTTAAAAACTTTTTTGCAGATTTCAATAAAACTTACTTATTTGCGGTACTTGAACTTATTATGAATTATCACTTACAGTGGCGTCCCAAAGGGTAATATATATTTGATTTTAGGACAAATTATTGTACTCCACTGTGTTTTTGTATATTTAATTTTTTCAGGATTGAGCAATTGGAGATACAATTTTTTTGTCTGTTTAAGTTTTTTCGTATCTCGCTTCATTTTTTAAAAACAATTTAAATGTCGTTTCCTTGCATGTAACACAAAAAAGTATCGAAGTAATGGATATCACGACAAATTTATTAATTTTAATTTGGAAGAAAACGGGAAAACAAAAATTCACACAAACTGTTCAAATGACAACAATTTTTTCAATGCAAAGTTCGCACTTGCGAACGACAGATTTTGCAGAACTTACCTTAAACAAAATCCTATTATTTTCAAAGCATGCCACCACTCATTATATTCTTCCATAGATTTTGGGTACAGATGAAACCATAGCATGAAAACGTGATGTGGAAGGAAACAGATGAAAAATACTAAAAAGAAAGTAACATTAGAATCATCATCGATGATTACCATTTCTGGAAAAAAGCTTAAAAATAATGAACTCACACCCAACAACAATTCGATGTCGAGGTTTAATTATACAAACATATAAAAATGGAAGAAGGTTGTATTCAAGATGAATCTATTCCTAAAACCATTCAAAATTTCAAAGATCTTCAAATACATTTTGTACATTCACAGATAAGTATACCTGTCTTGGAAAAAAAGACAGAAGTAAAATAAACTGTGAATATTCTCCGTTTGTTTGAAAGTGGTTGATAATGTTTCACTTTGAGTAAGGTTATTCTGGACTTTCATTGTCCAAAAAAGAATGAAAAATTCAATTATCTGCAATTTTATTCACGACGTTTCAACTGTTAAAATCTACAGTCGTTATCAAGTGTATAATGCGACACTCTCAAGGATACTTTTTATATATACAGTGCGACGCTAAATTATGGAACAAATTCATTATTTCTGAATATAAAAATATATCGGAAAAATCCTCGTACAGGTCGATTTTCTTTTCCAATGGGTCAATTTTTGAACCCCACCCAAAATATACAGGCCGTTTCTTTTATCATGTGATAACATTGCTATATTCTAAACCGTAACAGATACGAAGACGATTAAATGGGAGAAAAGGTAACTATTATGGAGAACAGTACAATGGTCAAAGAAAATTTACAGGGAGTCTCGCCCTTCCCGAGTTATACAGGGAAAACTAAAAATGCTGTTATTTGTTTTTTACGAATAGAATTGTTATTTCTGAAAATATAAAAAAATGGAAAAGGAAAGTTTTAATGTATTTTAAATGTACTATGAAAATGTAACAATGAATCTTTGATTAAACGTTTCGTGTCAACACGGCCACCATCAACATTTCTTTTCAAATACGGACCTGTCTGTTTTAGTACAAATATTGATAACGCGATAAAATCACAATTCAGTGGTACATCACACTTGATATTTTTATAACGTTTCATTTAAAATAACTAACATCATCAGTGACAACAATTTTTAATTACGGTCCTGTCGTTAGGTCGTTTATGAATTCCACAAAACCTAACTCTCCGATATAAAAATTATCAGTGACGCTTTGAATAAATGTATCTATTAAAATTATGTTTACACTATAATAAAAGATATCTGTAGTTTCAGAGACGAACGATAGCAATTTACCTCGGAAATAAACTAACTTAAGAGTAGAAGAAATCAAACAAACAGAAAACAATTTATTTCATATTGAATTTTTAGTGAAAATAAAACCAATACAGAAAATGAATTCTTCATGATAACCTACATTAAATGCTCGAATTGCCGACCTCTTTGTTGAATGCACATAAGTTGTCTGTCCATACAATTTCTGTGGCAATTTTCTAGCATGATGGGTGTAATGCTATTACATGCATCTCTTATTTTTTGTTTGAGATGGTCGATATCTGTACTAGTTGTCGAAAAAACTTTATCCTTTATGTATCCCCAGACAAAAAAATCTAAAGGAGTCAGGTCTGGGGATCGAGCTGGCCAGGCAATTGGTCCATTGTTTCCAATCCATTTTCTTGGGAATATTGCATCTAAATGTTCCCTTACTATTGCTGCATTATGGGGAGGGGCACCGTCTTGTTGAAAATATTGTATTTCACGGCGGATGTTCAGTGGCAATTCATCTAAGTAGCCATCAAACTCATTGGATAAAAAATGTAAATACATTCCACCATTCAAATGCTCGTCGTAAAAGAAAGGACCTAGTATGTTTGTTCCCAAAATTCCCAACCAAACATTTATTCCGAACCTTTCCTGGAAATTGGTTTCTCTATGTAAATGTTCATTTGTATTATTCCACCTATAATGGATGTTTCTGTTAAACCAACCATTGTTGGTGAATTTTGATTCGTCCGTCCATATTATTTTATTACAAATATTTCCAACTTCCCTATTTCTACGTCTCAACCACATCGCAAATCGTACTCTCCTTCCGTAATCCCTTTCATTGAGGTGATGAACTTTGCGTATCCTGTAGCATTTGTATTTGTTCTTTTTCAAAATATTTCTGGTAGATTTTACAGAAATCCCTAGTTCGTGTGCAATTTCTCGTAAAGAACAATCTTGATTAGAAATAATCAATCCTAAATTGAAAAAAAATATTTTCGTCACTTTGTTAATCTTTATGAAGCAATATTTGCTTACCTAAAACATTTATTTGGTTCCGCATACTTCCAGTAACAACACATTTTCTAGTTTTATTTCTATCAAATGCACCACAGTCTCTCAAATTTCTTTCTAATCGTCTAAACATTTGAATGTTTGGAATATGACGATTTGGGTATAGCTCACCATACATATTTTTTGCCAAAAGAGGATTTCTATTTGATTTTGCATAAGCAAATAGCATATCAGTCCTTTCGTCATTTGAATACAACTTTGATATGACTGAGTGTATAAACGACTGACAGTTCTTAACACGTATCAACAACTCATTTATTTGTCCTGCCATAGAAACCAAGCAAAGCCTACTTGTTTAAAAATGGTAAATGAAGTGAGATGCTATTTAATTGTACCATATCACACAATAGTCGTATTTTGACCAAAAACTAATATTTTCGTTACTTCCAGGATTGAGAATTATAGAAATATTCAGTATGATAATTGATTCAGAAGAAATCAGCCTTGAAACAAGGATTTCTGGAATACAAAAATGCCCAAGAAGGAAAAATACGAATGTTCGTTGTGTTGGGGTATCTCTTTATCGAAATTATTGGGTGAAGTCTGAAGTATGCCAATAGTTGAATAGGTTTTGAAGAAATCAAAATAATTTACAATAGAACTAACGACAGGACCGTAATTAAAAATTGTTGTCACTGAGGATGCTAGTTATTTTAAATGAAACGTTATAAAAATATCAAGTGTGATATACCACTGAATTGTGATTTTATCGCGTTATCAATATTTGTACTAAAATAGACAGGTCCGTATTTGAAAAAAAAATGTTGATGGTGACCGTGTTGACACGAAACGATTAATCAAAGATTCATTGTTACATTTTTATAGTACATTTTAAATACATTAAAACTTTCCTTATAAATTTTTTTATATTTTCAGAAATAACAGTTCTATTCGTAAAAAACAAATAACAGCAATTTTGGTTTTCCCTGTATAACTCGGGAAGGGCGAGACTCCCTGTAAATTTTCTTTGACCATTGTACTGTTCTCCACAATAGTTACCTTTTCTCCCATTTAATCGTCTTCGTATCTGTTACGGTTTAGAATGTAGCAATGTTACCACATGATAAAAGAAACGGCCTGTATAGGGTTATCCGCAATTGTGTAAAAATGACTTTGGTAATATTTTTAAATTGAACTCCCAGTATATTTTCCCATATTTGGTTAGGGATCGTCATTACAAATCCAGTGTTACCAAGTTTGATGGGATTATGTCAAACGGCTGCGGAGATATGGCCAAAAAACTTCCTCGTATGTCTAATGAGTATGACTGCGAGACTCCACACGATTCAGAAGGTTAAAAGTCTCTGTCGCACTCATTGGGTATATGGAGAAGTTTTTTGGCCATATCTCCGCAGCCGGTTGACACAATCCCATCAAACTTGAGGTTCAAAAATTGGCCCACCGGAAAAGAAAATCGACCTGTCCGAGGATTTTTCGGATATATCTTTATATTCAGAAAAAATGAATTTGTTCCATAATTTAGCGTCGCACTATATGATAAGTCTGATTTTGTGTCATTAGCCTAGGGGTATAATTTGCCTGTGTTCAGGTATTGACAAGCTCACCTTTAACACTTTTAATACTTTTTAATAGCATCTCATATTAATAACTGTCTACATTTTAATCAATCAGAATAGTGATGATTATCCAGGATTACGTTTTGTGTTGTTCAACAATGAAGAACAAATGAAAGTTTTCAGGGGCCTCTAGCGTCAAAATGGCGTATAGAAAAAGTTGTGCCTATTGAATTCTTGGATTGATTCAAATGAAATATTGAACAAGTTACATTGGGAGATCAGATAATTGAAAAGAAGCCCGTTACAAAATTTCTTGGTGTACATCTTGACAACAATCTTAATAGACCGTCAGATAATGACAGATTTTGCTGACTGATTTTCTGTTTTCTGGGATTTAACCACTGAAAAAATCTCAGTGTTGAGCTCAAAAAATAAATTTAGTGATCGAACGTGTGCTGAGCATATGGGAGATTAATTTTCTGTTTGCAGAAAAAAATTAGTTTTTTAAAAATCTCTCGTTAATGACATTTTAATACAATAACATATACAGAGTTAGTCAAATATCAAATGAAAGACTTCGTGGCCGGCTCCAATAAGTCAAGGACGACATGGCTCTTGCCTGGCTGCGGTTGCGGCCTTCCCAAAGAACTACTTCTACTACTATTACTACTAGTCAAATGTATGGATGGACCCGCCTATTTTTCTCAGTTAATATGAGGGTTATCGAAAAAAAGTTCGAATAAAAGTTGGAGGGTATTTTACTCTGCACCTTTTCATAAATTCAAATATTTTTTTAGATATACCATTAGTGAAGAAGTGACGTCATCGATATTATTTTTTAAATGGAACCATATGTCATATTTGGTATCGCTAAATAGCTTGTTTTTTTCTTATTTTAGTGGTACCAATATTATTTTAATTCTCTCGATAGGTACAGTGTATTTCGTATTTTTGTGTCTACCTCCGTAATTCACTTACCCATTGCTTCATTTGTTCAGTATTTTTCTCAATCGGGGAATATAGCCTGTTCGATATTCTAAGCGCCAATTTGATCTAGACAGTGGCGTACGTATGTATAAGTTTCTCATATGCTTATTTTTTGAAGAACATTCTTAGTTATTTTTCTATAGAAAAAAGTCAATAGAAAATTCTGTTCCAGAATAATTGAAATGCCCTAATCCTGAATTTTTCCTATATAGAAATTAGAAAGTAAGAGAAAAAACCAGAAATAGTCATTTGTTTCGATAGTGTAAAATATTACTATTTTTTTTAATGAAAAGAAGGACCATATATGTAGAGCGGCTATTTCATTTACTGATTTATTACTCCTGGAAACTAATTTTTTATTTGAACCCGTGATCTTATATGAGAAATGTAATGTCTCGAATGACTGAGCCATTGAGGTAAATTTTGAAAATATCCTATAACCATTACTCATTTTATGAGGCGAATGTTAATTGTAAACATCGTGAGTGGAATTTTTCAATGAAACAACTGTCAATGTAGCACATAAAAATATTTTTTTATAAAAACTTACGTTCGCCACTTTCTTTATCAAATTGCCATATCGCTCAAAATATCTACCTGGCTACATTCCCTGATTGAGAAAAATTTTGGACAAATTAAGCAATAAGTAAGTAAAGTAAGTAAATTACAGAAGTGGACACAAAAATACGAAACACACTGTACCTATCGAGAGAGTTGAAATAATATATAATTCATAGAATGATGCAGAGTGAAATACCCTTCAACTTTTATCCGGATCTTTTTTTGATAATCCTCGTATCAACTGATAAAAATGGGCGGTTCCATACATTTGACTAACGATATACAGGGTGTCAATTTGAAAACTTCCCACCCTTAATATCTTCCTTCCAGTAAACAATATGAGTAATCGAAAAAACAGATCAATTTTATTGTCAAGGGGGACACTTTCAAGGACTATTTGTAGCCCTCGTGGTTCAACCCCCTAGGAGGGGTAGATGTTACCCTTAGAATTTTAAATGGGAAGGGGGGTCAAGTGGCACATCATTTTGATGGGCGTTCAATTCTTGTTCCAATGGTACCCTGACTTATTATTTTTTGATGAGCATTTTCCGAAAAATTGCGTTCTAAACTAACAGAAGTAATTCTTAGAACGCCTATACTGAGATGCATGGTTTGGCCAGAACTGGTTAGAATATTAGGTGGTACCGTTCCAACCCTTTATTAGGGGTAACATTAGCCATTAGCTCCAAACACTTTACATAAAAAAGTAGTCTAATAGTAAAACGTAGATGGTAGTAAAGTTGTGTTTATTAAATGCTGAATTTTTAAGTGTCATCGCAGAAATTGTACAGATAGCCTTCCTTTTTTGCTACTTCTGCTGTAAAAAGTTTCTGTTTTCCGGCAAAAAATTGGTTAGCAAATTTGAACTATGTGGTAGTATTGTGAATACCGTTGTACCTGTTGGGCTGTTTAGGAATTACTTTAATAAGTGTATAAAAGTGTAAAAATGGTTTACATTCTTCAAGACAGAATTGAAATGATTGTAATTTATGGCGAAGTTGGAAAGTGCGCACGAAGGGCGGCATGTCTTTTTAACGAAAGACATCCAAATTGTAATGTAAGTCACCGGTATGTGCTTGATTTGGTGAATAAGTTTTACGAAACTGGTTCAGTGACAAATAAAAAAAGAAATAACCCCAGAGTACTAAATGAAGCAGCTCAAATTGAAGTTTTGGGAACATTTGCTGCAGAGCCCACGAGCTCCTTACGATCAGTATCAGAACAGACGGGAATGTCACGCGAGACTATAAGAAAAGCATTGAAAATGCATAAATTTCATCCATATAAAATGCAGATTCTTCAAGAGCTCCACGAGGATGATTATGATAGAAGAATAGAGTTTTGTGAAATCATGTCTCATCGAGTCAATACCATCCCTAATCTTCTGTTAAACATCTGTTTCAGCGATAAGTGTTCATTTTTTCTGAATGGCAATGTTAATAGACAAAATTGTCGCTATTGGAGTGACGAAAACCCACATATTTTTCGGGAAGGGCATACACAACACCCACAAAAAGTTAATGTTTGGGCTGGTATTCTTGGAAATGCCATTCTTGGTCCATTATTTCTGGAAGAAAACTTGACTGGCAATCTGTACCTTGATATGCTTGAAGAGACTATCGATCCTCTTATAACTCACGAGCTAGAAACTCAAATTGATGCAGAAGGTAATGAACTTTTGCAGGAGGATCTGTTACATTTCCAGCAGGACGGTGCTCCACCTCATTATTTTCTTCCCGTCCGACAGTGGTTAAACGAGAGATTTCCGGGTAGATGGATTGGCAGAAGGGGAGCAGTTGAATGGCCTCCGAGATCACCGGATTTAACACCCTTAGATTTCTTTCTTTGGGGGCATCTTAAATCCGTTGTTTATAAAACACAACCTTCTGATATTGACGAACTTAAAAGACGAATTACAGCAGCATGCCGGTCAATTCCTAGTGAAGTTTTCCGTAATGTTAGAGGGGAGTTCGAAAACAGACTGTATTACTGTTTAGAGCAAAATGGACAACATTTCGAACAGCTAATAAGATAAGCGTAAGTAGATTTTATGTTGGAAATGTCTTTCTCGCAAATTAAATTTTATTGTGTAGAAGGAAAATAACCACCAAATAAAAAATCCCATGCGTAATAAATTTATTCCTGTCATTCAAGGGTTGGAGCGGTGCCATCTACTCTTCTAACCATTTTTATTAAAGGGAGTCAATACAATAATGCATCTCAGTATAGGCGTTCTAATAATTACTTCTGTTAGTTTAGAACGCAATTTTTCGGAAAATGCTCATCACAAAATAATAAGTCAGGGTACCATTGGAACAAGATTGAACGCCCATCAAAATGATGTGCCACTTGACCCCCCTTCCCATTTAAAATTCTAAGGGTAACATCTACCCCTCCTAGGGGGGTGAACCACGAGGGTTACAAATAGTCCGTGAAAGTGTCCCCCTTGACAATAAAATTGACCTGTTTTTTCGATTACTCATATTGTTTACTGGAAGGAATATATTAAGGGTGGGAAGTTTTCAAATTGACACCCTGTATAATAATTTAATAGTGAAAAACCGAAGCCATTGCATTTGGACGTGTTGAAAGGGTTGAAATAAGGGCGCGATCTTGTAAAAAAATACTCGGTTGCTGATGCATTTTCTCGCTTATGGCAATCGACAGAATTAAATTTGATATCGTTAAGAACCCGAAACTTTTTTTCCATAAGCCGATCAGCTGTTCAAATGCCATAAACGACAAAGTGTGGGGAATGCGAAAAAAAATCCACAAAATTATCCGGCCCGAACTTACCTCAAGAGCTTAAATGAAAACTTTGCATATCAACTCTAGTCCTTCTATGATTAGATTAGATTCAACTGTGATTAATTATCAAATTTTAAAATGTTGTTTTGTTATAATATTTATATTACGTCGATGTCCAGATTAATACATGGTTTATTTATTTATGTAAATATCTACATTGTGTTACCATGCACTACGAGGGTGTATTGATATCTAGTTAGCCTAGACCAGTTCCCTGCATAAACAAAATATTGCGTTACCATAGCAACGAACAATAACTTATTAGAAGTGTCAGTGTAAAGTTTGACGGCAAAAAAGTAAACGCAATAATGCAATAAATCGCTAGTGTGGTATGCGACGATTTCTTTTGATCGGTTCCAAACTTCACCAAAGCAACCATGAACCACTCCTAAGTCGCCCACACTAGGAAATATTTGTATAAAATGGTAGCATGCTGCCACCAGGTCCGAATTGAGTTTTTAATCCGCTAAGACCATACGGATTTTAGACAGTGGATAGCTCTAAAAAAATGATAATACTGCATGATGCTGAACTTTTTCAGCGCTACTGGTTTTCGTGTTTCACCATCATCTTAGAGGACAGTTGTTAATTTGTAGGTACGGCCACGGCTTCACAAATGCGTGGACTTTACATAAGGGTTGAAAAAGTAAATAATAGTCGACAAAGTTCCACGAAACATTTACTAAACAAAATGGTGGGAAATAATAAACGGTGAATAATAAAAATTGTATCAAATATAGACAGACAGTTTGAAATATTTAAACGCTTCAAATAAACTAATCCTAAGAATACATTGTACATTTAGTATCGGAACAATTCATAACTCCGTTAGTAATCAAAAATGAAAAAAAAAAACAAATAAAATCGGTAAATTGGATAGTCACCCTCTCATAAAAAAAAATAATATTAAGCTTGCTCTATTAGTGAGTACACTCACCAACATAAAATTCCAGTTGTTTTTGTCCATCGGAAACAACGAGACACTATTATAATTATTGTTATTAATAAAGATAGAAAAATGCCTCGAACATGTATTTAACTATTTAGATTGAATAACTGAACACCCACTTATCCCTATTTAAATATTATACCTTTCACGCCCCAAAATTAGAAAACAATTTTCTCTATTATTGTTATTATTATTAAACAAATAGAATGCCCCAAACGTATATTTAATTACTTATTTTAGTTGAATAATTGAAATTGAAATTGGCAAAAAGCCACCCTCACCGGGCGTTCGAAATCGAACCAACTCTTGTCACTAGCACTTCAACACCGACTGTCCAGCTCCAAAAGCTCGTTCTTCCGAAAAACCGAGAGCATTCTTCACAACCTACCCTCTGTGCTATTTTTAGATCGTGGCTTATCTTCAGACAGAGACCCACTAGAAATTGTTTAGTCTAGCGCGTCGTTTAACACCCCTTCATGAAATTTTACGATAAACTTTAACCCGGAGAAGTGATATCTTGAATAAACTCAGAAAATTAAATAAGACTATTCTAATACTAATATAGGACCATCTTATACAGGGCACAACGTTATACATAAATCAGTGCACACTGTTACAATAAATTAAAAGAAAAAATATGTCCACCGAAATTGTGAAAATAGAAAAATTGAAGTATCGAGCCATCATCAAGTACCTGTATTTAAAAAGGTTAAGAGGTAAGCAGATTTACGAAGATATGCTTAATACCCTTGGTGATCAATGTCCTTCGTATGCGACCGTGAAAAATTGGACTGCAAGCTACAAAACAGGTAAATTTTCCATTGAAGATGATGATTGATCGGGAAGGCCAGTTTCTGTGCCAGTCCCCGAAAATATCGATGCAGTTCATGACATGATTTCAACAGACCGTCGAATGGGGCTAAAACGGATATCTGAAGCACTGAATATTTCATACGAACGCGTTCATCATATAGTTCACGTCAATTTGGACATGAGAAAAATTGCTGCAAAATGGATCCCCAAATGTTTGAATGTTGACCAAAAGCGTGCAAGGGTAGTAGTATCGCGTTCGATCTGTGCTCGATTTAAAAACGATGTAGACTTCTTAAGCCGAATTGTTACTATGGATGAGACTTGGGTACATTTCTACGTTCCAGAAACAAAGCAACAATCGATGGAATGGCGACACTCCGGTTCTCCAAGACTTAAGAAGTTTCGTGTCCAAAAATCTGCTGGAAAAGTTCTTGCTTCAGTTTTTTGGGATTGCCATGGAATAATCATGATTGATTTTTTGGATAAGGGTGGAACAATAACTGGAGATTACTATTCGACATTACTGACCACTCTACGGGAAAAAATTAAAGAGAAAAGACGCGGAAAGCTATTCAAATGTGTTTTGTTTTTGCAGGACAACGCCCCTGCACACAAATCTCATGTTGCCATGCAAAAAATTCGTGATTTAGGGTTTGAATTACTAGAAGACCCCCCCTTATTCACCAGATTTGGCTCCGTCCGACTATCATCTCTTTCCTCAACTGAAAAAAAGTTTAAAAGGTCGTAAATTTTCTTCCAACGAGGAGGTAATTAAAGGTGTGGAGGTCTGGTTTGCCGAGCAAGAAGAAACATTTTTTTTGAACGGTCTAGAGACGTTGCAGGTTCGCTGTAATAAATGTATCCAATCAAGAGGAGAATATGTTGAGTAATAAAATATTTTAACATCGAAATTTTGTTTGGTTCTATAATAGGCTAAGAATTTTTCAATACATCCTCGTATATTGTAGAAGTTATTGAATTTTATTGACTTTGGCTACAAAATGTTTTCTTCTTGAAAATATAGCTCATCTATTTATCTTCATTGATACATAACCTTTTTTTTCTACCCAGTTATATACTTTTTCATACGCCTCTTTCGTTAGAGAATTATTTCTGAAAATTATGGGTCGTCCACCATTAACCATTTATTTGAATATGAGATTCGACAACACTTGCTTTCGATGTGCTATTAAATATTTTCGCTAAATTTAAAATTTCAAAAGGATGATATTATTTTAACGTTTTGCGTTTCCATCTAGTTTATCCTCTATTTCAAGCATCATATGGCAGAAAGCGTTCTCTAATTATCCCTTATTGTGTTGGATATAATTCAATGAATTTCAACTGAAACATAATTCGAAATCAACATCCATCCCCTGAGTAGGTTATAAGGTTACACATTTAATTAATTTCTAGGGCTTTTCCTGTTTCAACTATAACTTGATTGAATCATCCGTTTTGTACGCATTTCAGAAATAAATGCAATCCTAAGAATGAATCTTTGGCGATCTTTAATATGATAACCTTGTTTAGTACATCGAAAAACTTCTATAGACTTTTTATTAGTATTTGTGAAGAAAACCAGCTTTTCTGATTGAAAACTGTCTTCAAAATTATAACTTTTTATTGACGTCTATCAATCTGTTTACAAAGACTTTCATCTTTTCCAGTAGTTGTTTTTCTAAATTATGGTAAAAACTTATGCCACAAATGGTTTGAATTGCTTAGTATCCGTTTTGAACCAGCTCAGAACTGTTCGAGAATCAAAAATAAATTTTGGTAATATGGAATATAGCCTTTTTGCGTATCCCTTAGGAAAGATATGGATATAGTTGAAGAGCTTCCTATAGAACGCGTTTTAGGTTTATTTTGAGACCCAAATTATGATCAGTTTTCATTCAAACTAAATATGGAAGAATTAGGGAAAACAAAAGAAAGCAACAAAAGAAGTACAAAGAGGAACATTCTGAAGATAGTTATGTCGGTATTTGAACCATTTGGATTCTTGAGAAACTTTACTATTGGAGGAAAAACAGTACTTCATGACATTATTAGGTTGATAGGTAACAATTAAATATAATAGTTGAATCAGTATTGAGCAGAAATTGGTCGGAGACATTATACTACTTCATCTTCAGTAGAAATGATAATTTTTTTTATTCCTATTTTAATTTTGTGAGGTAATTAATATACCTCATTCGTTTCGGCATGCTATTATAAGCTAAAATACCGCGATAATATAATGAATTTTTGCCAAATTGAGTTTTAATTTGGATAGTTTTTAGGTTATCACATTGCTTGGTTAGATGACTATGACCATCAGAAGCAACAACATAGGAGAAATTGGAATGTTTTTTCTTATTTTTTGTTAGGTGAATAAACGGCAAATTTTCATTCTGAATAATGAATCAATATCTAGAAGATTTCTTAGTTTGTATAATTTTGAATTAGGTTCCAAGAAGGGTAATTTGAAAATACATTTCATAATCTTATTCTGTAAGGTTTTCAATGGTATCAAAATTGATATTGTTGCAGTTTTCCAAATTGAAATTAAATACTGAAGCTTTGGATATATCAAACTGAAGTAAACATTTTAAAGATGTTTTAATGGAATATAAGACCTCAGTCTGTATAAAATGCCAATAATAGGAGATATTTCTTTTCTCAGATCCAGAACATGCGTAGACCAAGAGAGAGTTTGATCAATGGTTAAACCTAGAAATTTCAAGTATTTTTTGTATCGTATACAAGAATTATCCACCGTGAGGGGTTTAATCTGATTTTCTGGTGAAGATCTTTTAGAAATATACATAAAGCAAGATCTTTCAAAATTTAAAGTTAACTTATTTTCTTTCAACCATGACGAAATCAAAGTGAGGTCACATTCCATTTGTTCGTTTATTTCTTGAGGACTTTTTCCATAATAGTTCAGGGTAGTATCATCTGCGAATGATTTTGAATGGCCTTTCAGATTCAGGCAATATATCGAATTCATATAAATCAGGAACAAAACAGGCCCAAGGATAGACCCTTGAGGTACCCCACAAGAAATATCTCTTTTCGAGGAGCTTAAGCCCCCCATATAAATTAATTGCTCGCTTTCACTGGGGTAATTTTCCAATAAATCATAAACGTTGCCTCTATTGCCAATTTGTCTTAGTTTCACTAATAAAATATCATGATTCAGAGTATCAATTGCTTTACGCAAATCCAGTGATAAGATGTCGCACAAAAAACTCGAATCTAATTTCATCTGGATATTAGTGATCAGATCCACAGTGGCACACTCTGTATCACAAGATTCACGAAAGCCATACTGATTATCATACAGATAGTTCATTTTTGTCAAATAATTAAGTAACCTTTTATGCATAATTTTTTCAGTAAGAAGAGAAATAGGTCGATAATTATTCATAAAACATTTCTTGCCACTTTTGAAAATTGGTAGAACTTTTGCAACTTTGCAATTTTTTGGAAATTTTCCAGATTCAAAACATAAGTTGATCATTTTACTCAATAAAACAGCCAATTTTGATTTAGCTAATTTTACAAATTGACGTTAATATTATCAAAGCCTGATGCTTTTTTAACATCCAATCCATTCATAAGTTCTTCAATCTTCAGAAACATCAGAATACTGCATATTGTTATCAGAAACTATATTTGATGGGCAAACTCCAATATTGATAAAATATTCATTGATGTTTTCGTAGGTAATACCACAAGTGTATCGGTGATTATCGAAATAGCAATTCCTTTGAATTTGAGAATCAAATTATGTTGCTTGGCAACCACACGAGCGCTTGCGCGAGTGTGGTTGCCTAAAGCACCATATTTTGATTCGAAACCGACAAGGAATTAACGATAATCGCCGATAACACGAGTTGTATTTGTTAAGATTATTTCGTGAATAAAATCGAAACCATTTTTATTTATTTACCTTTCAATTTAACTAGGAACATTAATCCCGTATTTAGTTCTGAAATTATGCAACTAACAAAACATTTACTTGATATTTCAAACATCCCTCTATTTCAGTTACCAATGACAGAGCGCGTCATTCGTAGTTTCGTCATTGCATGTCTAGTCTACTGCTTCTCGCTCGAGGTTATGTTTTGATAACATTTTGATTTAGTGATTTGATTAATCAACGAGTATGCAAAATTTGTCGAAAATTGTGAAGTTGATATGAATTAATAGAGAGTGTTTATTTAGTTTTGGTCAAAGTTTGGTGTTGTGTCATTATAGCTGCTTGCTAGTGGTAAGTTTGTGTTTTGATAATAACCAATCAGGAATCGAACTACAAATCGAAAACACATCATATATATACAGGGTGTCAATTTGAAAACTTCCCACCCTTAATATCTTCCTTCCAGTAAACAATATGAGTAATCGAAAAAACAGGTCAATTTTATTGTCAAGGGGGACACTTTCAAGGACTATTTGTAGCCCTCGTGGTTCAACCCCCTAGAGGGATAGATGTTACCCTTAGAATTTTAAATGGGAAGGGGGGTCAAGTGGCACATCATTTTGATGGGTGTTCAATTCTTGTTCCAATGGTACCCTGACTTATTATTTTTTGATGAGCATTTTCCGAAAAATTGCGTTCTAAACTAACAGAAGTAATTATTAGAACGCCTATACTGAGATGCATGGTTTGGCCAGAACTGGTTAGAATATTAGGTGGTACCGTTCAAACCCTTTATTAGGGGTAACATTAGCCATTAGCTCCAAACACTTTAGATAAAAAAGTAGTCTAATAGTAAAACGTAGATGGTAGTAAAGTTGTGTTTATTAAATGCTGAATTTTTAAGTGTCATCGCAGAAATTGTACAGATAGCCTTCCTTTTTTGCTACTTCTGCTTTAAAAAGTTTCTGTTTTCCGGCAAAAAATTGGTTAGCAAATTTGAACTATGTGGTAGTATTGTGAATACCGTTGTACCTGTTGGGCTGTTTAGGAATTACTTTAATAAGTGTATAAAAGTGTAAAAATGGTTTACATTCTTCAAGACAGAATTGAAATGATTGTAATTTATGGCGAAGTTGGAAAGTGCGCACGAAGGGCGGCATGTCTTTTTAACGAAAGACATCCAAATTGTAATGTAAGTCACCGGTATGTGCTTGATTTGGTGAATAAGTTTTACGAAACTGGTTCAGTGACAAATAAAAAAAGAAATAACCCCAGAGTACTAAATGAAGCAGCTCAAATTGAAGTTTTGAGAACATTTGCTGCAGAGCCCACGAGCTCCTTACGATCAGTATCAGAACAGACGGGAATGTCACGCGAGACTATAAGAAAAGCATTGAAAATGCATAAATTTCATCCATATAAAATGCAGATTCTTCAAGAGCTCCACGAGGATGATTATGATAGAAGAATAGAGTTTTGTGAAATCATGTCTCATCGAGTCAATACCATCCCTAATCTTCTGTTAAACATCTGTTTCAGCGATGAGTGTTCATTTTTTCTGAATGGCAATGTTAATAGACAAAATTGTCGCTATTGGAGTGACGAAAACCCACATATTTTTCGGGAAGGGCATACACAACACCCACAAAAAGTTAATGTTTGGGCTGGTATTCTTGGAAATGCCATTCTTGGTCCATTATTTCTGGAAGAAAACTTGACTGGCAATCTGTACCTTGATATGCTTGAAGAGACTATCGATCCTCTTATAACTCACGAGCTAGAAACTCAAATTGATGCAGAAGGTAATGAACTTTTGCAGGAGGATCTGTTACATTTCCAGCAGGACGGTGCTCCACCTCATTATTTTCTTCCCGTCCGACAGTGGTTAAACGAGAGATTTCCGGGTAGATGGATTGGCAGAAGGGGAGCAGTTGAATGGCCTCCGAAAACAGACTGTATTACTGTTTAGAGCAAAATGGACAACATTTCGAACAGCTAATAAGATAAGCGTAAGTAGATTTTATGTTGGAAATGTCTTTCTCGCAAATTAAATTTTATTGTGTAGAAGGAAAATAACCACCAAATAAAAAATCCCATGCGTAATAAATTTATTCCTGTCATTCAAGGGTTGGAGCGGTGCCACCTACTCTTCTAACCATTTTTATTAAAGGGAGTCAATACAATAATGCATCTCAGTATAGGCGTTCTAATAATTACTTCTGTTAGTTTAGAACGCAATTTTTCGGAAAATGCTCATCACAAAATAATAAGTCAGGGTACCATTGGAACAAGAATTGAACGCCCATCAAAATGATGTGCCACTTGACCCCCCTTCCCATTTAAAATTCTAAGGGTAACATCTACCCCTCCTAGGGGGTTGAACCACGAGGGCTACAAATAGTCCGTGAAAGTGTCCCCCTTGACAATAAAATTGACCTGTTTTTTCGATTACTCATATTGTTTACTGGAAGGAAGATATTAAGGGTGGGAAGTTTTCAAATTGACACCCTGTATATATCCAGTAGCCAATCAAGAGCCGAACTACAAAATCGAAAACATGATGTTTTCATCTATCAACACAAAAATTTCAACCAATCATAACACGCTATTTTAGCATAAGTGAAATAATCACAGATATTCTTCGGATTTCGTTATCTTAGTATCATCAACACTAACGTAATTTATTATGTTTCCATCTTTTTCTGTTTTATTGTAAAGTAGAGAGTTTATTGTTTTCTGCAATGATTTAGGGGTCGTGTCTGAAAACTGGGTTTTATAGAATTCTTCTTTGGCCTTTATTAAGGATTGTTTAACAAGTTTATTGTAGTAAATATAATTTTCAGAGATAATAATGTCCTTTTGGAAAAGTAATGATCTCTCAATTTAATCAGTGAAGCTATATTACTGTTGAACCAAGGTTTAGAAGATTTTCTAGTTTTGATATAATGTATCGAGGACTTCTCTTGGAATATTTCAACAATTTTGTCATAGAATTCATTAGGATCTGTAAATTCAAGTCCATAATCACTCATTTCTATCAGTTCCTTTTTCACCAATTCAGTATTCAGTTTTGTAGAGGTATCCTTTTCTGCTTTCTTGAGGAATAACTTAGACATTAGCAATTATCAATTTGTGATCACTTATAGAAGTGTTAATCAAAGATAAATCAATAGGAAGATTGGAGATCAATACAATATGATCTAGTAGTGATTTGGAATCATTGACCTCTCTTGTTGCATAGGTTTTATTGCACAAATAGAAATGATTTGACGAATAGATATCTCCCAGTGAATTTGATTCCTTGTTATCTGAAAGCATATTTATATTGAAAAAGCCAAGAAATATACAATGTTCTTTTTTTCCCGAGTATTTTTGAAGTTCTTCATCTATGAATTTCAGAAATATGTGTTATATTTCGTTGGATTATATAGGGCAGATAATATAAATTGTATTTTGTAAGGTAATAACAATGAATGACATATCTGTTTCAACTTGTCCTAAGGTTTCAAATTCAATCCCTCGTTTTACAAAAACTCCAAAAAAATGGAATCGGATGGGATGATTAATTGGATGAGAAAACAAAAAAGGTTGCTTCTACCATTGTTTATATAGAAGTAAGATAGTCAATGCATGTGTAATTGGTGTTGGACGCAAACGCGAGTGTCATCTAGCGTGATTAGTTACAAACATGAATATTTGACGTCATTTTAATGCAGTTTCCTTCGAAAAACCCTGATTTTAATGCTGTCCCATTGTTTCAATCAAGTTACGACATGACTTGGAGGCCAGATCACTGAAGTTACGACATGACTTGGATGCGAGCTCACTATCGCCATCTACATGTCGCATCCATTTTGATCCAATTATAATCCCATAAGGTTGACTAACTATCTTCTATATAAACAATGCTTCTACTGTATTGGATTGAATAATCATAGTATTAGAAGATGCAGGGGAAAAAGGTGTGTAAAAAAAGGCGGGTGCAAAAGTTTCCATCGCCCACTGCTTCACAGGGATTCTACAGGTGAGCAAGCTTCTTTTTTCAATCTTCTTTGGGCTTCAACTAACTGCTTCTATGCTCTCAATTATGACACCATTTGTCTTCTCTTTACGGAACTGCTGATAATTGTCTACAGCGTGGCCTATCTATCAATATGTTTTCCAGTGTTCTTTTTACCTTACAAAGTGTTCTAAATTATGATAATAAATATTTAACAACTTCAGTTTCGTCGATAATATGTGCGATGATGTTGACTAACCATATTCTCTGTTCAGACACACTTTTGACTATTTGGGGTGTAAAGACTGTAAATCATTACTGTCTACTACTTATGAATGGTTTCAGCGATGAGTTTTCGACAAATAAAAGTTCCAGTATCAGATGTACCCATGTATTATGCGTAAAATAATGTAAGAGTACTTACGGAATACAAATACCAACACCATTCTCGCAACATGTCTTCTGGCTTTCGCTTGAACAACGCTCTGCGAACCTCTTATGCATTTAGGCATTTCATTGGCACTATGTTGGAGTCGTATTGCCATCAGTAAGTAAAAACAGGCGATGATGACGAGCGGAATGAAGTAGAAGATGAGAGACTTTGAAACTATTTCGTACTTGGCATAAGTTTCTTTGTTGGTGATATTGGGAAACGGAGAACAGTAAGTTATAGTCTTATTGCTGAAACAAACATAAGGTATAATTTTCCTATGTTTTGGAATCCAATTTTATAGGAACTTGCTCCTGCAGAGAGAGGGAGAACGTTATCATGAATAGTCTGGGATTGACATGCAGCAAATTTATTGGTGTGATATACAGTGTCACAATTTTCACTCGGGTTTGAAGGCAGTCGTTTTTTGGAATTTCTCCATAACGTTTCGCTAGCGCGAGTTGCTAGCTTCTTCAGAGGCTTATATTAACAACAAAATGCGTGCACTCGGATAGTAGGAAGACAGGGCACATTGTCTCCCATGGCTAGCTCAGTACCACCTATCCGAAGTACAGCACCGTCGCAAAATCCCAGCAACTCCGGAACTCTTCACGCCATCTATTTGGAAAACCAGCAGGAACGCGTCTGACATAATACGAATTCTTTTTGGATTGGTTGGTGTTGCCAACCAACGAGGATCCATTAATTCGCATGCCAGGCCGTAGATACCTAAAAACGCCAGAAATACTATGTACACGGGCACTTAACTCTACTGAGCCACCCAGAAGTGAGGGCTACTCCCCTGGTACTGTCCGAGCCCTCGGGCGGCTCCTGGATGACTGCCTGAAACAGCCAAACAAGCTCAAATTTATACCATTGCTGAACATTTGAGTCGGCCAATGGTATCGCAAAAACACTGGTAGGCGGAGCCTATTAGAGCTCTCGCCTCCAGATATACTCCAGTGAGTATTGAAACTATAGTATTTCTGGCAAAATATAACAATATATCATGAATAATCTCTGATGACTGGAGATTCCGTCTGCGAAGATTGTATTTATTCTGATTTAGGCATTTTGTGCGTTAATTACCGTATCTGGATTGATAAAGCATGCAGATACCTCCTGTTCCTGTTCAGTCTCCATGGTAAACTTGATGCTGTCGTAGTAACTTCCCGTGAGACATGCCTCAAAAAGTCCGACGATGTCATTCGGAAACATGTAAGTTAGCTTCCTCAAAGAGTCTTCAAGTGGGACGTTGGTCAGCTTCGATGTGGTGTCCTTGTTCACCAACGTCCCACTTGAAGACTCTTTGAGGAAGCTAACTTACATGTTTCCGAATGACATCGTTGGACTCTTTGAGGCATGTCTCACGGGAAGTTACTTCCAATGGAATGGAAACTTCTATGAGTTAGTAGATGACGTGGCGATGGGAAGTCCACTCAGCCCAGCGATAGCCAACTTCTTTATGGAACATTTTGAAGAGAAAGCAATTGATGCTTTTGATTTGAAACCGACCATGTGGCTACGTTACGTGGATGCTTCGTCATTTGGAGACACGGAAGGGACACACTGAACCGTTTCCTAGAACATCTAAATGCTCAACACCCCAGCATCAAGTTCACAATGGAGACTGAACAGGAACAGCGGATAGCATTTCTAGATGTATTCATCGAAAGATGTGGCACAAGATTGACCCACAAAGCCTACGCACACGGATAGGTACTTGCATGCTCTATCAAACCTATCCTAGTCAGAAGCGAGGAATTATCTCCACACTAGCAGAACTTGCTCGGAGAATATGTGAACCTGAACATCTACGGGATGAACTAGAACATCTCCAAGCAACCTTGAGATCGAACGGATATAGTGTACCCGAAATCAACAGGGCCATGAAACCGAGGACTTCCACGAGAAAAAGTAGGGAGGAGGCTCAGATAGTTGCACGTGCGTATCTTTCATATATTCCTAAAGTCACAGACAGAATTGGAAAACTCTTGGGGCAACACAATATAAAAACGGTCTTCAAACCCACCAAGAAAATACAACAAAGCCTTAGGTCGGCAAAAGACAAAAGAGACACAACATCTGCAGCGGGGGTATATCGCATACCATGCACTTGCGGAAAGGTATACATCGGAACCACAAAAAGATCCATGGGAACAAGGCTGAAGGAACATCAGAAGAACTGCAGATTAAGCCAAACGGACAAGTCGGCGGTGGCTGAACACGCGCTCAGTGAAGGAAACCACAAGATTTTGTTTGAGGATGTAAAACTTCTTGCCCCCAACCAGGGATACCATAGCCGACTTGTACGGGAGGCAATAGAGATCCACAAACACACGGAGAATTTCAACAGAAAAGAAGAAGCTGTTAACCTTAACCGAATATGGAATCCCATACTTAGAAATTCGAAAATAACAAATGAAAACTACATTAAGACAGCAGGCAAAAAGGTGTCAATTAATGTTATCGAAAATATGCTTAACCCAGTTACGGTAATAAGCAATTCTGAAATAACAAAGGATATCAACGACATTAAGCCAACAAGTAGAAAGGGGTCAAATTCAGATACGGTAATACCTAAATCAGAATAAATACAATCTTCGCAGACGGAATCTCCAGTCATCTGAGATTATTCATGATGTAAAAGCCTCTGAAGAAGCTAGCCACTCGCGCTAGCGAAACATTAGGAAGAAATTCCAAAAAACGACGGCCTTTAAACCCGAGTGAAAATTGTGACACTGAAAACTCCGGCCGCGAAAGCCTAAACCATGGTGTGATATAAGGTGCGTTTTGTTGTGCCATAACCCAATTCAGTTATGGTCTATATACTCGTTTTGTTGTGCACTCAACCCCATTCCCACTCCTATTTCCATCCCTCCTAAAGAGAAGATTTGAAAATTGGAATGACACTAATGACAGTAACGTGGAATGTGACAGTCGAAAACAAAATTTCAAAAGAACATAAATTTCGAGCTTTTGCTATCAGATTAGCCAATATCAACTGTTGGTCCATGTTAGTGAGGAAAAAGCATCGAAATATTTCTTCAATTTTGTCGCTTTTAGGAAAACTGACAAACGGGATTCAGTTTATTTTCGAGGTTAAGCGATGAGTTCAAAAATCAAGAAGCAAAACAGCAGAATGATAATGATATTCGTCAAATGTCAGTCTTTCAACCCGTTTTCTTGGGCCAGCTCATTCAGTCAGTTCTGGAATGACACAACAAAACGCACCTATAGTTGTGGAATTTGAAGTATCAACCTCAAATTTGTCATCGAGCTCGGCTATTGAATCTTATGTCGTGAGTGTGTTCATAGTAGCCACGAATTGTTTAATTTTATAGTGGTAGATAGATGGATTCAGGAAATATGAGTGTCGATAAGTAAAAGTTTGTGTGTTATACAGAGTTTTCAATTGCCCACTCTGTATAATAAAACATTTAGGAAGTTCTGTAAATATTCAATTTCCATGACTTACCTTTGTACTTGAACATCTACAAGTCTGGAATTGATTGCGTCAGGTAAAGCCAAGCTAGAGGCAATGAGCCAAATTACTGCTGCACTTACGACTGTCACAGGTTTATTCTGGAAAAAAATATTAGTTCGTTTAGTTACAAGAATTCAATAAGCTGGGAGTTTTGAATTCATAGCTGGAACATTTCAGAATCATAATGAGATCGTGGAGCTTGGGATCGTGGATTTCTAGATATCAGCAAAATTATATAAACTCATACACATACGAGGATATATTGAAAAATTCTTAGCTATAGAACCAAACAAAATATCAATGTCAAAATATTTTATTATTCAACATATTCTCCTCTTAATTGGATACATTTTTTACAGCGAACCTGCATCGTCTCTAGACCTTTCAAAATATGTTTCTTCTTGCTCTGCAAGCCAGACCTCCACAGCTTTTATTACCTCCTCGTTGGAAGAAAATTTACGACCTTTCAAAATTTTTTTCAGTTGAGGAAAGAGATGATAGTCGGACGGAGCCAAATCTGGTGAATAAGGGGGGTGTACTAGTAATTCAAACCCTAAATCACGATTTTTTTTGCATGACAACATGAGATTTGTGTGCAGGGGCGTTGTCCTGCAAAAACAAAACACCTTTGGATAGCTTTCCGTGTCTTTTCTCTTTAATTTTTTCCCGTAGTGTGGTCAGTAATATCGAATAGTAATCTCCAGTTATTGTTCTACCCTTATCCAAAAAATCAATCATGATTACTCCATGGCGATCCCAAAAAACTGAAGCAAGAACTTTTCCAGCACATTATTGGACACGAAACTTCTTAGGACTTGGAGAACCGGAGTGTCGCCATTCCATCGATTGTTGCTTTGTTTCTGGATCGTTGAAAGGTACCCAAGTGTCATCCATAATAACAATTCGGTTTGAGAAGTCTACATCGTTTTCAAATCGAGCACAGATCGAACGCGATGCTACCACCCTTGCACGCTTTTGGTCAACATTCAAACATTTGGGGATCCGTTTTGCAGCAATTTTTCTCATGTCCGAATTGACGTGAACTATATTATGAACGCGTTCGTATGAAATATTCAGTGCTTCAGATATCCGTTTTAGTTCAATTCGACGGTCTGTTAAAAGCATGTCATGAACTGCATCGATATTTTTGGGGACTGACACAGAAACTGGCCTTCCCGATCGGTCATCATTTTCAATGGAAAATTTACCTCTTTTGAAGCTTGCCGTCCAATTTTTCACGGTCGCATAAGAAGGACATTGATCACCAATGGTATTGAGCATATCTTTGTAATCTGCTTACCTCTTAACCCTTTTAAATACAGGTACTTGATGATGGTTCGATACTCCAATTTTTCGAATTTCACAATTTCGGTGAACATATTTTTTCTTTTAATTTATTGCGTAATTCTGGTTTCCTTTTTTGACGTCAAACTTTACACTGACACTTCTAATAAGTTATTGTTCGTTGCTATGGTAACGCAATATTTTGTTTGTGCAGGGAACTGGTCTAGGCTAACTAGATATCAATACAGTTACAATTTAGAACGAATAACATATACATGTAAATATATAAACTACATTGTCATAAAGTTCTTTCATATTGTAATAAGCTTTATGTAGCAATAGTTCCTTGACAGCCTTCTTGAATGTGTTACCAATGATCGAGTATGTGGAGGCAGGTGGTTAAGGACGAGAAGCAGAGTATTGTTCGAATGGAGGGAAAAATAAATTGGAGTCTAAAAAATGGAGAAAGGTGGAACGGGATGAACTTTTAGGGGTTGAAAGTGATATTTCACGGTCTTTTGCGATCGACAACGAAAAAAGTTGGTTCGCTGAGAGATACTTTTCGTCTCAAACGTCTTAGGCGTCTTACTAAACGTCAGTGCCTACATCCTGATATCTCAGGAAATGTGCATGATATACAGTAAGTTAAATTATAATATCAACGAAATGAAATCAATGAATAAATAAAAGTAAACACTGGGTGTTCAAAAAACACGGATCTCACATTTAAAGAATTTGAAAAAGATGATTTCCCTTTAATCGGCGCATTTAGAAAGATTTTCCGTTCAAATTTATACAGGGTGTTCCTTAAGTACGTGTAGAAAATTCAGAAGCGTATTGCTGATATCAAAATAAGAAGAAAAATTCTTATAAACATATGTTCACAAGTTATTCGTTTCTGAGATACAGAGTGTCAAAGTTGAATTCTTATTTTAATTTTTTGTGAATAATTTCAAAATAATTTTGATATTTGGGTAGTTTGGTATCTGGGACTATTTATTAATCAGTTTGTGTAAAAATATATTCTTGGTAGAGGTCACTGCGAGCAACCGTTTTCGAGTTATTGAGATTTGAAATAATCGATGCAAGTGATTTTGAATGACAAGA
The DNA here is from genome assembly GCA_944452925.2 of Chrysolina oricalcia. Taxonomy (NCBI): domain Eukaryota; kingdom Metazoa; phylum Arthropoda; class Insecta; order Coleoptera; family Chrysomelidae; genus Chrysolina; species Chrysolina oricalcia. Next base: position 68,665,572 of record OX101817.2, read on the forward strand.
TTTTTAAATTTAAAATAAATTCATTTGGAAATAAGTTTTTTCATAATTAACATAAAATTTGATTATGACATTGAAAAATCATCCCAGTCACCAAACTTTACCCGAATATCAAAATTATTTTGGAATTTATTCACAAAAAACAAATATAAGAATAAAACTTTGACACTCTGTATCTTAGAAACGAACAGCTTGCGGACATGTGTTTATGGGAACTTTTCTTCTAATTTCGACGTCAGCAACATGCTCCTAAAGTTTCTACACGTACTTAAGAAACGCCCTGTATAACGCGATTGTGCAAAAATATCGGTGAAGTCGTATATCACCTCATTGTGCTTTCATCAACCGTCTTTACAAAAACACAGCCCGAACAAAGAAATTCAACAGCCTCTTGCACGTGTCTCTTCCATGAAAATGTCTACCTCAAAATGGAAATGTCACTGAATTTATTTCAGTTAATGCACTACAAAATTTCGTTAGCGAAGAAAATTATGGATTTTGCTGCGGCTCAGAGTGTTCTGAGGCGCGTTGGCGAGACGGAGATGAGTTTATCCGGAAATGTTTGGATAATGATTTCCCGAACTGTGATAAAAATTACGAGATTCTTTGCATTTGATTTCAATCGGTTGAGCTCATTCAGGTAAGAAAGAATTATGAGAATTCTTGTGTAGTTCGGAAAATATTTAAAAAATGCTCGCGAAAGGTTTGTATCAAATAGAAGTTTCCTTCTTCCTTATTCCTACTATAATAGTAATGTTGAAAAGCGAAACATTCCTAATTGAAAATTAAACCAAACATGACTCCTCTGTATCCCCTGGAAACGAAAAAAACCTAGGTACGACAGGGTGACCACCTGCAGACTAGTTTCGAGGTTGTTGTCTCTCATCAGTGCAAGGGCAGGTCAACACAGACAGCACTGAAGCCATCTGTTCCCCGTCCAAACCAATACACACTCCGCTGATTAGTCAATTCTGGTTCACGAGATGAAAGCAGTTTCTAGGCCGCTCCACCTAGCGAGCAGAGGAAGAACACTCCGAATCTCCGGGTTAAGAGATTTAATCGAAGAAGACAGAAATCTTTGGGAGATCGTTTTGCCAACGAACAGTCGTTACCGACCGAAGATGAACCCTTTACTCCCATAAACACCTACTACGTAGGCTTATTATGGCAAGTACCTGTCAGAAAACAACCACTCCCCTGGCTAAGACCACGACGGGTATTGAACGACTGTTCGTTAGCAAAACGATCTCCCAAAGATTTCTGTCTTCTTCGATTAAATCTCTTAACCCGGAGATTCGGAGTGTTCTTCCTCTGCTCGCTAGGTGGAGCGGCCTAGAAACTGCTTTCATCTCGTGAACCAGAATTGACTAATCAGCGGAGTGTGTATTGGTTTGGACGGGGAACAGATGGCTTCAGTGCTGTCTGTGTTGACCTGCCCTTGCACTTATGAGAGGCAACAACCTCGAAACTAGTCTGCAGGTAGTCACCCTGTCCAAATCAAAACATATTTCTGCTGGTTGGTCATAGAGGGCACTTGCAATTGCGTCCTCTGATGCTTTGAGGAACGTTGCACAAGTAGCTGTTAGATTTAATTCAATACCCGTCGTGGTCTTAGCTAGGGGAGTAGTTGTTTTCTGACAGGTACTTGCCATAATAAGCCTACGTAGTAGGTGTTTATGGGAGTAAAGGGTTCATCTTCGGTCGGTAACGACTGTTCGTTAGATCCATTTTATAGATTATATAAATCTCTACAAAAGTGCCACTGAATGTTAAACGATTTCCTTAATAATCTTTGAGATATGTCCAAAAAACCAAAAAAGTTGTATATTTTTTCACCATTGCTTGTTTAAAAAATTCCACAAAGCGATTATGTTGGTGAGGAAACTGGGATTCTCATTAACGAACTTTATTATAAAAATTAGAATAGGCCATTTGCGTCTTTTATTTTGTAGTGGTAAAAACCTCTATAACTTGGTCTGTTCTATGAGAAAGATACTTACCTGCAATTTTTTCAATGGATTGACAATGGCATAATAACGTTCAGCGGATAAAGCTGTCAATGTGAAAACCGATACTCCCGTACTAATTACTTTCACAGACTCGTTGATTTTGCAAATCAGAACTCCCCATGGCCAGGTATCAATTGTGTAGATGATGGAAGTGAAGGGTACACTGGTTAAAATCAGTAACAAATCGGCCAGTGCAAGCGAAAATATGTATCTGAAACAAAAAAAAAAGATTATCAATACTTTGACATCCTGAAAGTCAGACGATGATTATTGTTTGTTAAATGAACAGGGGGTGGAGGCAGTAACCCCCTAAGAGCAACATTGACACGTCTATTTCCTACGAGCTCTACGTCATCACCACTATTTTGGTAATTACAAACTTCATTTCTAGCGAATTGAACCCCCCTTTGAGATAATTGCTTCTTCCCCCCAATCAGGAACGTTCTGGATCTGCCCCTGATCAAAATACACAAATAGATATTTTAAAACATACATTTATTTTCTTCTTCGAAATCGAGGGCCTGGGACCCTATTCTGAAACCTAGAGTCACTGTATGCAATTTGACATTAGATCGTATATTAGAGTCGGGACACTCTTTGACAGGACATGGAAAAAACGCATCTAAAAAATTATTGTAAAACCAAATATTTTTTAAATGGCGAATTCTATCAGTCAAACAAGAACAGAAAATATTTGGACGATGTTATGCAATAATGGTTTAAGCCACAGTCAGCCAGTTTCGTAAAAAATATCAAAATAGTTTAGCAGATCATGGAATGATGGAATGTGGCTTAGTACTATCGTCCCCTTATAAATACGGTTCGAATCTTTTTTCCTTATTGTAGAATAAGACTTTGGCGATTCCAATGACTGTGATAACTCAATTATTAAAGAATGTGGCTTGACTCATTGTTGTATAACACCATCCATTTCTATACCGTTGATGTGACAACGGTCGAACGATAGTATTGCCAGTACAAAATATATTTTCCTCTCTGTCAACAGTGGCGTTTCGTAAAAAGGGTGAGAAAAATCATATTGAACAAAACACGCAAGCAGAATATCTGCACAGATGAATTTTTCAACGAAGCCATTAGTACTAAAATTTAAAAAGTTCGACTTTAGGTGATTTCGATCGTAGAACATTAAAACCAATAATTTTTCACTTTCAAACTAGTTATGATAGAGATATTCCAACGACGATGAATGTATCATTTATTTATCCTGCCCCGCGGTTTTGAGAAAACATCATTTGTAAATGGATGTACCTTAGCCAAGTTCATTTTCATATTTGCAATAGGTGTTATTTTTTCATTACGCAGAATTTTTTAATTCTATCGAGAGCTTTTTTGGAAAATAAATAAGGCACTCCTACCTACATTTTGTCTGATTTGCCATATCAAACTGACGACCATTATTACAGTATGCAAAAACAAATCAAATTTATTTGAAATTTTCTTTAATAAATACTCGTTGTTTTCATAAATTTCATTAATTTTCCTTGCAACCCTCCAAATATTTGACAATGCAAATTCTAAGTTTGTATTCAAAATTACTGGAAGTTATCACTTTTTGTTTATTCGTTTAGGGTGTGAGTAATGTTCAACAAATGATTGATCAATAGATTATTCAAATTAAGTGACTATTAAACCAAATAGGCCTTGAGTTGACTTGCCTAGTTCAGATGGGAGGGTGCCAGGCTGCGAAAGACAGAACCGAAGAGAAAGAGAAAGTATAAACTGATATCTAGCTTGTGTGGGAAGGCAGAATAAATATGCAGAAATAATAACAGATAACAATTTTATTTCTGTTTCAAAAAAATTACAATAGACTGAAGGACGAAAAAGATTCGTTGAAGGCTATAAAATTGAGTAGCTGAAGGCTTTAAAAATTGTGTTTCTGAAGGCTGGAAAATTCAGAACATTCGTTTCTCTTGACTTCAGACCGAAATATTTCCACATAGCTTGATTAGAAAGGCCCATATCTGTGGTGACATTTACGATATTGAATCCAAGAGATGTTTATAATTTCTAATAAGCGTTTTGCCTAAGATTTTCCCTTCATTTTCTCCCATGTGAAATGATGTGATATGAGTTGTTTCCATCCACTTACAACTCCACCTAACATGACAGCCAAAATATGAGTAGCTATTTCTGTCCCTTTTTCTAACGTTCCCCTTAATTCTCATATTAGTGCAATTAGTTACACAGCACTGTTCTCCAGGTTCTTTAACTGATTCATCCAAAAATAAACAGCAATCTTTCTTGCAGTCTGAAAAAATTTGAATTTTGATCTTCAAATAATGAAGTATTTCATGTAATATGCCTGAAGTACAACATGCGAATATAATAATTAATGCTTCCACCTCAGTCTCAGGTCTCCATCTTTTGCCCTTTACGGTTTCTATTTTTATCTGTGGGTTGATCTGAATTGAAGCTAAATTTTCCGTAAACATTCAACTTTGTTTGCAAATTTTCGTTTCTGATTTGAACTCGTTCTACCATTTCAATCGTTCTTGAAATAGAAATAGCATCAGTTTTCAACTTCTTTGCGACATACCACTCTAAATCTCCTCTCTCCTCTATTGAAGTGTACCTGTATATGAAAAATAGATAGATAGATAGATTTATTTGACAACTTTACATAAAATGTTTGCTGCAAGTCACACGTTACAAGGAATTGTACAGTACACACATATACATAACAATATGAAAATATATACAATTATAAATGACCATTTACATATAAGTCAACACAGTATAATATTACAATTACAATATAGAATCGATCACATAGATTCGTAAATAGGTACAAAAAATTAATACAAACATGCATATAATATATAAACCAATAAAATACATATACAACAATGAAATTAATGACCCTGGCAAGGAGAAAAATAATCTTTAAGAAAAAGTTGAATTCAAATATTCCCCAATGTTATAAAAACAGTTTTCCAACATAAATGATTTAATTTTAGGTTTAAAAGACTTCAGGTTGAGTAGCTTGATATATTCTGGTAAGTGGTTGTAAAGGTTTATATTCAGGGAGTTTTTTTGAGACTTTGTTAGTCTAAAGCACGGTTTTACGAGCAGGTCAGCATTTCTGGTCTGATAGTGATGTACATCCAGATGTTTAGAGAATTGACTTTTATTTTTATGAATTTGAAGAACGGTGTTATATATGAAAAGAGATGGTAATGGTAAGATTCCCAGGCTTTTGAAAAGAGGTTTGCAGTGGTCGCTGTACTCCGCGTTCATTATTATTCTCAGGGCCTTTTTCTGTTGTCTGAATATTGTAATGGATTGAGAGGAATCACCCCACAAAATTACGCCGTAATTTATATGTGAATGAAACATGGCGAAATACGCAGTTTTCAAGGCAGGGAGGTCTACCACTCTTTTAAGTTGCCGGAGAGCAAACAGGCTCTTGGAAAGTTTCACATTTAACTCATTAATGTGGGTTATCCAAGATAAGTTCCCATCGAGGGTTATGCCCAGAAGTTTACCATTTTGCTCGCTGCTACTACTACTGTTGTTAGAAGAGAATATAATTACCTTTGTCTTCTCTTCATTTAGTTTTAGTTGATTAACTGAGAACCATTCTGTAGCCTGTTTCAATGCTATATCCTGATTTACAGATACCATTTGCAAATTTTTGCCGGTTGAGACTAGGGAAGTATCATCAGCAAAAAGGACACTTTTGTTTGGCAACATGAAATTGCTAAAGTCATTGACATATATCAAAAATAACAATGGTCCCAAAACAGACCCTTGGGGAACACCATGTAAGACATTTTCAACGCCAGAAAATGTTTCATTGACACACACAGACTGAGTTCTATCTGTCAAGTAGGATTTGAACAATTTGAGGGGTAGTCCTCTCACTCCATAGTATTCCAACTTGTCAAATAGAGAAACATGTGAAACACAATCAAAGGCCTTAGAGAGGTCACACAAGGTAATAGCCACGATATCGCCACTCTCAAGACCCTCAACAATATAACTCACGACCTTTAATAAAGCATCAGTTGTGGATTTTCCTGATCTGAAACCATACTGGTAATTGCTGAAGAAATTATTCCTTACAAAATAATGAACCAACCTGTTTTTCAGGATGATTTCTAAAATTTTGCACAGAACCGGAGTTATTGAAATAGGACGATAATTGTCGACTACAGACTTATCACCCTTTTTCCACAATGGCAAGACTTTTGCATATTTAAAACAAGTAGGAAAACACCCTGTAGTTATGCACAGGTTGTAAAGGGTAGTAAGTGGTTCAATGATTGCATCAATGATACCTTTTATTATTTCACTAGATAAGTCATAGCAATCCAGACATTTCGATGTTTTTAATGACAATACTGCCTCTATAACTTCACAAGACAATATGGGTGCTAGAAAAAAGGAGTTACACGCTGCGGAAAAGGAATTGAGTAGGTCAACCGGAGTCTCAGTCGTGTGAGGCAAAGAGGATATTATATTTTCTGCCACGTTGGCAAAAAAATTGCTAAAGTTTTGAAGTGGAACATCAGGTATAACCTGTTTTTTGGGTTTTTTATTAAGTTCATGATTAATTAATTGCCAGCTACTTTTTGGCTTGTTCTCTGATTCAGAAATGTACTTATTATAAGCTCTTTTTTTATCCGTAATCAATCGATATCTGTAGTGATTACGATAAGCCCTGTAGGCAGCGTAATCATCCTTATTTTTCGTGCAGTCACAAATAGTTTTTATACAAGAGAGGTTTTCCCTGATTTCTCTCAAAGAGTCATTAAACCACTTGACTGGAGGTTTGACTCGTTCGTGTACTTTTTTTTTTGGAAAACATTGCTTTCCATAGTTTCTCAAAATGTCTAGAAATTTGTTGGCGTAATCATTTGTGTCTCGGCTATCTACGGTGAGTATATTCCAAGACACATTTTCCAAATGGAGTTTCAGCTTTGAAATATTTTTTTCATTGATTTGTTTTCTCCATACTGTTGGAAGTGTATCACATTCCGCACTAATGATCATGTATTGTCCGTAATGATCAGATAAACACGGTTCCAACACTCCAGTTTTGAAATTATAGTTTTCAATATTTGTCAAAATGTTGTCTATACAAGATGAAGAATGAGAAGTAACACGTGTATCTTCATATATAGTAATATTGATATTGAATGAATTTATCATACTAATGAGTTCGTCACGCTGAGGCGAATTAGATTTAAAATTCACATTGAAGTCTCCACAGATAATAATGTTGTGGCACAGACTTGTACATTTTACTAACAGATTCTCAAAATTATGCATGAATACCTCAAAGTCACCTAGACCGGACCTGTAACAGGTAATGATAATTGTCTTTAGGGACAATATCTCAATACCGCAGAACTCCGAATTCATCTCACTGTTAAAATCTTCACATTCAAAAACCCTATATTTTATGTCAGACTTGACAAAAATAGATACACCGCCGTGCTCTCTTTTTTCTCTACAAAAAAACGAGACTAAGTGGTAATTATAAATATTCATAGATCTGAGGGCAAACTCACGCAGCCAGTGTTCTGATAAACAGATAATATCAAATTTATTTTTTTCCAGGAACAAGTTTAATTTATCCATCTTATTAGAAAGACATTGAATATTTATGTGAAAAACTACAAAACCTTTATCAGCCTTGACATTGTCATCCTCAACTATAGGGTTTGTTAAATATTCTGTTGCACATATTTTTTCTTGTGAAAAAACCGATTCACATGAGCGCCTTTTGGCCAAACATTGGGGAACATTTATATTTATATTTAAATATTATTTAAACTCTGAATAACCTTGTATACATTCAGTCAAGTTTTTCTCAATTGGATGAAACTCTTCTGCCCAAAAGTTTCACTAATTCAATAGATATTACTCTTGACCTATCATTTCAATTCATCTGACAAATTCGAGCTTTTGATGTTATACCGTGACATATTTTGTCGCATTCGCAAATTTTTCATAGATAAATTGTAGAATGGTCCAAGGCAGTCGACAATTCATGTCGAATGCGAGAATTTCATAGGAGGCGAAATTTATAGGTTGGGTCCAATAGTTTAGTAAAAGTCAAAACATTCTTTGGTACTTTTTCAGAGATTTTTGTAGTGAGCATATCTTTAGGAATAGCTATAGAAAATTTAGAAAATGAGGAAATTTATCAGCGGCCTCGAGAGAGACGAGTAATATACAGAAGTACTTTTACATTTTCATGCGAGAAAAAATGTATTAAAACGTTCAGATTAACTGAAGAAATCCCCGATTAAAGAGGCTCTTTTTCTTGCATCACATTTTTTAAAGTTTGCTTTTGATTTTGGGTGCAATAATTTTTTTTTACTTCACTTTCCATGTTTATTCGGATGTAATCTTACTTCCAAAAGCAAATGTCATTTTATTTGTTAATAACGTTTTACAAGTGAAGGGGCATAGAACACGATCTAACACCAGAAATTCGGTGTTGCCAGCTCATGTTATTCGACAAAATTATTTATCTCATGAGACATACGAACATTACGAACCCATTTGAGAATACCACATGCCAATGTTGTGCGACAATTTTTATCGGTACATAGTATGTCGAATGCGACAAATCTCACTCGACATTCGAAAATAGGCCGCCAGAACTTAAAATTCTAGCGACTGAAAGTGTTGCTTTTTTAATTTCAATAGTATAACTTACGTATTCGGAACATTTCTTAAAGCTCTGTGACGCATGAATATAACAACCAATGAACCATTTCCTAAGACTCCGATCATGAATATGAGCAAAAACAGAACTGGTACTATGTAGGTTTCTGGTCTTTCTTCATATGGAACGTATTCCGTTTCTCCTTTCATTAATGTTGAATTTTCAGAGGTATCGTTCATATCTGCAACAAATTACAAATTTAATTAGTCGGCCGTAATATTTAATTATTCATTTATTCATTCATTCAAGATCAATGTTGCGAAGACTAAGTACATGGTAATAAGTACAGAAAAACGATTCAGAGACTTTTGTAATCAAAATTTTGATATAAGGGTAGGTCCTGATAATCTGAAACAGGTCAACCAATTCAAATATCTTGGGGTTCAGGTGGACAGAAGATTGCAGTTTAAAGAACATGCCAACTTCATAATAAAGACGATATCATCTAAAATACATTTTTTATCTCGTTGTGCCCCATATTTAACGAAGTCGGCAAAAATATTACTATACAATTCATTAGTGCTTCCTCATTTTACTTATTGTTCTACCATTCTCTATCTACTAAAACAAAATGATTTAGCTCGTTTACAGAAACTCCAAAATAGAGCCATGCGCATGATTTTAAATTGCAGAAGATTAACCCTAATAAAAGATATGTTGATGCAGCTAGGATAGTTACCAATTGATTATTTTCTCCTTTATCAAACATTAATCCTGATTTTCAAAATAAAAAATAAAATTTCCCCAACATATTTACAAGAAAAAGTTATGTACAATGACCAAATCCATGGATACAATACAAGATCCAGAACTGACTTTCATATTCAACAAGTCACATTGAGGCATACCCAAAATTCAGTTTTTTTCAAGGGACTTGATAGCTATAATAAGCTACCAGAACGGATCAAATGTTTAACATCTTTAACAGCCTTCAAGAACAAGTTAAAAACATATTTGCTCAATCAATAAGAGAACTAGTGGCCACTTCCTCATTTTATTAAGTTCGCTTTACTATTTAGCTAGGACAGATATACATATTATGTATTAGTACGTTCAAAGAATCTTTTAGTGTTCATACATTTTTTATTTTTTTTCTTAAAAGTGTATGTATGTATAGATTTGCGTGAGTGCAAATAGGTGTATTAGGTGTATGTATATGTTGTATATTTATATATGTGTGTATATAACAACTTTTTATTCTATGACAAGGGTACAAATGCCCTATAAGTACTTGACTGATTATTTTTGAAAAACTTAATTTATATTAGCATTAGAGGATGCTGTTTATTGTTCCCATTGTAACGACCAATGAAAATATAAATTAGCCAAATGGCCTAAATAAAGGATTTATTTATATATTATCACATTCGCAACAGTCTACAGACGGCTCCTGTATCAGATTTTTGGCCAAAAATAAATTACTTAACGTGAAATACTCCTGAGGCAAATAAATCAAGCATTAACTTGAAGTAAATAATCTATTCAGCTAAGAATTGCAAAAAATAATTAACAAAATACCGGGTGTCCGTATTTCGAGCTCCACCAAGGGGATCTCAGTTATTATAAAAGATACGAGGTCGGTTAAGTTAGGGCAAAGTTGGGCATTTTCATGCTGAACAATTCTCTGAAAGAAAATTTGACGTGTCATTTTTAGTTTTTAAATTATTGGAAAAAAAAACGGAAATTTGTAATTTTTTTTTTATTTTTTCAAGCGAAAACCAAAAGAACTATACGTTTTTAACTAGAATGTTCTTGAGGCACATTTTTACAAGGAATCTAAATCCATCATCGTATTTTCCAAGGCGTTCTTGATGCCAGAGTTACAACAGTCAACTTTGGTTTTCCTTATGAGCGCCATATTGGATATTTGTCTTTTTAAAAAGTATGGGTACCCAAAAAAACATATAGAAGAGGTTCTAGCCCGCGGGGGGGACAAGAACAAGAAACCAGACTAGCCGACACAAGCCACCCTGTGTGTTTTGTATGTTAGAGGTCTATCGGAAAGAATAAGGAGAATTGGGTCGAAATATAAAATACGGACATGTTTCAAGTCAGGTAACACTATTCGCAGCCATGTCACAAAGACGAGACCACGTAATGCTGACATTGACTCCAAAAACTGCATCTACCGCATCCCTTGTGAATGCGGTGAAGCTTATCTTGGAGAAACTAAGCGACCACTTAGCGTTAGACTCGCTGAACACAAGAGACTCACTCAACGAGGAGAAACATCAAAGTCAGGGATAGCGGATCATGTCTGGACGACCCAACACAACATAAAATGGACTGAAGCCGAAGTAATCTATAAAGAAGAGGGCTGGTATAGAAGGGAGTTTAAAGAGATTGCATATATTATGAACAACAAAGGCTTCAGTCAAGCTAGCATAGAAATCCGTAATGTGTGGAAACCCTTAATTAGTGGCATGGATCAATTGAAATTGCGATAAGAATTAACAATACTGTACCAGAGGGGCCTGGCACTGTAATTAACAAGCTTACCTGAGTACCTTCAAATTACCACTAGGCTAATGACACAAAATTATCCATAGCATATATAAGAAGTGTCCTTGAGATTGTCGCATTTATACACTTGATAACGACTGTATATTAAAACAGTTGAAACGTCGTGAATAAAAATTGCAGAGAATTGAATTTTTCTTTGTTCTTTTTTAGAAAATGAAAGTCCAGAATAACCTTACTCAAAGTGAAACATTGTCAACCACTTTCAAACAAACGTATCAAGAATTTATTTATAAAAATTGGTATTTGCTACTTTATTATCTATTTTTTATACAATTATATTTATTTGACGTGGTACAAACATTTCAAAAATGTAACGTATTTGAATAAATTAATACTGAATACTAGAGTAGACGTGTCCTGAAAAGCCCTGTATATAACTTCCAAACGAATTGATGTAGTCTTCAGTGCCAGATACACCTGGCCGATGATATAAATATTGAATGTATGCTTTCAATCAAACGCGATGTGAATGACTTGAGTGGATATAAATCCAATCAATGAAAATTTGCACAGCCGCCTGTATTTACATTATCCAAACGATAATGGTTTTAATTTCACAGATTGGTAATAAAACCTCTCGGTACTTCTCAACGAATTATTTTTATTTTCCGTCATTTAAATTTCCTTTCAGAATTTTATGAGATGAATTTGAGGATATTTTTAGAATCTACCAATTTCCTTCGATGTTGGTGGCATTTCGCTGTTTTCTTTAGGACTATGGGAGAAGTAAGCAAACTGGGTTTATTATTAGGGGAACTCTTTTCCATCAACGAATTCTCACGAAATGCAAAACGATGCGATGTCCAGGAAACGTTTTGAGAATAAGAGAATGTAGGTGGGAATTGATTTTATTCTTTTGCTTTACTTTTGGGTAATATCTCTAGACAACAATTGCTAGAAAGCGAAATACAAAAATGTACTTAAACAATTTTCAGGATAAATACAACTTCAAGAAAGCGAACTTTCAGTTACTTTATGAATTCTTGAGAGATTTCAATTTGTCATTGATGGGTTCTCACTACGATAAGTCTTTACAAGCCTCACTGATATTTCCGAACCATTTTTCTCCAACTCTGTTAAATAGTGGAAAAATGTTGAAAAAATAGGAAAAAATTTAAAAAACCTCAAAAACTCGAAAACGAAACAAGATATCGAAAAAATTACCATTTTTAATGTCCTTGAACAGATCTACAAAAATATGCTGAAAGTTTATTGATACTGTGATTTTTTTTTTATAAAAACACAGAAAACTCAAAGTTGGCGACAGATTTTTGAATTTCACAGAAAACCTTTTTTGATCGCCTTCTGGAAAGCTACAAAAATGTAGTTGCATTTTTGCCATAATCTCAATGGTCCGGGACATAATTGAAAAAAAACGAAAAATTAAGGACTTCAAAATACTCTCATGAAATATTTTCATATCTTGGAAAACGAACAGAATATTTTTTGTTTTTTTTTAAACCTCCATAAACTCAAAGGTGGCGACAGAGTTTTGAATTTCACAAGAAATCTTTTCGGATTGATTTCTAAAAACCTACAAGAAATTTGAATGAATTTTTGTCATAATATCAGTAGTCCGGGAAATTATTCAAAAAAACAAAAAATGAAGGACTATTTTTTCTCCAAAACTACCAAAAACTTAAAGATGGAGACAGTGTTTTAAATTTCACAATGAAACTTTTTTGATTGCCCCCTGAATACCTACAAAAAATGTAAATGAATCGAAAAAAAATTTCGTTTCTTTATACACCAAAAACTCGAAAACGAAATGAAATATCAAAATAATGTATATACGAGGATGTATTGATATCTAGTTAGCATAGACTAGTTCCCTGCATAAACAAAATATTGCGTTACCATAGCAACGAACAATAACTTATTAGAAGTGTCAGTGTAAAGTGAAAAATTGAACTGCAAGCTTCAAAAGAGGTAAATTTTCCATTGAAGATGATGACCGATCGGGAATGCCAGTTTCTGTGTCAGTCCCCGAAAATATCGATGCAGTTCATGACATGATTTTAACAGACCCTCGAATTGGGCTAAAACGGATATCTGAAGCATTGAATATTTCATACGAACGCGTTCATCATATAGTTCACATCAATTTGGACATGAGAAAAATTGCTGCAAAATGGATCCCCAAATGTTTAAATGTTGACCAAAAGCGTTCGATCTATGCTCGATTTGAAAACGATGTAGACTTCTTAAACCGAATTGTTACTATGGATGAGACTTGGGTACATTTCTACGATCCAGAAACAAAGCAACAATCGATGGAATGGCGACACTCCGGTTCTTCAAGACCTAACCTGAGAAGTTTCGAAAAATCTGCTGGAAAAGTTCTTGCTTCAGTTATTTGGGTTTGCCATGGAGTAATCATGATTGATTTTTTGGATAAGGGTAGAACAATAACTGGAGATTACTATTCGACATTACTGACCACTATACGGAAAAAAATTAAAGAAAAGACGCGGAAAGCTATCCAAAAGTGTTTTGTTTTTGCAGGACAACGCCCCTGCACACAAATCTCATGTTGCCATGCAAAAAAATCGTGATTTAGGGTTTGAATTACTAGAACACCCCCTTATTCACCAGATTTGGCTCCGTCCGACTATCATCTCTTTCCTCAACTGAAAAAAAGTTTAAAAGGTCGTAAATTTTCTTCCAACGAGGAGGTAATAAAAGCTGTGGAGGTCTGGTTTGCAGAGCAAGCAGAAACATTTTTTTTGAAAGGTCTAGAGACGTTACAGGTTCGCTTTAATAAATGTATCCAATTAACCCATTAACGCCCACGGATACCATATGGTATCGCAAATCATCTTCCCCTTCTCCAATGCACCACAATGATTTTTGAAGTTATGGTATCATGCAAATTCGTTTTTGTGCTTCGTAAACCGTTGCTTTTGATATACTGTAACTGACATTGTATTTTGAGACGTCTCCGCAGTGGTGTACTAGTGGTTCATATTGGGTGATTTTGTTGTGCACAAAACAATGGACATTCGGTGATCGTAAGTACTTTTTCAACTATTTCTGTTTCATTTTAGTGAACATATATTACAGTTATTTATTGCTTATGAATTATACAATATTTCTGTATATAGATGAAAAAGATACGTATAATACAGGGTGAACTATAATGTTCTCAAAGTCACTGATACCATATGGTATCCGTGGGCGTTTTAGGATAATAATGACTTCTAGCTAATTTGTTGAAACAAATAAATATTTCTATCATTTCAGAAGGAATTTTTGCTTTTGCAAGCTTTATGCTCAATGACGATGAAGACTTGGTCCTACAAGTTTATGAAATATTTGTGGAACCGCCAGATTCAAATGATGACACCAGATGAGGCACCTATGAGCACCGATGGTACTGATGCTAAAAGAGCTGCCACAACCAAATTTATCACAAATAATCCACATCGATAAATTATTTACATGCTTGAATTTATTGGCCTATCTTAGATATTCGGGTTATGGGGCAATAGGCACAATTCGAAAAAACAGAATACCTAGATCGTGTCCAATTACCGGAAAACAATTTCAAAAGAAAAAAATGTGGGGAATACGAATATGTAATTGAAAGAGAAGATACTATCTCAGTATGGGGGAAGGACAATTCGATTGTTACCATAGCATTTACAAGTGCTGGTGTTCAGCCAGAAGGAATGGTAAATAGATATTGTCAAAAAGAAAAGAAATGTGATGATTTCTCGCCCTCACCGTGTGGCTGATTACAAACATAACATGGGAGGAACGGATCTTATGTACCAAGGAGTTGCTGCTTATCGCCTATCGCATCGGAATATACAGCAAAAAGTGGTTTTTGCCCATTTTTACATTGCTCATTGATGTCGCATTACACAATATCTACAGAAGAATGTATAAAATATCAGCATTACATTTTAGAAGAGAAATCTGTCAAGTATACCTAACGAAGGTTTTTAGTAGTCGAATCAGTATCACAAAGAATTTACTTCCAGACAAACGATTTGGTCAGATTGACAATTTTTTATCTCGTGTATCAACTGTTTTGCCTCCTATCACACTGAATAGGACACTCTTTCTGCATTTTAGCATAAAGACATATTTCTATTTTTGTCAACTTCGTAATAAAATTGTTTTCAAATGCCCACGGATACCATATAGTATCAGTGTTTTTTTTCTACACTAAAATACTAATATTGAAAAAAATATTATTTTTCAGCACAATACATTACTTTTTCTTCAAAACACTCTAAAAACATAAACAAATAGAAAAATATCAATTTGGGCGCTAATGGGTTAAGAAGAGAATATGTTGATTAATAAAATATTTTGACATTAAAATTTTGTTTGGTTCTAGGCTAAGAATTTTTCAATATATCCTCGTAAAGAGTTTTATTGCCCTCGAACATGCCTACAAAAAGTTCAATACATTTTTTTTCGCATCTCGGATCTCCTATATCGTTTTCTCCTGTATATTAGTTGATTTTGCCACGGTCCAACGTTTCATTCGATTTCTCGAGCCTTATTTGATTGTAAGTTATCTCACGGTTAAGTTATTCCGGATTACATGTTATCATTGAATTAAAGTGTTTAGTTTACTGTCATATATTGGGTTTTCTTTATATTTATGGTGAATGCCGTTTCTTTTAGTAATATCATAAAAAGGGTATCTTTTTTATAAAGAGATCTTCGTAGCAGCATTGAGCTCAGTTTGTATTTGAGAACGGATAGAATTAAACCGACTTCCAAGTAAGAAGTGTTTATTTACAATCCTTCTACCTTATGTTATGTGGATACATAACACTTACAAATCGTATTTATACAGTGGAATTCATATATTTTGCATGGTAATCTACTTCGCTTAATTTATTGCTTACAAGTTACTAGTACACTGATATTTTTGGCAGCGGAATAATAAATAAGAGCGGACGTATCTGTTGATGGATATGAACTAACTGTATGAAGCGATTTATTCACTATTGGATTAAAAAACATGCTGTGTCTCTTTGAATATTTCAAGGATTTAAGGCCATGAGCGCGATCATATTTGGGACGGTTTTTTTGGTAAAAGAGTCGATAACTCAAAAACGGTTCTTCGTTTTGATTTCAAACAAGGACAGACTTCTAGAGGACGTTCGATAGATAATCGTGGTAGCTGCAATGGTATTTTTCTTCCATTAGATAGATAAAGATAGATAAATAAACTTTATTGTCTAAATGAAAACATTTGTCGACAAAGTCAAAGTATTACACTGGTAATTCTTAACCTATATGGAGAAAATCTCCCATAAAGATAAAACTATTTAAAATTTCGAAGTTACAAAAAGGGCATAAAACAAAATAACATGTAAAATATATTATAATATCACAGTATTATCAAAAACAGAATATTGAATATCAAGTATTAAATATAGAACGACTAGAATGCATATGCAAGATACTCCTCTAAATTATAGAAGCATATCCCGATCAGTAGTATTTTAACTGATTTTCGGAAATACTTCATGTGCTAATGTCTCTGATTTGATTAGGCAAATGATTGTTAATTTGCTTGCTTCTGTAAGATTTTTTTCCTAACGTGTAAATCGCTTCGTGTTTGAGTTAATGAATTTCTCCCTCACAGTAAAAAGTGGGTGGAAAAATACATGCCAAAATGTAATATATACATAATCCTCCTAGTATTATAACTTGATTGCACAGGTAATATAAAATTTTAATGTAAAATTAGGTGAATGTCCTCCATTTCTCCCGTGTTTTACAGTGAGCATGTAATACAATGATTTATTACATGTAATTTCCGCTGGTTTACATGATGACTCTAAATGAATGTGATAATCAGTAAAACGACGTATTGTTACAGCGAAATGACGCCAATTTACAGAATATTACAGGTAAAGTGTAAATTCTCCTTTGTTTAAAAGTAATTCTCCATGACGCTATCGCCATGCGCACCTACCGGCATTCGGCCCAACCCTCATTCACAGTTAATATTGGTAGGATGAACATCGTTAGGAATCTGGCGAAGGTAGGTTCTAAAAACAAACAAACAGTCTTTTGTGTTTTATGTAAGTGAGTATGTGGGTGCCAAATTGTCATCGGATTTTATATCAGGTAAGTAAATAAGTAATGTGAAAAAATATGAAACATTC
This sequence comes from Chrysolina oricalcia, assembly GCA_944452925.2. Taxonomy (NCBI): domain Eukaryota; kingdom Metazoa; phylum Arthropoda; class Insecta; order Coleoptera; family Chrysomelidae; genus Chrysolina; species Chrysolina oricalcia. Next base: position 68,682,947 of record OX101817.2, read on the forward strand.
ATCATGAAATTATAGTCATTTGTTCATTTTGTCATTGTTCGCTCCATAATATTATGAATACATGAACATGAAATCGGAGAGTGGGAAATCTTATTAGGACAGCTGAACTATTTAGTTAATTTCCATGTTGAAGTATAGAGTATGGTATTTTGTTAAATAATTGTTTTTGTTACAACATTCAAATGATTTGAGAGTTTGAGTTATTTTCCTTCAATATGTGACAATATGTATATTGTAATGTTATGATGAATAAAGTATCATTAATACTGATTTTGTGTATTTTTTGCAGATCTGCCCCTCCTCTGTATTATTAAGAAATTATAAGCCTATATATGTAAAGTTAATGACGCTACTTGAAAACAATGATGAAGACACCTGAACACATGTAACAATTTCCGTTAAATTTGTAATTATGGAAAAAATCACATGAAAATACTATAAAATAAGTGATTATCGGGGAATATATGGAAAAGTACATTTGATGTATGTAAAAATTCATGTTGATCCAAGTTTAATTTACAACAAAAATTGTATTTTTCCGCACAAATACTTGAATATATATCTAATAATACATACTATGGCACTATTTGAATATAATGGTAAAAACACCTAATCAAACATATAGAAAGCGCCATTAAATCTGGAATAATGGAGAAAATTACATAGGTATACAAGTGATAATCCATGGAATATATTGGAAATTCACATTTAAAGACAAGTTATGACTTTACATTATATTACATGAGGTAAGTAACTTTACGTGTATATGCATGGCAACGCATTACCCATATAGGATCATGTAATCTGATGGAAACAATATTTACAGTATGTATTTGTGCATCAAGTAAGCTGTCTCTAAAATGAAAATTTCATAAAGCGTCAATATTTTTTCACTGACGAAAATTGGATTGCACGATTCACGCATCTTCACTTTGAAGATAAATTTTAAAGCTCGTTTCTGGAGGACGAAAACACTTTGGAATAACACTTTACTGCAAGAACCCCAGAATGGAATTGCATACCGTAGGTGGGACTCAATAAATGAGTAGTATGCAGTTAAGGAAGGTGCCATTCCGAGTTCGCGAGATATAATATTGACAACGTAACAACCAGAGGACAATTTTTTTAGAGCCGTTATATGAGCTTCGTACTTCAGATTGTGGTCAATTTGTACCTAAAGGTACTTGTTCTAGATCCATCTTGAAAGTGACCAGATTTATTTTTGTAACATTTAATGTCAGCAGGTTAGCCTCACAGCACTTTTTGATATTTTCTACGTCAACAGGAATAGTTCGAACCAGAGCATCAAGATCTTCATTGTGCCAAAGAATTTCTTCATTGATGGTAATTTGCCTTCATACAATTATTTGAATATGCTGCTGCTCTGATTGTTAGGTTCAAACTCACTGACTTCCATGGTAACGCTATAATGTCTTTAGCTTGTACATTTCAAAGGTAACCCGATTTTAATGTTAAGCTCTTCTTTTTACTACGGTAATATGTAAACTTGCAAACACTTAAAGATTTCAATGAGTTTGCAGTTAGAAAACCTAAAGAAGGCCTTTAATAATTATTTCGAAATTCAAGATGTGATATGTGATAGAAGATAAAGACCATGATCTATCAATAATTAATATAGCCATTGTTAAACGAAGTTACTTTTCTTTGGGTCAAGATCAACACAATTCTACAATATTCTCAAAAATTGCAAACAAATTCAGATACTGCTGTTTCAAATGGAAAGTAAGGCTCTCAAAATTTAATGCTGCCCGAACAGAATTCTTTAGAAAAATTCTTAAATTACTCAACATATTCCTATACTTTGCCATCATTACTTTGATTAGTTTGTGTCTCTTATCCAAGGAAATTGTGAAATAATGTTTAAAAATTATTCGATTTGATGAAGTCTTAGACTTGAACCACTTTTCCTTATCAATAATCTGCCATTGACTAACGATAAATACAGTTATGTTTAGGATATATCAATGAAAATATACGAAATCAAATTAGTTATTTTTAATAAAAAATCATATACAAATGCCTTGTTAGAAGTTTCCACTATCACAAAGATGAACTCATGAGACGATTGATAACCCAGATAAAACGGAATGTCATTGAACTCAAATCTCACAACGTTCCTGTAGATCAGTAGGATTTGATTCTTGTTTCGATCTTTTGTAAATAATTAGATGTTTACACTCGGTCAGCTTTTGAGTTAAAAACAGAGAAAATACTTCTTTGAAAGAAATTCTTGAGTTCCTAGAAAAACGATGTTCACGCTTTGAAGCTTCTGATGTAGACAATAAATAGACTTTCAGGAAGGTTACTTATCATTTTGCTCAAGAATACACTTCAAATCGCAAATGCGCCTTTTGTAAGTTAACAAATCAGAAATTCTATAAAGGACATGGCACTGGATACATGTATTCCTGGGGCTCGACAGATTTTTTATTTTTGAATATATCATTTTAGAAGTCAAAACAAGGAACTTTCTTCATTAGACTTTTTTTCTGGCCCTACAGGGTGAGCTAAAAAATTGGGTTCAGTGTCTAATGTCAATTGTGGAAAATACTGCCATTGAGTTGATTTTTCTTGATTTCTGGGTATAATATGATGTGAAAAATATCAATTGAATTTGATTGGTGTACATACTACAGGATGAGGCACAATACGCGATTTTTCTGAATCCTATTAACTAACTTCTCGCCCAAGTGTGGACTTTTCACTGCACTTGTCGAAGCCAAAAGTTCTCCCGAAGTTGCTCGTGTTATCATTTTTGTTTTTTACTTGGTTGCACCCATATACAGTGTGTTTCACTTCTTGTGGAAACACCCTCGTATCTTCCGTAATTTTTGACGTAGAACTATGAAATATTCTGGATCGATATATACACTAGAAATGAATTCACTGCACAGAAAGGGTCATCCTACGTGATATACACTGCACGCCCGCAGCGATGGAACCACCCATTTTTCCGGAAAGTTATATTAGGCAAAATTGGTCCGATATTTCTTCGGATTCGTGTTCAGGATCCCCAAATTACCACTGATACACTTGTTTTCTGAACAATTTTCAGTCCTGAAAAATTATAATGTGTTTAACTTATCATGGAAACGCCCCCGTATCTTCCTTAATTTTCCACGTAGAACCATGAAATTTTCAGAATCAATAGAAGCAGTAAAAATGAACTCACAGCACACAAATGATCATCCTTCGTGATATACACTGCACGCCAGCAGCGATGAAAAAATGGGTGGTTCCGTCGCTGCTGGCGTGCAGTGTATATTACGTAAGATGTTCCCTTTTGCGCAGTGAGTTCATTTCTAGTGTCTATTGACACTGCAAATTTCATGGTTCTACCTGAAAAATTACAGAAGATACGAGGGTGTTTCCATGAGAAGTGAAACACACTGTATATGGGTACATACATGTAAAATAACAAAAATGCTAAGACGAGCAACCTCGGGAAAACTCTTGGCTTCGAGAAATTCAATGAAAAGTCCACACTTGGGCGAGAAGTTAATAAACAGATTTTAGAAAAATCGCGTATTCTACCTCATCCTGCAAGTATGCATACCAATCAAAGTCAATTGATATTTTTCACAGAAAAATCAACTTACGGACAGTATTTTCCTCAATTGACATTAAACATTCAACCCAATTTTTTAGCTCACCCTGTAGGGCCAGAAAAAAAGTCTAATGAAGAAAGTTGCTTCTTTTGACCTCTAGAATAATATACACAAAAATAAAAAAAAATCCGTCGAGCCCCAGGAATACATGTATCCAGTGCCATGTCCTTTATAAAGCTAGGAGTTCCTGAAATGAAAGATGAATAGTACATTCTGAGGCAATGTATACCTAAATGTGTCTCACTTTTCATGGAAGCACCCCCGTAACTTCTGTAATTATCAAGGTAGAATGATGAAACTCTCAGAACTGAAGGGCATTAGTGATGTTGATGGTCTCAGTGATATACACTGCCCGCCAGTCGCGATGAAACAACCCATTTTTACGGTAAATCACTTATTCCAGATACTCTTCGGGTTCTTCGGGTTGTAAGGCCGACGTAAGTTTAGAAAAGATCTCGACGTTTCGCCAACACGAGTGGTTAGCAATTTCAAGAGATATTTTCAAAGTTTCTGGTTTCTCAAGTCGCTGTCAAATGCTTGTCATTTGTTATAGACCAGCCAGTAACGACACATTTCTTGAAACGTTTCTTTAACGTATGCTTTTTTAAAATTCTGATTATTATAGGTTTATAAATGTTCTCACCAAATATCTAAGACTGCTCGCATGCAGCGGCGGCACCAACCAATTTTGAATTTGCAAAAAAAATTGATCGCGGCGTGCACATGCGTTGCAATTGTTTTGTTAATATGCAAATTTTTTGTAATAACTCGAAACAATTATTTAATGTATGCAATTGAACTATGTGAAAGATATTGTGTAAATGGGCCCCCAAAACGAAAAGCATACATTACGGAAGTGTATAACATGGTTGCATACGCTGAGAAAGTTGCAAAATAATTTATGCAATTTGGACAATTATTTAACTTATGCTTTTTGAAATAGTGATTAATGACGAGATATTTGAGACATTTGCATACAATTCTGGTATGTACATCAATGAAAAGAATAGTAATAGTATTGCAAAAAAATTCCAGTAATGTTAAACAATTTTTTAATGTATGCTTTTTCACAGGCTCATTTTTTATGTTAAATGGATCACGAAAATTAAAAAGCATACTCTTCTCTCGTGTAGAAGGCACCGAAATTATCAACTGAACATGTAAAAAAAAGTGGTATCTCAAAATGATTTTTTAACGTATGCTTTTCCACAGGCTAATTTTTTGTGTTATATGGATCACAAAAATAAAAAAGCATACTCTTCTCTCGTGTAGAAGGCCCCGAAATTAACATCTGAACATGTAAAAACAAGGTAATATCTAAGAACGATTATTTAACGTATGCTTTTTCACAGGCTGATTTTTTGTGTTATATGGATCACGGAAATTAAAAAGCATAATCTTTCCTTGTGTAGAAAGCCCTGAAGTTATTCCGTGTGACACAGATTCGTGGTACACCCACTTTTTCTCCTTTGTTTCTCTGGCTATATTTCTGAAATTCACAACATTGAATATGCTTACTAGAGGTCACTTTTTAGCATATTTGTAAAACAAATTCAACTTCCGGTTTTTCCGGAAATGACATCAACTTTCGATTTTCGAATGGCATACCCTCTATATTATTACATGATCGGTTAGGGATGATCATGAGGAATCCACCGATACCAGGCTTGATGGTGTTATCTCTAATGACTACGGAGATATCGCCATATTTTTTCCATACGCTCAATGAGTGGAAGAGAGAGAGTTGGATGGACCCGCCAGAAAAAGTTTCTAACCAAGCCAAAGCCAAGCGTATTGCTGATACTTATTTAGTTTTTTATGCAAAAAGCAAGCAATTATCGACACATTATTTCTGATAAATCAATAAATTGAGAAAGTCAAATTGTTTACTAAATAACCAATTGGACCTAAATGGACCCCCTTTGTTAAATTTATCAAGTTAATTAAGTAGTAGCTATTGGTTAGATTTCCAGGTACAATGCTTTGTCAATTTTTATACCCTGTATGAAACACTATTTATTTTAATTGATAAGAAGGGTAATAAGTATTTTAACAATGAAGAATAATTTATTGTACTCAGTACAATCGCTTGAAAAAGATAATGTGTATCCAAACATGTCGCGAAGACAATAAAATTGTGGAAATACAATCGTGTTTACCTTAGTGTCATACGCTATAGAAAATAGTCAGCTCCCAAATTATATTCACTTGCTCTCTCGAAAACATCACGTGGTCTTTTGATTTTTGTTGAATTCTTTTTTTTTACTGGTTCAGTAGATAACTTCGGGGCCTTCTACACGAGAGAAGAGTATGCTTTTTAATTTTCATGATCCATATAACACCGAAAATCAGCCTGTGAAAAAGCATACGTTAAATAATCGTTCTTAGATACTACCTTTTTTTACATGTTCAGTTGTTAATTTCGGAGCCTTCTATATGAGAGAAGAGTATGCTTTTCATTAAATGTGATCCACATGACAACAAAAATCAGCCTGTGAAAAAGCATACGTTAAAAAATCATTTTGAGATACTACCTTGTTTACACGTTCAGTTGTTAATTTCGGGGCCTTCTACATGAGAGAAGAGTATGCTTTTCAATAAATGTGATCCACATGACAACAAAAATCAGCCTGTGAAAAAGCATACGTTAAAAAATCATTTTGAGATACTACCTTTTTTTTACATGTTCAGTTGTTAATTTCGAGGCCTTCTACACGAGAGCAGAATATGCTTTTCAATTTTCGTGATCTATATAACACCAAAAATGATCCTTTGAAAAAGCATACGTTAAATAATTGTTCAAAGATAGCCGAAACTTCTACAACTTTTCAATTGTTTTTTGAATAGTTTTACACGCCAGAACAGTATGCAAATGAATATACTGTCAATGGGACATATGAACTTTATATTCAACCCGGTTTTAAGTATTAAATAATTGTTTCGAGTTATTACAAAAACTATAAATAATATAATAATTATAATTTTAAAAAAGCATACGTTAAAAAAAAGTTTCAAGAAATGTGTCGTTACCGGCTGGTCTATTATACGTTGTCTCAATAAATACCTGTGATTTGACGTTCTTACATCTGATTGGTCCATAGCGTTAGCTGACATCATAGAATCGTTCGTACCGTTATTTTGTGGGTAATTGAGAATTTTTGAGAACTGGAAGATAAACCTTGTACAATTGTAGTCCTTCTTCGGTTCTGTTGAAGTTGTTGCGGTGTTTCTGAATTTCAATTGCTTCCCGGAAAAGTCTTGGGTTATAGGCAGATGTTGAAGAGATGACTTGGTTTTCTTCAAATTTCACTCTATGGTTATCGTTGTTGAGACTATGTTCTGCGACAGCGGATTTCTGTGTGTGCCCTAACCGACAGCAAGCCTTGTGCTCTTTGATTCTTGTTTTATCGGAACCACGAAACGCTCCGTTAAATATCTGACCGTCGAATATTATGTTTTAAAAATTGTCACCCCTCTGTCCCCCCTCGAAAGCTAGATAGAAAACGCAAAGGAATTCGGAAAATATTTCAACAGTTTCGGGCATGGCAAATAATGATGAAACAAAATCGATCGGGGGGATGCAATTATTTTGATAAAATATAAATTCTGACAGGTTATTCTGTAACATTGAGTTTATAAAACTCATAAAACATATGAACTTGCTGACCTCTCAAACACTTTCAAACGTCATAAAATATCAACCATTTCCTCGAATACGTTCCTGCCCTTTATAATGAATCCGAAATTTGCCTCTATTTTTGCTCGAAACCAAACTCAATTTGAACTCCATTCAGAATCGATGCCCGTCCTATTTCAGTGAATCACGGAACATTTTCTCGACTGGTGGAAATGAGCCATTTAACTTTAATTCCGCAGGCTGCCGACGTTCAGCAAAGGTTTAAACTACGTCTTCCACAGAAAATACTTTCACAAGAATGCGGATTCTGACTAAATATTATTTAATGAAAATTTCACTAGGGACTTAGATATGGGTTTGAGTAGTTGAAAAATATGTAGATCAGAAGAAGGAGAGAGAACTACGGATTTTACTCATGAACTTCCTTGGATATGCAAGCTCATGAGGAAAGGTTTTATATATTGTAACATTAATGAAGAAACATTCATAAAAATGTTAACTTTCCTGTGCAGTAACACATATTTCTCTTTCAACAACAACATTTATAAACAAAGTTTTGGTACTCTAATGGGAGCTTCAATCTTAGCTTCATATGTGATGGATGATGTGTTGGACACAGTAATTCCAGTACTATCATTTAATCTTTTTTTCATCAAAAAATATGTTGATGATATTGTTCAAGCTTTGTTTAATGTTTGGAGTTGGTTATTGGGCTGAACAACTCAATTTTTAAAAACCTTCATGTTGCTATGATATGTAAAAATAACAACGATTTTCAATTATGAGAATTTGATGTATTGTCAAATAAATTGATTAAAATTGGATTAGAAACGTTATATTTCTATTTAATACGAATATTTGGAGAGCAAAAGCGGATAATAATCCCAACAGATATCATTGTCGCTTTACCAAAAGATGGCATTACTGAGATTCTTAGTACTTTCAACAGCTTTGACCCATATATCTAGTTAACAATAGAAACTGAGGATGATGATTGTTCCGTACCTTTCTTAGATACAAGATTCATACGCAATCTTAATAACAAAATACTTAAAGACTGGTACAGGAAACCTTGCAGTTCTGGAAGATATATTAACTTCGAGTCTTATCACAAGCGTTCAATGAAAATAAACCTTGTGAAACAGATGAAAGCTAGAGTGCTTAAAATCTCAGACAAATCCTTTCATAAAAAAACCTAGATATTCTTTTCAAACTCTTTTCAGACAATGCTTATCCACCTAGCTTACTGAGAAGTATTCTGTTCAGCACACCATTAAATATTGAAACAGATATTATATCTAACAATCTTAACATATACACTAATGGCGATGTTGCTAATACTAATCCTACAAATCCTACAATTCCTACATTTACTTCACTCCCATATTTAAAAGTTATTACACCAAGATTGTCCAAGCTCTTTCATTCAATGTGTAATATCAAAATAGCAAATAAAACTATTTTACCAATTAGATCAATTTATTCAAAAGTAAAAGAAAAAATTCCATTAACTTCCACTTCAAATGTAGTGTATAGCATTCCTTGTCAGGACTGTGATAAAAATTATATTGGCCAGACTTCTAGATGCCTGAATAGTAGAATTTCCTCACATTAAAGTGATTGTAGACTTCATCCTGAAAGATGTGCTCTTGCTGATCATGTTAACAAATTTGACCATCGAATAAATTATAATTCAACTCAAATATTAGCTAAAGAGACTCATATGACTAAAAGAACTTTTTTGGAAATGGCCTTCATATCTCAAGATAAAAAATGTATGAATAAAAGAACTTTTATAAATCATTTGATTGAGATTTATTCCCTCTTACTGTCGTTAGACCACACTCTCCCTATGAATAATAATATCTCCATAACTACTCAATTGGAAATGTAATTTTTTCCTAACTTACAAAACAACAGTCGTATATATCAATTTTCAACAGTTGGTACAAGATTACAGTTGGGAACATTGACTTGAAAATTACAGATTTCTTTTCTATTGACACCTGATGTATATCCCTTGGATACAATCAACAAGTCTTTTGTTTTTCTACTGAAATTTTAAAATTTTCTGTTTATTTATATTCGTAAAGCCTTTTTTCATATATTATTTACAATTTGAAACTGTAATTTCACTATTGAACGAATGAAGAACATGTCAACCAACCTCACTATAGTTATAAGTAAAATTGAATAACATCAAAATGTAAAATTGACATGAATAATTCTAGTAGTTCCCTGAAGATGTAAATAAAATTTACGAAAGCTTGGAATAAACTCTATAAAAGAATACACTTTTGACTTTGCTGCAATCTCCAATATTAACTGGTTTTATTTCTAGCTAGTCAGCAACGACTATCCTTTCTATACAGGGTGTTTCATAATAAATGCGCAGGACTTCCGGATGTGATAGCTCGTTCAAAAATATGAAAAAAAAAATTCTATTAACTTACCCTCTAAAATTCAACATTTTCGAGATACAGGGTGTTGAAATTTAAAAAAAAAATTATAGTTTTTTGCGAATATCTCTGGAACCGTTTATCGCAAAAAATCAGATTTTGAATGCATATTCTACTCATAATAAGCTATGTTTTGTGCAGATTTTTTATTTTTTAAATTCATAATTGTCGAAGATTTTGAAGGGTTAGTGGGTGTTTTTTTCTCCAACTTCTACGCCACTGCCAAAAGTATGATTTTGAGCCGCCTACTTGAACCGTCAATATTTTCTACACAAAAAAAGTACTCTTGGTCATAAGCTCTAAAGTTGACCGTTTTCAAGAAAAATCAACTTTCATGTTGAAAAACATGGTAAATTTTTTTAAATAATTTTTTTCCTAATTATACAAAATTTATTTAAACGTTAGAACAAGTAACAAAACCAAACGTTGACTTCCTAATTGCAAAAAAAACAATAACAATCATACTCAGTTGAATTGTTGGCAATGTCCGCCGTTAGCTTCAATGAACGCAGCAATTTTTCGAGGAAAAAACATTATTTAAACAACATGAAAGTTGATTTTTCTTGAAATCGGTCAACTTTAGAGCTTATGACCAGGAATATCTTTTTTGTGCAGAAAACAATGGCGGTTCATATAAAAACTGTACTTTTTCCAGTGGCGTAGAAGTTGGATAAAAAACACCCACTACTCCTTCAAAATTTTCACTAATTATGAATTTGAAAAAATAAAAAATACGCACAAAACATAGCTTATTATGAGTAGAGAATGCCTACGAAATCTATTTTCTGTGCGATAAACGGTTCCAGAGATATTCGCAAAAAACGATTATTTTTTTTTAAATTTCAACACCCTGTATCTCGAAATGGTGCATTTTAGAGGGTAAGTTGATAGAAACTTTTTTTCATATTTTTGGACGAGCTATCACATCTTGAAGTCCTGCGCATTTATTATGAAACACCCTGTGTTGTACATTCATCCATTTTTATTTATATACTTGTTATAAAGAAGGTATTTTGGTACTTCGTGGAATATTCAATATTCATTTATTTATTGGTTTATTCATTCCGTATTGTTTTTTCATATGAATAAATATTATTACTATTATAAAAATTGACACAAATGAATTCGTTTGGTGAGATTTACCTTCTCAACAAATGTTATATTTTTTTCACCACTAACCTGAACTCTTAATTGGATGACGGGTGATGATGTTGAAGTCGATTATGGAAGAATAATTTTAGAGAAGAGAAAAAATATCTGCCCGATCGCTGTTTTTCACACCTTGAATTAATATCCCCGCCTGTTTTCCAGGAAACTGTGTTCCCAGTTTTCGTTCGTTACGACTTTCTCTCAAATCGGAGAGCGGTTTTCCACTATTCTGAAAGCCAGTCGCGCTAAAACTGATGAGTTATATTCTGACCAAACGGCAGGAGCGCCAGGAGCCAATTCAAGTGGTTCTGCAGAATATGCGCCAGAAAGATTCCAATGGATATGGCAGAATTAGTAATGTGAACATCCTTTCAATCCATATTACATTCAGGTGCATTCGATACGAATTAATCCTCTCTGAAACGGTTGCATAAAATTTAAATGAGTTCGCTTTGGAGATAAAGTGCGAAAATTGGTTTTTGAACGATATGCAATTCATCATTCGACGTTACATATTATCCACTTCAATGTTATCGTTGATTGCTTGATTTCGTGCACTATAGCGGAACTCAGCCTAGAATGATAATTTTATAAAGAAATGAACAATTGATTAGCCTTTCGGTATTATCTTTTTTTGTGTTTTGGTTCTCACAAACAGGAAAATCCTGCAAGGAGAAAAATGTATGGTGTTATTTACTATAATTAATAATAATTTCAAATGGTAGTAATAATACTGGCCACGTGTATACCGTGCGGAAATTTGGTATTCTGACCAAGTTGACGATACCTTATTCAGACCAAGAGAATGAGTTACTGCCTATTTACATCATGTTCAATCAGTAAACAGTTTGGTTCTCATTTGGCAGAGCTATCCCAAAGCACAGTGCTTAGTGCTCGTGAAAGTGCTTAAAGCGTTTTAGTGCTCGTAAGCACTGTGCTCCCGAGCACTTTTTGGATTCAGTGCTTAGTGCTTCGAGCATTTTACGAAAAGGCTTAGTGCTTAGTAATCCCAAAAAGTGCTCCCAAGCACTGCGGTGCTCGGGAGCACCATTCAAGACTGCTTAGTGCTTAGTACTCGAAGCACGTTTTGTCAGTGCTCGGCACAGCTCTGTCATTTGGTATGTTTGGTGATCATTTAGACAGCATACCACAACTAAAAAAAAAGGTTTGCAACTTTACTAACTCATAATTTAAGAAAAAACAGATAAAGAAATGAAAAAGTTAATTGCGAATTTCTGATTATATGTTTGTGATGAAATGATGGAAAAACGATTTAAATCCCATTATGGTACAGAATTCGTAAAGGGGTTAGCAAGGATTTAAACCAAATTTTGCAACAACTTGCTGAAAAGTCAATGGCGTAGGTCTTGGTCATCTTGCTAATATATATATATATATATATATATATATATATATATATATATATATATATATAGGTTTCCGCGGTCAGATATTTGAAAACTAAAAGTTCGGGTTGAACCGCGTCTAGTCAGTTCTCTCGAAGGAGTAGGCAGATTGAGACCTCAGAGAGAGCCAGTGACGAGACTTGGGGAGCAAGCAGATTGAGACCCCGACGTCAAGTCACAAAAAACCCAATTTCTTGAAAATGGCTCCAAAATCGGAGCCGAAACGTCGAATTCCAACAAATTCTAGACGCGGTTCAACCCGAACTTTAGTTTTGATATATATATATATATATATCTATATATATATATATATATATATATATATATATATAAATATAAATGTAAATAGAAAAGTTATTGGGTATAGCCCTCAAATATTGTTGTGCAACCGTAGACACGTGTTTCGAGCTTAAGCTTTCATCAGTACGATAAAATCAAATGCGAAGATGTACAACACTTGGATGTAAAAATAGAAACAAAGGAAGTCAACAAAAGGAAGCCAACCACACATTTGTCGCTTCGGTTAGAAGACCTTGAGCTTTCAAGGCAACAACTATCGTCGCCACGGAGGCTGATATAGCTACCAGCGTGACAATCCTACCCAGGAGAATACAAATCAGAATGTATTTATCGAGGAAAAATATATAGAAATATAAATAGAAAAGTTATTGGGCATAGCCCTTAAATTGTTGTGCAACCGTAGACAGGTGTTTCGAGCTTAAGCTCTCATCAGTACGGTAAAATCACAATAATTTGAGGGCTATACCCAATAACTTTTCTATTTATATTTTTATATATTTTCCCTCGATAAATCCATCCTTTGTTTCTATTTTTACATCCAAGTGTTGTACATCTTCGCACTTGATTTTACCGTACTGATGAGAGCTTAAGCTCGAAACACGTGTCTACGGTTGCAGAACATTTTGAGGGTTATACCCAATAACTTTTCTACTTATATTTTCATATATTGCCCCTCGCTAAATCCATCCTTTATATATATATATATATAAGTAAAAAAGTTATTGGGTATAACCCTCAAAAAGTTGTGCAACCGTAGACACGTGTTTCGAGCTTAAGCTCTCTTCAGTACGGTAAAATCAAGTGCGAAGATGTACAACACTTGGATGTAAAAATAGAAACAAAGGAAGTCAACAACAGGAAGCCAACCACACATTTGTTATATATATATATATATATATATATATATATATATATATATATATATATATTGGTTTCCGTGGTCAGATATTTGAAAACTAAAAGTTCGGGTTGAACCGCGTCTAGTCAGTTCTCTCGAAGGAGTAGGCAGATTGAGACCTCAGAGAGAGCCAGTGACGAGACTTGGGGAGCAAGCAGATTGAGACCCCGACGTCAAGTCACAAAAAACCCAATTTCTTGAAAATGGCTCCAAAATCGGAGCCGAAACGTCGAATTCCAACAAATTCTAGACGCGGTTCAACCCGAACTTTAGTTTTGATATATATATATATATATATATATATCAAAACTAAAGTTCGGGTTGAACCGCGTCTAGAATTTGTTGGAATATATATATATATATATATATATATATATAAATATATAAATATAAATAGAAAAGTTATTGGGTATAGCCCTCAAATTGTTGTGCAACCGTAGACACGTGTTTCGAGCTTAAGCTTTCATCAGTACGGTAAAATCAAGTGCGAAGATGTACAACACTTGGATGTAAAAATAGAACCAAAGGAAGCCAACCACACATTTGTCGCTTCGGTTAGAAGACCTTGAGCTTTCAAGGCAACAACTATCGTCGCCACGGATGCTGATATAGCTACCAGCGTGACAATCCTACCCAGGAGAATACAAATCAGAATGTATTTATCGAGGGAAAATATATAAAAATATAAATAGAAAAGTTTTTGGGTATAGCCCTCAAATTGTTGTGCAACCGTAGACAGGTGTTTCGAGATTAAGCTCTCATCAGTACGGTAAAATCACAATAAATTGAGGGCTATACCCAATAACTTTTCTATTTATATTTTTATATATTTTCCCTCGATAAATCCATCCTTTGTTTCTATTTTTACATCCAAGTGTTGTACATCTTCGCACTTGATTTTACCGTACTGATTTGAGCTTAAGCTCGAAACACGTGTCTACGGTTGCAGAACATTTTGAGGGTTATACCCAATAACTTTTCTACTTATATTTTCATATATTACTCCTCGCTAAATCCATCCTTATATATATATATATATATAAGTAAAAAAGTTATTGGGTATAACCCTCAAAAAGTTGTGCAACCGTAGACACGTGTTTAGAGCTTAAGCTCTCTTCAGTACGGTAAAATCAAGTGCGAAGATGTACAACACTTGGATGTAAAAATAGAAACAAAGGAAATCAACAACAGAAAGCCAACCACACATTTGTCGCTTCGGTTAGAAGACCTTGAGCTTTCAAGGCAACAACTATCGTCGCCACTGAGGCTGATATAGCTACCAGCGTGACAATCCTACCCAGGAGAATACAAATCAGAATGTATTGAACAAGACTAGACCTTTTGTATATAAAGTATCACAGGAAACATTTTCAGAATTTCTATAAAAATCATTTGCTGCTTGCCTTCTAGTATTGTGACAATGTATTTCTTGAAAATAATTTAGCTCACTCGATAAATAGGAAGATAACATGTTATTTCTCAATTTATATACAAAAACCAGTGTGTTATATAAAACTCTTTGTTTAACGTTCATTAATTGCAGTGTGTTTAGCATTGTTGATATAGGTGTACGCCTTTTACAATTCAAAACCGCTCTTATTGCACGATTTTGGATTTTTTGAAGTGTATTAATCTGTTCATTACTTAGGAAACTTAGCAATGTACCACAATAATCGATATGAGGTGAAATAATTGTTAATTTAGTAAAATGGGACACTCTATCTCCAAGCCTGTACATGTAACCTATTTTTCGCGCCATTTTCTTTTTGATATAGTCACAATGACTGTTAAAATTGAGTTGGTTATCAATGATCACTCCCAAATACTTGAACATTTTCACTTCTTCAATGCTTTCTCCATTTATTCGAACATTGAATTTTATTTTATTTTCCTTGATCATTTTTGTTCTAGCTTTTGATGAAATAATCATAAATTTTGTTTTTGTAACATTAATTTTGAGACCATTGTCACAGATCCAGGTGAAGATATTCTCCAGATCTTTGTTCAAGAATTTTTCCACATCCTCCTTTTCGCCAGAGAAGTAAAGCAGGGTATCATCCGCAAAAAGTTTCAGCTTACAATTTTGCACATGATATATAATGTCATTTATAAATAAAATAAATAATATTGACCCCAGTACCGACCCTTGGGGTACTCCATGCTTGACCTGTTCTTTATTGGAGTAGGTGTAATTGTACTAATAAGGTCTGGTATGCAACAATTTTTGGTACCAAACCAAGCTGGTTACCTGACCATGTGTACTGTATACCAGGATGACCAAAACTATTTGGTCAAAATAAAGGAAATAGTCAGGTTACCAAGAGACGGTGTAAACGTGGCCACTTGATAATGGGATAAAACCCGAAACCGGTCGTAAAAATAAAATAATTGGAGTGGAAATTAGACAAAAAGGTATTTTATTCGTTTCATTAAAGTGATCATCAATTTCCACAAAATAAACGAGTCATCAATTACACAAATCATGGCCTTTTATATTCCATAGATAAATTTAACAAAATGTTGAAAACTATAGGTAATTCTAAAATGTCGTTTGCCCGCAAATTGTTCAAAGTGTTCATTAAATATTTTGGTGTGAAATTTTCTTACTGAATCTCCCTCATTATTGAATCAATAACCGAAAATTCTAACTTTGCACGATTTTTTAAAAAATAATTTTTCCTTCTTCAAAAAATCCAATGGATACGCACGTAACTGGCAATAAGGTTTTGATGAATGAACAAAGGTCAGTTTAAAGTCAATTGACACAATTTACTTCAAATAATCATTCCGAAGTGATAAAATAATTCGTCTGGAATTAATAAACGACGTAGGACCAGATGGGAGACAAAAATGTGTCTATAGATCATTAGACGGAGAAAACGATACCCGAGCATTCTTGATTACCCTTAGTTTTGTGATGAAAGAAATTAGCCAATTTCGAGAACCATATCGCCTTCTTTGATAAACAACTGACAATAATTATAAATCCCGCTGATTGCGTCGAAATTGTTCAGTTGAAAGTCGCCATTTGTCCTCGAACAGTCAGTTATTATTTAATACAGCATCGGCATCTCATCTGCTGTCACAAAAAGTCAAATCATGAGTGGACGCAGTCTTAGTGCCTTATTTGTACTTGTCATTTTGGTTGGCTTTATATGCGCAGACCAAACAGACGGTGAGTTTATTTAACCATCAATAAATAAATTTGAAAAAAAACTTTTTAGATAAAGAAAATAGAACTTTGAACAAATAACAATAATTAACTAAAATGCAAAGACAAAAGTAAATCACAGCAAATGCTCAAAATGCTGGCCTTGTTCATGATACCACAACTGTGCCCTCTTTCGAATATTATTCACTGCACGATTATTTTCCCTCCTCCTCAATCTTCCGAGCTCTCTAACAATGTCTCTAATGTCTCTAATACTGTACTGTTCGTTTTTCAACAGATTGTATTAAATTGACTTGACAATATCCTATACTTATGTATGTATAAGTCTGATTGGAAATAAAGAAATTGAATTGAATTGAATTGAATGCTGTGTTGAAGGTCCTCAATAATTTGATATTCCTTCTGACCATAAACTTTATTTTTCAGTGTACCCCATAAGAATGTATCCATAACATTTAAGTCTGGAGACCTTGCTGGCCACCTCACCGGCCCATTATTCCCTATCCATTTATCACCAAACCTTTCAGTCAGGTAATTAGATTCGTCTGGTAGTGTGCGGTGGAGCTCCATCATGTTGAAATCAGATGTTGTTATAGTTAGTCTAAGGTAGATCATCCAAGTAGTCTTCGAAAATCGACATTAAAAACTGAAATTCAGAATTCCGTCAAATAAATGAGGACTCAAAATTCTATCTTTGCAAATTCCTGCCCACACGTTAATAGTAAATCGCACTTGAGGTCGAATTTCTCGGAACTGCCTGGGGTTGTTTATGCTTCAAGTGTTCGTTATTTCGGTTGAATATCACACAATTCGTAAAAGTGCTTTCACTGTCCAAATTACATTTTCCAGGAAAACAGGATAATCAGGTCTTCTTATTAGCCAGTTTCAAAATTCTAATCGCCTTTCGGGATCACCTGGATGCAATTTTTGAGATATGTGAATTTTGTAACATTTTAAACATTTTAAATTATTAATTCTTATTGAAAAAGACACAATGTCTAATTTACCTCATACATACCTCATTTATCAAATTTTCTTTAGTTCCCTTTTCCATTCTGTCTCCGTATTTTTTCCTCGGGTTTTCAAATGAACCAAACTCGGTGAGATTTTGATCCAATAACTTGAATATAGTTCGATGCGGTTGTCGTCTTTCGGGATACAAGTTTAAATACATTTCCGATGACCTACACTGTTTCTATCGTATTTGTAATAAATTTGTTGAGAAACAAACATATTTGGCCGATTCACGAGTTAATTTATTATATCAGCTTACTTAGACCCTTCATACTGTAACAAAATAACCACGCAAACCTGGCAAGTTATTCCAAAAAATTGCTCATTCGATGTAGTTTTTTACATGATACAGCATTCACAATCTTCCACTTGAGGAAAAAATACAGGGTGTCAATTTGAAAACTTCCCACCCTTAATATCTTCCTTCCAGTAAACAATATGAGTAATCGAAAAAACAGGTCAAATTTATTGTCAAGGGGGACACTTTCAAGGACTATTTGTAGCCCTCGTGGTTCAACCCCCTAGGAGGGGTAGATGTTACCCTTCGAATTTTAAATGGGAAGGGGGGTCAAGTTGCACATCATTTTGATGGGCGTTCAATTCTTGTTCTAATGGTACCCTGACTTATTATTTTTTGATGAGCATTTTCCGAAAAATTGCGTTCTAAACTAACAGAAGTAATTATTAGAACGCCTATACTGAGATGCATGGTTTGGCCAGAACTGGTTAGAATATTAGGTGGTACCGTTCCAACCCTGTATTAGGGGTAACATTAGCCATTAGCTCCAAACACTTTACATAAAAAAGTAGTCTAATAGTAAAACGTAGATGGTAGTAAAGTTGTGTTTATTAAATGCTGAATTTTTAAGTGTCATCGCAGAAATTGTACAGATAGCCTTCCTTTTTTGCTACTTCTGCTGTAAAAAGTTTCTGTTTTCCGGCAAAAAATTGGTTAGCAAATTTGAACTATGTGGTAGTATTGTGAATACCGTTGTACCTGTTGGGCTGTTTAGGAATTACTTTAATAAGTGTATAAAAGTGTAAAAATGGTTTACATTCTTCAAGACAGAATTGAAATGATTGTAATTTATGGAGAAGTTGGAAAGTGCGCACGAAGGGCGGCATGTCTTTTTAACGAAAGACGAAATTGTAATGTAAGTCACCGGTATGTGCTTGATTTGGTGAATAAGTTTTACGAAACTGGTTCAGTGACAAATAAAAAAAGAAATAACCCCAGAGTACTAAATGAAGCAGCTCAAATTGAAGTTTTGGGAACATTTGCTGCAGAGCCCACGAGCTCCTTACGATCAGTATCAGAACAGACGGGAATGTCACGCGAGACTATAAGAAAAGCATTGAAAATGCATAAATTTCATCCATATAAAATGCAGATTCTTCAAGAGCTCCACGAGGATGATTATGATAGAAGAATAGAGTTTTGTGAAATCATGTCTCTTCGAGTCAATACCATCCCTAATCTTCTGTTAAACATCTGTTTCAGCGATGAGTGTTCATTTTTTCTGAATGGCAATGTTAATAGACAAAATTGTCGCTATTGGAGTGACGAAAACCCACATATTTTTCGGGAAGGGCATACACAACACCCACAAAAAGTTAATGTTTGGGCTGGTATTCTTGGAAATGCCATTCTTGGTCCATTATTTCTGGAAGAGACTATCGATCCTCTTATAACTCACGAGCTAAAAACTCAAATTGATGCAGAAGGTAATGAACTTTTGCAGGAGGATCTGTTACATTTCCAGCAGGACGGTGCTCCACCTCATTATTTTCTTTCCGTCCGACAGTGGTTAAACGAGAGATTTCCGGGTAGATGGATTGGCAGAAGGGGAGCAGTTGAATGGCCTCCGAGATCACCGGATTTAACACCCTTAGATTTCTTTCTTTGGGGGCATCTTAAATCCGTTGTTTATAAAACACAACCTTCTGATATTGACGAACTTAAAAGACGAATTACAGCAGCATGCCAGTCAATTCCTAGTGAAGTTTTCCGTAATGTTAGAGGGGAGTTCGAAAACAGACTTTATTACTGTTTAGAGCAAAATGGACAACATTTCGAACAGCTAATAAGATAAGCGTAAGTAGATTTTATGTTGGAAATGTCTTTCTCGCAAATTAAATTTTATTGTGTAGAAGGAAAATAACCACCAAATAAAAAATCCCATGCGTAATTAATTTATTCCTGTCATTCAAGGGTTGGAGCGGTGCCACCTACTCTTCTAACCATTTTTATTAAAGGGAGTCAATACAATAATGCATCTCAGTATAGGCGTTCTAATAATTACTTCTGTTAGTTTAGAACGCAATTTTTCGGAAAATGCTCATCACAAAATAATAAGTCAGGGTACCATTGGAACAAGAATTGAACGCCCATCAAAATGATGTGCCACTTGACCCCCCTTCCCATTTAAAATTCTAAGGGTAACATCTACCCCTCCGAGGACTACAAATAGTCCGTGAAAGTGTCCCCCTTGACAATAAAATTGACCTGTTTTTTCGATTACTCATATTGTTTACTGGAAGGAAGATATTAAGGGTGGGAAGTTTTCAAATTGACACCCTGTATATTCCTAGTTTACTGCAATAGGAGCTCATTGTGAAATTATTTCAATGATTAGGAATTCGAGTGAAAACACTTGGTGAATTGACAAGTATTTATTGACAAGTAAACAAAGACAAAAAGACAAAGATACAGGGTAACGCCCTGTATTGTATTGTATGAGAATTGACATGGCATCGGCAGTGACTCTGGGAATTTTCGGTCTTGGGTTAAAGAGCACGTTAGTAATTTCAGTTGCATATCTTTCATTGTAATTTTGTCCTATAATTGCATTGAGTCCAATGTTTGAGGAAACAAATCGATGCATCATGGATTGTCTCACGTTTTTTCCCTTGGGATGCTGGTCCTGTCACCAGCTGAACCTCAGCCTCTTGTGCTTTTTGTTCTTTCCAATTGGTTTCACAGCACTCCGTAACTCTAGTCGCCTGTACCAGTCTGTACAGGTTCTTCACCGGTTGACTGTTGTATTCTTCGGGACTTAGCCTGGGTTTCCCAAATATTCCCTGTCTCTTGCCGTCTAATGCCTCGCATTCTGACAGTACGTGTTTGGCTGTTTCTGTCCCTTTACCACATTGTCTTCAGGAAACTTCTCCGTTGTACAGCTCCATTTTGTGCAGGTGTTATCTCATTGGGCTGTGACCGATGAGAAGGCCCGTTATCGTTCTAACTTGATTCCTGCTCAGCTTGAGTAGTTCTTCAGTTTTGTTTTTTGACGGTTCTTTAATGTATGTTTTCCCGTGGTGCATGAGGGGGCTTCTTTCCACCTCTCCGTTTGTTTTCGTTCGATCCAGTCCCGAATGCATCCTCGAATGTCGGATTTATTAATCCCGAGTGAGGGTTCTGGGCCAATATATGGATGGGTTTCTGGCTAGTACATCAGCTTTTTCATTGCCTTCGATGCCACAGTGTACTGGAACCCTCATCAAGTTTGTTTTGACCGAGAGGACAATGAGGTCTTCTCGGCATTCCCACACCAGTTTTGATGTCACCTTCGGGTTCATAAGAGCCTTCAGTGACGCCTGGCAGTTTGAGCATGATCCTTGCATTACGCATTTCCCTCATACTGATATCTCTTGCGCATTGCAAGAGCGTACATCTCTTCCTGGAATACGGAGGTGTTTGTTCCTAGTGAGATGCTTATTTGGGAGTTTCTCCCCTCACTGTATATTCCAGCACCAGTTCCTTCGCTGGTTTTGAATCCATCCGTATACCAGATCCTCTCTCCAGGTTTGCTCCCGATGTTGTCATCCGACCATTATCTTTGATCTTGCATGAAAACCTCGAAGTTAATGTTTAAAAAGTATTTAGGAGTCATGTGGTCCGTTGGTTCCATTTTAAGAATGTTGCCTCCCACTATATCCTTTATCTTGTTGTGATCCGATCTATTCCTCGAATTTTGTTGCCTTAGAAGTCCCATTCTTGCCTCTCCCATAATTGTCTCATGTTGATAACAGCTAAACGTTTTGCCTGTAGTAGACAGGCTGCCTGTCTACTCGGATTTCGATAAATTACTTTCAAAAATTAATTTCCTTCATTTCCTTGACGTATTTTACACCAAAATATCAATAAATTATTTTTGTTTGTATATCTGAAGCCACCTGGACGAGTAACGAGTGATGTGGTCAATAGTTATTCACAAAAAGTTGGTTTTCAATTACTACTTTTCTATAGGTATTTCCACGGTGGTTGTTCTTCTGATATATGATAATAATAATAATAATATTTATTTATTTCTTTGGTTTAAGAGTACAGATTGAAAAAAAAACAGTGCACAATAAACAAAGAAAACGTCAGCAACTTCATATTGGAAACAGTCATATGGTATAAAAGTTTAAAAAAAATACCTTTAAGCTCAAAAATTCTGATATATACATACATACTCATATTATACCCAAATACATATAAATATACACACTTATACAAAAATAAAAACATACACAAGTAAAAGTATTATCATAAAAAGAAATCATCCAAGGAATAACAACACTTTGTGATTAAAAATTTGTTTAGCCTTGATCTGAAAATATAGACATAAGAGCAAGCTTCCAGTATGTACAGTTCCAGTATGTACAAACTGTAGACTGTTAATATACCAAGTGATGTAAAGTACGGTCGACAGCTGGTTTTCATATCGATACTTTCAATAATGCGAATTGCATACTTTTGGAGGATAAAAATTCTATTAATACCAGTACTGTTTCCCCAATTTAGTATACCATACTTCATGTGAGAGTGGAAGTGTGCAAAGTAGAGCGTTAGCAAGATATTTTTGCTGCAGTTATTTTTCATATATTTTATGCTGTAGCAACTACTCCTCAGCTTATTGGACAGCAGTTCTATATGATCTTTCCACTGCATGTGTTTGTCAAAAGTGTTGTCCTAAAAGTTTCACTTTATCGCTACATGTTATTTCTTTTTCAGTGTTTTCAAATAACACGGGTGAACTTTGTTTGGAGCGCCCAAAAAATACTGTTACTGTTTTTGGGTTATTCAATAATAAACAGTTTTTATCCGACCACTGTATAATATCTTCATAAACCCTTTCAGTTTTAGTCAGTAGCTTATCTATGCTTTTTTCAAAGATCATTAAATTGGTATCGTCTGCATAACACACTACTTTGATATCTTGATTAAGTTCCATAAGACTGATCAGATCATTGGCAAAAATGTTAAATAACAGAGGTCCCAGTACAGAGCCTTGAGGGACACCTTGATTTTATTTTATTGATCGTTTCATTGCGATTGACACCACAAATACAGTTTTCCCACTCCTTTTTTGTAAGTCTGGAGACCCACAGAACCCCACTATCTCTTTCTCTGTCTCTAATTCAATATTCGTTTTTGAACAAAACAGCCAAGCTTTCCAATTCTTTACTGAAGGATGTTGTTCATGAGGCTCAAAAATTCGAAGTCTAACACAATTTTCTCAGGGCATTACAGGAATTTTCCTTTGTTTGAGCCTGGAAATTAAAAAGTCAAAATAAAGTTATACGGATCAAAGTGTCTAAAACGGTAACTTTCAACACCATGTAGGGTCCATGAACAATTGATCAGCTTGACTTAGAGTCTGTAATACCAAAAATTCTACACATTTTACCATAACCCATTTTTCATAACAACGGTATTGGGTTTGTTTGAAAGTAGTTGACAATGTTTTACTTTGAGTAAGGTTATTCTGGACTTTCATTGTCTAAAAAAGTACGAAGAAAAATTCAATTCTCCGCAATTTTTAATCACGACGTTTCAACTTTTGCTCCCAGGAAGACGGACTACCGATGGGATCCCCATTATCGCCAATGGTAGCAAACATCTATATGGAATGATTTGAAACTTTTGCTACAGACACAGTCCATAAGAAAGCTCAGATGTGGTTGAGATATGTTGACGACACGTTTGTCATATGGAACCTCGGAGACGAGGACCTTGACGTCTTTTTGAAACATCTGAATAACATCAGAAAGTCCATAAACTTCACGATGGAAAAGGAAACCCAAGACGGTTTACCTTTTCTAGACGTGAAAGTTCAAAAGAACAATGATAAGTGCCAAACATCAGTATACAGAAAGCCGACTCATACCGGACAATACCTGAACTTCGAATCGAACCATCATGGTGCTACAAAGAGAGGGGTTGTTCGATCGCTGGTGGACCGTGCCTACAATCTATGTAACACAGATAAAAGTCTGCGACGAAATGGGTACCCCAAAAAACATATAGAAGAGGTTCTAGCCCGCAGGGGGGATAAGAACAAGAAACCAGATGAGCCGACACAAGCCACCCTGTGCGTTCCGTATGTTAGAGGTCTATCAGAAAGAATAAAGCAAATTGGGTCGAAATACAACATACGGACATGTTTCAAGTCAGGGAACACTATTCACAAAGACCAGACCACGTAACGCTGACATTGACTCCAATAACTGCATCTGCCGCATCCCTTGTGAATGCGGCGAAGCTTATCTTGGAGAAACTAAGAGGCCACTTAGCGTTAGACTCGCTGAACACAAGAGAAACACTCAACGAGGAGAAACATCAAAGTCAGGGATAGCGGATCATGTCTGGACGACCCAACTCAACATAAAATGGACTGAAGCCGAAGTTATCCATAAAGAAGAGGGCTGGTATAGAAGGAAGTTTAAAGAGAGTGCATACATTATGAACAACAAAGTCTTCAGTCAAGCCCGCATAGAAATCCGTAATGTGTGGAAACCCCTGAATTAGTGGCATGGATCAATTGAAATTGCGATAAGAATTAACAATGCTGTACCGGAGGGGCCTGGCACTGTAATTAACAAGCTTACCTGAATACCGCCAAATTACCCCTAAGCTAATGACACAAAATTATCCACAGCATATATAAGAAGTATCCTTGAGATTGTCGCATTATACACTTGATAACGACTGTAGATTTTAACAGTTGAAACGTCGTGATTAAAAATTTCAAAGAATTGAATTTTTCTTTGTTCTTTTTTAGACAATGAAAGTCCAGAATAACCTTACTCAACGGTATTGGGCTTTTCATACTCGAATTCAATTTGAAGTGTTTATTGACTATCCCATCCCACTATTCATAGTAGACGAATTTAGTCAATTTTTAAGTAAATTTTTCACTTCATTTAGATAACTCATATCTCCGTATTCTTTGTTTTCATTACCAAGAACATAAACGAGCATGAACCCAAAAATAAACACCATATCGCCTTCTTCGATAAACAAGTGACAATTATAGAATCTCACTGATTGCGTTGAAATTGTTCAATTAAGAATCGCCATTTGTCACTTGACAGTATTGAGTAAAGCATCGGCATCTCATCTGCTGCCACGAATACTCAAGTCATGAGTGGACGCAGCCTCAGTGCCTTATTTGTAGTTGTCGTTTTGATTGGTTTTGTATACACACAGGGTGAGCTTAGATTTTAACCACAAAAAAATCTGTAATTTAAAGATATTACTATATAGTGACGTGTCTCCAAATAATTGCGGTATTAGATACAAATCGACCGATTTGAAGGAAAAATAATTACTAGAAACAAAAAAATTCAAGCATATTCTGAATCTGGTTGAAAACTCGTTGAGGTACATAAACTATTCAAAATAAATTATTTTAAAATTTGTAAATATAATGCGTTTCGCAAATAAGTAGGTTATTTTTCTTGTATAGAATTATAATTCAAACATTCACAAAAAGAAAGATCAATAACGAAAAACATATAAAAACAGTTTCAAGAAGAAAAAAAATTATTTGATGTACGTACTTGTCTTATATATCACATTTTTATATTTGAAAATGGCGTTTTTGAAAACATTGGTCAAATAAAACACCCCAGCAGATGAAACCTATAATTTTTCAAAAAAAATATAGTGCAGTGGAGAATGCCACAGTATGCATGGACCATGTTGTGTTTCATATCAATGTTCAAATTTCCTCAAATCGCATGATACCTAAGGGCCAATTTATGCATCATTGTCATTATCATAGTCCTAATCACTGTCTTAATCATAGAAATCAAAACAGTAAATTTCAGTTGGAGCAATTATAAAATTTCTTTAGTTTTGTCTCAATCATAATCATAAAAATTTGACCTTCATAGTTGGAAATTTTCAATTTTTATGCTTTTGATTAGGACGATATGCACGACGCGCATGTGCGTCGATATCTATTTGACGAATGACATAAATACTTATTTGTTTTGACTTGTCATTGGTTATATTGTTTATTATGTTTCGGAAAAAATGTAGTTTTTACGCATCTGCGACAGTTATCTAGAAAATAATTAAAAATAATTCGCTAGATTTAATTAAAAATTTTCAACGAAACAATGAAAAAAAAAGGAATTAGTGGGATTTGACTGCTAATTTCATTTTAACGTTTAGGTTCGTTTTGAAGCATTTAACATCAAATGAAAGTTGGTTTATATCTCAAAAGAAGTTACAGTAATATCATACAATGTATTTTCTGCCCCACTGTTTCACATTGCACTTATACTTGATATTTTAATACCTGATAAATTTCATTTTCACAACAGGCGTTTGTCCAAAAATTTCAAAAATCAGTTCATAAAATTGGCAATAAATTATGTGTAAAAAATTATCGATCAATTTCATTAATTTCAAGGTATTTGAAAAATACTCAAAATTCGAATTGAAAACCATTGAAAAAATAACAATACTTATATCAAATTTACACTTTGGTTTTAAAGGAAAACTATAAACTCAAGATGCAATTTGTTACCTTACAAATAATTTATATAAATCCCTAGACACAAAAATCCTAACAATTTGTGTATTTCTTGATCTTGATAAAGTCAGTCATTATTACTATTACGTAAATTAAAGTAAGTAAGTTTATTCAGTTAGACATTTGAAACATATACAGTGCGACGCTAAATTATAGAACAAATTCATTATCTCTGAATATAAAGATATTTCGGAAAAATCCTCGGACAGGACGATTTTCTTTTCCGATGGGCCAATTTTTGAACCCCACCCAAAATATATAGGGTTATCCGCAATTGAGTAAAAATGACTTTGGTGATATTTTTAAATTGGACACCCAGTATATTTTTCCATATTTGGTTAGGGATCGTCATTACGAATCCAGTGATACCAAGTTTGATGGGATTATGTCAAACGGCTGCGGAGATATGGCCAAAAAACTTTATCGTATGTCTAATGAGTATAACTGCGAGACTCCACACGATTCAGAAGTTTAAAAGTCTCTGTCGCACTCATTGGGTATATGGAGAAGTTTTTTGGCCATATCTCCGCAGCCGTTTGACATAATCCCATTAAACTTGGTATCACTGGATTTGTAATGACGATCCCTAACCAAATATGGAAAAATATACTGGGTGTCCCATTCAAAATTATCACGAAAGTCGCTTTTCCTCAAATTCGGATAACCCTGCGTCGCACTGTATATATATATATATATATATATATATATATATATATATAAAACCAGTTAAACTCAGATATTCTCAACCTAAGTAGAAGAATATCCTTGTGGATGCAGTCAGAAAAAAAGGCCTTGGTAGGAAAACTCTTTGCTAAATTGTCAAGCATTCGAAAAACTTTATTTTCATTCTCAAGACATTAACGTGAGGATAGTTTGAAGAAAATAGCTAGGTAATGCTCTTTCATCGGTCATTAAGTAGACACAAGTTTTTTTCAAAAAGATGACGAAATACGAACATATTAAAACACTATATGAACAGCATGTTATCTCGGTAGAGACAACTGCAGTAAAAGATTAAAAAAGTTAACTATTTCTAAGGATTTACTTAGATTAACAATATTCGAAACATTTTAAAATATAACTGAAAATGTGTCAACCATTTCACGCATTTCGTTGCTGAGCACCTACACGTCACAAAAATATTTAATACCGTTTTAATACGCAATAAAGATGTTTATGTCATTTACTTTCATATTTATAAACTGAGATGCTACACCCCACGAAAAAATAGGTTCCACCCTGTATGTATACATAAAAAATCCCGTTTTTATGCGCAGATGTACCGATAGCTGCCGACCTAAAACATACGCCTTGTGCACCTGGAGACTTCTTCCAAATCGATTGTAACACTTGCTACTGTAACATGGAAAGAACTGGATACCTTTGCGCATCAAACTCCTGCCCTGACAGTAAATCATCTTCTACAACAGAGTCTACCGTTTCTGAAAAACCTGTGGTTGTAATTAACAATCACGACATGGAAAGTAACAATGCCAACGATAATAATTTGAATAGGTTCCCGACAGTTTTGGAACAGCTTTCTCGCATTGCTGAAAAATCAGCATCCCAGGCGTCGACAACCTCATCACTTCTGACCAACAAGACCGCAGTTCTGTCTACAGCTAACTAATTTCGAGTTAGAGGTAATTACGGTTTGTAGTATGTATTTTTGGGTCTACGACTGAATATCCCGTCCAAAAATATCCTGTCAAAAATATTCTGCAAAATATCCCCCTTCAAATGATATCCTAAACAATAATACGAGGATATATTGAAAAAATCTTAGCCTACTATAGAACCAAACAAAATTTCAATGTCAAAATATTTTATTATTCAACATACTCTCCTCTTAATTGGATACATTTATTACAGCGAACCTGCAACGTCTCTAGACCTTTCAAAAAAAAAATGTTTCCTTGCTCTGCAAACCAAACCTCCACAGCTTTCAATACCTCCTCGTTGGAAGAAAATTTAAGACCTTTTAAACTTTTTTCCAGTTGAGGAAAGAGATGATAGTCTGACGGAGCCTAATCTGGTGAATAAGGGGGATGTTCTAGTAATTCAAACCCTAAATCACGATTTTTTTGCATGGCAACATGAGATTTGTGTGCGTTGTCCTGCAAAAACAAAACACCTTTGGATAGGTTTCCGCGTCTTTTCTCTTTAATTTTTTCCCGCAGAGCGGTCAGTAATGTCGAATAGAAATCTCCAGTTATTGTTCTACCCTTATCCAAAAAAATCAATCATGATTACTACATGGCAATCCCAAAAAACTGAAGCAAGAACTTTTCCAGCAGATTTTTGGACACGAAACTTCTTAGGTCTTGGAAAACCGGAGTGTCGCCATTCCATCGATTGTTGTAATTTTTTAGTCTGATCTTACCAGAACGAACTAATAGACCAAGCTATAGACGTCTTTTCTTACACAAAATAGAAAATATACTAATTTTTATAAAAAAGTTAATGAAAACACCAGTTTTCCTCCCAGCAAAATCGCCTTGTGGAATTTTTTATACAAGCCATG
The DNA here is from genome assembly GCA_944452925.2 of Chrysolina oricalcia. Classification (NCBI taxonomy): domain Eukaryota; kingdom Metazoa; phylum Arthropoda; class Insecta; order Coleoptera; family Chrysomelidae; genus Chrysolina; species Chrysolina oricalcia. The sequence goes on from OX101817.2 coordinate 68,711,948, forward strand.
GTGAAAAAATTACAACTTTTTTGGTTTTTCGTAAATATCTCTTTTTTTAATAAAAATGCCCTGTTGTTTGTTGCATTTTTAGAATTTACGATGAATTTAATTCGAAACATCATATGTATAAAGTTATTTAATTTCTTTGAAAATATGGACTTACCTATGCAACCCTTCACAAAAAATTTATTCTTTGGGAACGAAGAGAATCATGTCAAAATTGCCAGGATTTTTTCTCAACGTCGCGCCGGTTAATTCTGCGCTAAAAACTAGGGGGAGATTATGCTTACAACCCTATATCTAAATTAAACGGTTCTTGTACAAACTTGAACAAACTAAAATTTACTTTGAAGATACATTTTAAAGGTCGTTTTTGGTGGTCGAAAATACTTTGAAATGAAACTTGACTGCAAGAACCCCAGAATAGAATTGCATACCTCAATAAACGAGTGTGACATTCCAAGTTCGCGAGATATTATATTGACAATAGGCCGATCAACAGGGCTATCAACCTCAACTTAAATTGCTCAGCCGATAATTTTTCTTTAAATTGTAGAACAAAGTGTGCACATTACTTCTGAGAAAAATTATCACTTCCAGGGGGGGTGGAACCCACCCAAAAAACGTGTTAAAATTAATTTTTGAGGTAATTTTGAAATATCTCAAAAAATTTACTTAAATCAAAAAAATAACTTGATATTCAAAAAGACTACAAATTTTTACGAAAAAACTTGTCCCTACCAAAATTTTGAGAAATCGCACGATATTTTTGAAAAAAATTGTTGAAGTTATATGCTTTCGCAATGGGACAGGTGTTGCGCCGGCTCCCGCCAACGTGCATTTTTTCAACCAGCGCGTGAAGTAAAGTTTTATAACTCCTCACATAAATGTTCAATTAGGATGAATCTTACGTCATTTTGAAGATAAAGATCGCAGCTTTGTATTCTGATATTATTTATATTTATACGCGCAGTTGCCAGCTGCAAAATTGCAATTGAAAATCTTATAATATTAAACTTCCTGACTTCGTGAAATAATGCTTGTGATTACTGAAATAATGTCTTATCAATTGTAGCAAGTAAAATGAACAGTTGAGGAATACTTCATTGTCAAATTGCATAACGTTTAACCGGTCCAAATAATGTTGGTTTTAAATACTAGTGTTTTCAATTCTTCGCATATTTTAGGTTACAAAATCTTGAGGGGGTTTATAAATTCAAATGCTAATAACTCAGAGATTAAAGCACGTATCAACATGAATGAAAAGCCAGTTTGCAGGAAAAACCCTGCTCTTATTGAAAATATTCATACAAATTTGGTTACTTGTACAAATTTTAAATGCAATCCAGTCAATCTTTTAAGTACTTAAAATAGAGGTTACTCGGCATTTGATCGCATTAGTGTTCTATGGAAAGAAAAAT